>OY757909.1:15913334-15960834 GCA_963585895.1 Sepioteuthis lessoniana
CGTGATTGTATGCGTGTGTGTGTTCATTCATACAATAATATTCGCTTTAGTTGTATAGGAGGGAAGAAAACTGTATATATATATATATATATATATATATATATATATATCCGTGCTGCCAGCACGATATGATGATGATGATGATGATATATATATATATATATAAATTTATATATACATATATATATATATGTGTGTGTGTGTGTGTGTGTGTGTGTGTGTGTGTGTGCGTGTGTTAATTTGTACAAAAAATATTCGCTTTAGTTGTATAGGAGGAAAGAAAACTATATATATGTGTGTGTGTGTGTGTGTGTGTGTGCGCGCAAGGACGCTTGTGTATGTGAATATTAGCCTACTGTTTATCGTACAAACTGTATTACGTCGATCATAACTCCTTTTCTTTAAATGTTAAGCTGTTTCGTGGATTTTATGACATATCAACTCTCACTGCTTTATTCAATGCCAAACACATTTATTTTTGTCAGTAAATATATGGTTTCATGTAACTGAAGAAATAATCCTTTGCAAACTATGATAATTCTGTATTACTATTCTTGACATATATTGTTGATACACAGTTAAATGGTTTCAAGTACTGCTATCTGATACAAATATTCTTCTCACAGTTATAGGGTTTCAAGTAGACATATTTTCTTAATAATAATAATAGTAATAACAACAACAACAACAACATGACACAGAATAGTAAGTCTGCATCCCAGCGAGCCACTGACTAGAAAGCAAAGAAAATGAAAAGAGACAAGTACTTGAACCTTTTCAAATAACAAAGAAAGCTGTGGAACACAAAGTACCGGTAATAACTATTGTAAATGGCGCGCTTAGAACGGTTCCCTAAGGTTTCGAAAAAGGAGCTTAGAAGAATTGGAAATCGAAAGAGCATCCAAATTATAGTATGGTTAAGATCGTCCATACGATTGAAAAGAGTCCTGGAGACCTGAGGAGACTTGATGTCGCTCAGACTCCAGTGAAAGGCCGCCAGTGAGGAGTAAAATAATGGCAAGAAAAGATTAATCAGCTTATGTGCATGGACGACATGAAGCTACATGTAAAAAACGGAAAAGAATTGGAGACTCAGACCGAAGCAATAAGAATGAACAGTCAAGATAGAATTATAAAATTTGGCATTGAAAAATGAGCCATACTCAGTGAACAATTGAAAAATACAAATAACGGAAGGAATAGAACTCCCAGATCAAGAAAGAATCAGAACGTTCGGGGAAAAGGAAAATTACAAGTAATTGGGAATATTGGCAGCGGGCACCATAATAAAAGCGGAGATTTTAAAAAATGACAAAAGAATATCTCAGGTTAATAAGAAAACTTCACGAAACAAAACTTATCAAAACTTCACAAAATCTTATCAAAGGGATAAACACTTGGATAGTCGTTCTTTTAAGATACTCAGGACCCTTCTTAAAATGGACAAAATAAGAACTCTGACAAATTGACCGAAGGACAAGAAATTTGGTGGCAATGCACGAGGCCTTACATCCAACTGATGACATAAACAGACTACATATGTCAAGAAAAGAAGGAGAAAGATGACTGGCCTGCTTCAAATATAGCATGGATACATCAATATGAAGATTCAAAGACTACATCAAAAAGAGCAAAGAAAGACTCATTTCAACGACCACTAACAGCACTGACAACATTGGGACAAATAGAATAACAAAAACTAGTAAATAGCATAACAACTGTACGGATATTTCAAGCGGCAAATTGACAAAATCTCACACGAGAAGACCTACACAGTTGAATCCTCCAGACACAAGCTTAATTTCTTCAAAACAATACCATAAAGACCAAATATATTTAAGAGAATTGGTTTAGTTTGGTTTGGTTTGGTTTGGTTTGGTTTGATGGCCTATCAACCGTTGTTGGTTATTAAATGCAAAATTCATTTTTATATATATAAACAGTCATATTTCAAACTATTTAGTCTAGAATGAGTATAGTTTTTGTTTACACTAAGTTAAATATAAAAAAAAGTTCTATTTCAAACAATTCAGTTCAGAATACAAAAATAGTTCCATTTCAAACATTTCCGTTTAGCATAAGTACGCAGTTTAAATTTGAAAACATTCCTAATTCAACCAATGTCGTTTTACATAAGTACGCAGTTTAAACGCAAAACCGTTCTACTTCAATCAATTCAGTTTTGCAGAGGTACGCAGTTTAAATTTCAAACATTTCTATTTCAATCAATTCAGTTTAGGATAAGTACACTGTTTAAATGTCAAAAAGTCCCATCTCAACTAATTCAATTTAGCATAAGTACATAATCTAATTCTATTTGATCCATAGATAGGACCTTATCAGGTCCTACCACTCAGGATCAGAGTGGACCAGGGAGCATTGGCAACGAATGGGTTTTCCACATTCCCAAAAGTTCCAACATAACTCGAACCTCAGCATCAGATTGTTTAATGTCATGTCCAGGAGACTCGTTCGGGATTGTCTTACCCCTCTCTAGAGAAGCAGTCGGTGTATTCTACAGCCCAAGCCGACTGGTTAAATCTAAGCAAAGATCGATGATAAAAAATATATATTAACGATGTAGATTAAGTGGTGATCGAGCTGAAAAGAGTAATCACATATGTGAATGTAGGAAACTAGTTCAAAAGAAATACCAGACCAGAAACCACTGGGTGGGGAAGGTGATTCACTAGGAATTGTGCAAGAAATTTAAATTTGACTATTCTTTGAAATGGTGTATGCACAATCCAGAATGCATCCGGGAGAATGAGATGCACAGCATTTCTAGAATGTTTAGATGCAAAGGGATCACCCAAACCCGTCAAGATGACCAGACTTGGTGACAATTAAAGAAAGAAGTGGATTTTGCTGTCCCAGTTGGGCACATAAGAAAAATTGAAAAACTTTGGTTTCTTTGTTTTATAGCATATTAACCTTTGTAGGTTATTTAATGTCACATCCATCTTTCGAGAAGAACAGTAGTGGTACTATTTAACCCATACCTGAGAGGATAAAGGGGTTCATACTTTTCCAAAAGTTATTGGCCCGAAAGTGAACGTAATAGCGCGACTGGAGTCTGAACTCGCTTACTACGATTCCGCAGTCCATCGCTTTAACCATTACACCACGAGGACACCCACAGAAAAGCTTTGGAACATGAAGGTGACGGCTATAGCAATTATAGGTGAGCTTGGAACGAACCTCAAATGCTTGAAAAAGGAGACTAAAAGAGTAAGAAATAGGGGTACAAATTGAGAGAATCTTGATTAGAGCATTAGTGAGATCAGCCAGAATATTGAGGAAAGTCCTGGACTCTTAGGATTACTTGCTTTTACTCAAACTCTAGTGAAAGTCAATCAGCTAACGCTGGTGAACTTGGACATAGCTAAGAAAAGGAAATGTTTTGAGAGAAATTGAATCTCTTCTAAAAGCAGCACTAAACAACGCCATAAGGACTATGTTAAAGCAAATATAGATAAGACACAACAAAATGGTAAATGTAGTGTATGTGGTGGTAGAGACGAAACGATAAATCATATGATATGAGCTGCCTGTGGTGTAATGGTTATCATCGTAGGAAATGGACACGGCGATACGGGTTCAAATCCTGGACGAGACTGATTGCATTTCACATTGCACTAATACCCTTGGGAAAGGTATGAATCCAATTATTCTCCCTCCAGCTATGGGTAAATAGTCGGGCAGACGGAGTTCTTCAGCCTTGGTTAGGCAACTAGTCTAGGAGAAGAAAAACACTGGATTCAAACTTGTTAAACTCCACTTAAAAATTGACCTTGTCTTATATCCTCTCCGAGCGGAGGAGTTGGTTAAATATGGATAAGTCATATGATATCCAAATGTACCATAGCCAAATACATCAATATGCGAAATGTACATGGGATGTTCATACATACATACATAGAACATAGGAATCTCGAAACTCGAAAAACACTTAACGACTTCATTGTTCAGGTACGAAACTTTTTATTACCTTTGAGTTTAAAGGTTCTTCAAATTAAAGAAAGAGGCACATTCTTTCTATACTGGCTTTTTCATCTGCCCCCCGCCCCAACACGTTTGGCTCCCGCCACAAATGTCTTCGCGAGCAAGCGAAAACCAACCGTCTCCCCCCGAGCCAGGTCTCATCTCAAATCACTGGTGTCTAGTCTCAACTAACTGACTTTTTCAAAATCTCCCAAAATCCTCGGGCTATTGTGACATCTCCGAGTGACACGTCCGCTCTGCGTGCGCACGTGAACACCAGTTTTAATGTTGCACCTAACTAACCCATGTGCTGAGCCGAAAGGTTCTCAGCCTAACTAAACCCAAAAGCAAGAAACCGAAATCCCTCGGCCATTATATTACACAAAGGCAACAAATTATAGCAGCAAGGGTACCAGGCTTAACACGATAGGAAGAGGAAGGTAATCCAATGTGAATTGTGTAAGAAGTTTAAATTTGACGATACGATTGTGCAAATATCACTTATATTTGCACAATCGGGAATCCGTCCCAGAGAATGAGATGCACACACTTCTCTGAGATTTTGAGATACAATCGGATCACTCAGTCTCGGCCAGACAAACAGACCTAGTGACCTAGTCACTAACCTGCCGAACAGTGGATTTTGCCTTTCCGGCAGACAATAAAATAAAATTAAAAGAAAGCGATAAGAAAGATGAATATCAAGACCTTGCTAGAGGACAAAAAATATGGAAATTGAAATTGACGTTGACACCTATTGTAATTGTGGTACTTTGGACAATCTCCAAAAGACTGGTCATCATCATCATCATCTTGTCGTGCTATCAGGACGGATATCCCTGACCCTCTCTCGCCACCCGTCCCTATCGTTCATCGCTTCTGGTCGGTCCCTAGGGCTACACCCCGTATCCTCACGGAGCTGCTGCTTGTAGGTTCGAGCTGGCCGCCCTGCTTTTGCTCGTCCATGTGAAGGGGTCCACAGGAGTACATCACTTATGAGCTCGTCCCTACTTCTCCAGCAGTGTCCTACATGTCTGTTTCGTCCAACTGTGATAGTTTTAGTGATGGGTGGTCGGTGGTCTTACAGCTGCTGCTTTGTGGGGCGATGCCTCCATGACTTGTTCAATATTGCTCCCAGTATTCTTGTGTAGTTGCCGTCAAGCTTTTTCTACATACGTTTAGTTAGCGTCCATGTAGTGCATCCAAACAGCAGTATCGACGCGATCGCTGCTTTGAAGAAACTGCATTTCATTTTATCGGTCAGGTCTGACTTCCATATGACCTATAACTTATTGATAGCTATCCATGCCTTTGTTAGTCGCGTGTCGATATCTGTCTCGGTCGATGACACACTGCTTCTTAGGTCGGTGAACTTGTCTACTAGTTTTAGAGAGCTACCGTTTAGTGTGGATAAAAGGACTAAAAAACTTGGAAATAAAAGAACAAGTAAAGACAGTTCTAACGACAACATTATTAAGATCGGCCAGAATACTAAGAAGAGTTCTGGAGAATTGAGGATATTTGCTGTCACTCTAATTCCTGTGAGAACCTATCAGGTAACATTGTTGGAAACAAAAAACTTTTTAAAGTAAAATAATGATTATTATCTTTATTATTATCATTATTATTATTGGGTATTGGATTGTGAAAAATGGTATTGACATCAACCAGACGTCAAGGAGCTTCAAGTCTTCTGTGCTTTTCAATCCAAACTGATATAAAAATAAAAATCAATAGACCATATATAGTTGTTAAGGATAATAAAAGAAAAACATGCCTTCAAATTGATATGTGAGTGCCAAGAGATAATAACCTATCAGTCAAAGAATATAATAAAACAAGTAAATACAAAGATCTGGAAATAAAAAGAGAAAAAAAAAACGAGGCAACTTATCAGTACCACTTTGACAGTAACAGTGGGAGCCCTGGGTATAATCAAGAATGGAACCGATGAATATATTGACAAGATACCTGGCAGTCCCGGCCAGTATTAAATACAAAGAACTACACTTTGCAGAGCAGCCCATTTCTTTAAAAGAGTACAGTCAATATGACTGAAAAATATCCCCCAAAATATGCGTCATCATCATCATCAACATGTCGTGCCGCTAGCACGGATATCCCTGACCCTCTCTCGCCACTTCTCCCTATCGTTCATCGATTCGGGCAGGTCTTCAGGGCTACATCCCGTATCCTCACATAGCTGTTGTATGTATGTTCGAGCTGGTCGTCCTGCTTTTGCTTGGCCATATATGTGGGTCCATAGGAGTACATCTCTTATTAGCTCGTCTTTGCTTCTCCAGCAGTGTCTTGCATGTCTGGTTCGTCTAGCTTGAATAGTTTTCGTGATGGGAGGCAGTGGGCCGTATAGTTGGTGCGTTGTGGGGTGTTGCCGCCAGGACTTGTTCAATATTGCTCGCAACATTCTTGCGTAATTGTCGTCTAGCTTCTTCTCCAGCCGTTTAGTTAGCGTCCAAGTAGTGCATCCATATAGCAGTAAAACTTAAATGCACCATAGGCATTTAATCACTTCCTTCCCTCATGCAAGGTCTTAGCTACAGACCACAGACCCTGGGAAAGAGTATACAAAACTAAATAAAATTGAAAATTGTATGATGACAATAATAGTTAAGTAAGATTTAATGCAGCCGTCAGTAACAGCTATATCGACATGAAATCTTTTTTGGAAATCATCCCAGGAGAATTCCTGTCACCCGGACTCCAGTGAAAATAAAAACAACTTAAGATTGGTGTGAATATCTTGTATACATGTCAATCAACAACAGCCTCTAGTAAAAGAAATCTCAGAGGAAATAAGGACAAACTGTAAAACAACAAAAAAAGTTAACAAAAATGAGAAGATCGACAACTACATGGATAATTCAAACGATTAAATGAGGAGATGACCTGGACGTGGTTACGAAGAGGAAACCTCAAACAGTAAAAAATAATGCCATAAGTGCAAATTTTATAAAAGCCAAAATTGATAATACACAACAAAATAGCAATTGGTGATTACATGGAGATAGAGATTAAATGTATAATCACATAATAAGCGAATTTAGCAAACAGGCACAAAAGGAGTAGGATACCAGACTCGATTCAATTTGAAAGGAAAACAACAGGAAATGATGCAAGGGATTAAAATTTAAACATACTTACATATGGTATTTGCATAAACCAGAATCTGTCAAGAAGAAGGAGACGCATAAGATTCTTCGGGATTTGGGATTCAAATGTTTCATTGAAAGAAGACCAGACCTAATGATAATTCACAAAAAAATAGAACCTGCCTTAAATACACTTTGCCGTCCAAGCGGTCCACAAAGTGAAACTCATAGAAAGCGAAAAGAGAAACAAATTCTTGGACCTTGCCGGAGAACTAAAACAGCTGTTGACTGTGATACCAATTGTAATTGGCGTACTCGGATCGGTCCTCAAAAGATTGGAAAGTGAACCGAAAGAGTTAGAAATTCGACCATCCAAACTATAGCATTGTTAAGAATGGAATACTGAAAAGGGTCCTGGAGACTTGAGGAGACTTGTTGTTACACAGACAGCAGTGAAATAACATCAGCTTAAGCTAGTGTGAAAAATTCGCAAGTATAATAATTATAATAATAATAACTCCTCACACAATTTCATTGTTTCAAGTATTCTTATCAAATTCAAATCCTTTTCACACAGTTATCTGATTGTACAGATTCCTACGAATGATTTGTACACAAGTCTATTATGGCGTGTATCTCAAGAAATTCCACGACTACTATTTTTGAATTCAGAATTTTCTTTCTCCAATGTTGGTTTCTTTACCTAGGCTAAATAACTAAATATGCCGTATAACTCACCAATCGCTGAAGAGAGAACAGATAGATTATTATATTAAAGCAAAAGGTAACACAAACCGCTTCAACCAAGGTTTGAACTCTTATTGGTGAATCCATTTTCGACATACACTAAACACACCCACGTGATAGTTTCTAAGTACAAATGAATTAAACCATTCTAAGAACGTTAATTCACTCATCACTGTCCTCTATTTCCGATTAAAGTGAACAATTTATTTATTGTAAATCACAGACTAATCAAGTCTGCATAAAGACAACAATACTGAAACATCAACAAATAATTATCTTTGGTCTAACATTTTGGATGGTTTGGTTTGTTTTTTTGTTTAATGGCATATCAACCTTCGTAGGTTATTTACTGCCATAGCCATTCATCTAGAAGAACAGTTGTGGTACGATTTAACCCATAGTTGGGAGAATAAGGGGTTTCATAGGTTTCCCAAGGGTATTTGCCCGAAAGTGAACGTAATAGCGCGACTGGAGTTCGAACTCGCTTACTACGATTTCGCAGTCCATCTCTTTAACCATTACAAGGACACCCCCAAAATTTTGGAGATAAGCTTGCTTACCAATGTTCAACGACTAACACTCTGTAAACAATTATGTAAGATACCACGCCTTTATGTGATATTCGTTTTCTTTTAACTAATTTCTCCAATTAAAAAGGTATTTACAGCAAAAATATCTACATGATTCAGATTATCCTCGACATACGATTGTATTAGAGCCTGACTAATTGGTTATAAGTCGAAAAAGTCATAAATCGATTCTGTCTCAAGCTTGACTGTTATATCGCCTACAAACCTTTTAGGGGTACCTCGGGTGGTGTAATCTAATGGTGTAATGGTGTAAGCTAGAATAGCAAACCTACACGTGTCTAAGTGGATGTCCCTATTCATATGGTCTCGTGTTTCATGTAAGCAAAACGCTTAGTAAATTATTTCTAAAAACCTATAGTGTATATCCAAGTTTGCTAATGGTCTTTTTATACCTCAACTTCTATTAAATTTGTTTTCGTTTTTATACTCTTTTTTTTTAGTCATCTCTTATTTTGTCATGTTTTTATAGTCTTTTTGTTGAGTCATCTCTTATTTTGTCATGTTTTTATAGTCTTTTTTTGTTGAGTCATCTCTTATTTTGTCATGTTTTTTATAGTCTTTTTTTGTTGAGTCATCTCTTATTTTGTCATGTTTTTATGATTTAATTTTATTTCTCTGTCAATTTTTATATCGGCTAGGATTTTAGAATTTCGCTCTCTTCACTTCTTCAAAAGAGTTAGACTTCTTTGACCAACGAATTTCTTTCATATGACTCAAAACCATCTAAATTTGAAGCTCCAGTTCTGAAGTTTTAGGGAATGTGGAGTATCTATTCATTGCAAATTACTTCCGAGTCTAATGTGCTCCAGAGCGGTAGTTCCTGTTAAGCTCACATCAATGTTTCTAAGAGAACTATCTAATCATTTACTATATTTGAAATCATTTAACTGTGTGCAAACAAATAAGTCCAAACTCGTTGAAAAAATGAAGTTGCCTACAATCTATTCATTTAAAACCCATATAATATGCATATATACATATATATATATATATATATATATATATATATATATATATATATATATATATATATAACATATATATATATATATCATCATGTCGTGCCGCTAGCATGGATATCCCTGACCCTCTCTCGCCACTTCCCCTAATCATTCATCACCTCTGGCAGGTTTTCAGGTCTACATCCCGTATCCTCACATAACTGCTGTATGTATGTTCGAGCTGGTTGTCCTGCTTTTGCTCGGCTGTATGTGGGGGTCCATTGGAGTCCATCTCTTATGAGCTCGTCCTTGCTTCTCCAGCAGTGTCCTGCATGTCTGGTTCGTCTAACTTGTATAGTTTTCGTGATGGGAGGTAGGTGGCCGTATAGTTGGTGTCTTGTGGGGTGTTGCCGCCAGGACTTGTTCAATATTGCTCGCAGCATTCTTGTGTAATAGCCGTCTAGTTTCGTCTCCAGTCGTTTAGTTAGCGTGCAAGTAGTGCATCCATATAGCAGTATCGACACGACCGCTGCCAGGAGAAACTGTGTTTCATTTTATCAGTCAGGTCTGATTTCCATATGACCGAAAGCCGATAAAAAAGAAGATATATATATATATATATATATATATATATATATATATTTGTGTGTGTGTGTGTGTGTGTGTGTGTGTGTATGTGTGTGTAAACAGGATTTGGCATTAAATAACCTTTGATGGTTGATACGTCATTAAACCAAATAACAAAACCTATAATCATGTCCAACATTTTATATCGTTTGGATACCGTACAAGTAGACTTATTTATGTAAGTAAAAGACTAAAACTTTCTTTTCGTTTACTGAAATTTGATGTTTAGCCATACAACCCTGTTCGAGAGAAAATTCGGCTAGTTCTGTTTTTGAGAGTTCTATAGAAAAAATGTATTATTTTTTTTCTTTTTACGCATAAATGTATCCACCAATTATCAGATACTTGTGATAAGTAATTGCCGGACGGCGGAAGATACCGATTATAGAAAGTAGTGTTGTATGTTTTATCATTGACATTAATTGAGCTGAAGCATGAGGTGATTTTTATAAAGACCTTGGCCACGATATCCCACAAGAAATAGATAATCTAGCGTTTCACATCAATAAATCTTCACAAGCCAAATCCCTCCTGCATAGCATGAAGAAGGCAGTGAGATGCATTTTTATCTAATTGAAATCAGATAAAATAGTGTTCATGAGTTTTAAACAAAATTGACCTATCTCCATATTAAATGGTAAGCCTATGAAATCAGTTGAATAGTTCAAATACCTCGGTAGCAATATCTCATTTAAAGGTGATTTCATTATACGCCTTGAAAAGGCATCGACTGTTATTGATAGGCTATCAGTCATATGAAAATTTGATCTATCTGATAAACAAAATTAGAGTCTTCCAAAATGTAACCATGTCAGTACAAATGTACGGTTTGACTTCTTTTACTTCTAGTAAAGATTTACAAGAAGGCACAAGGCCTTAAGCTTTTTAGGGGGAAGGAAGGGGACATTAAACTATATTTTCTAAGAGGACCTAGCTAGTCACATTCACCGACCCATTCATCAGCACAATATATAACCATTCATTCATCGCCATGCGCGCATCAACCATTTGTTCTATGAAAAAACACCTACTTAAAACCCCGAGTGCGATGTACGATTTGCAATTTTATGGTTTATTTACAATGAAAAAATGTATGATGAGGATGGGAGAAAAAAAAACCCCGAAAAACAAAAGTAACGAAATCAAGGAAAAAATTCGCCGTTTGGTTGCCCTCCCTTCACCTCGTCTACGAAAAGTGGAGGCCGGCTGTTTTCCAGTGTCCGAAAACACCGAAAACAAGCCGGACCTACCCTAGGTGGGCTGGGGTCCTAGTCTAGTGGGGCAAAGAAATACAGGGTTGGGCGCGGAATGGGGCATGTACGGTTTGACTTCTTGAACTTTTACAAAATGTTTGGAGAAAAAACTTGATGGTATCAACACAAGGATACTGCGTTCTGTTTTGAATACTTCCGGGAATAGAATCTAATAAACAGTAGTTGTACGTTTACTAACTTCCTTTCTCACAAACCAACCAAGTAAGACGAATATACTGGATACTGCTGGGAAAGTAAGGATGAACTCATTAGCGACATTCTCCAATAGACACCTAGACATGGCTGCACAAGTGTTAACAAAATAGCAAAACCTTACATCAGATCTGAACAGACACTGTATTTTCTTTATAACGGCCAAGACGGCTAGGGCTGTATCTAAGCGGAAAGCGAAGACTGCCCCACCCAAAGAGTGTTCTGGGTGCAACTATAAACCATCTTATGGTTAGACTCCAGTCCTAGAGCTTTGGGGAATGTGGATTTCCTCTTTCATTGCAGGCCCAGGAAAATATTCTAAAAATAAAATAAAGAAAGATATTGTCTCTTGATCTCGGTGAGAAAAGAACAAAGGGATTTTAAAAAGAATCCTCTCTCATTTGTTTTAGATGTAGCAGGTACTTCTTCCTATCAGTATCATGAACTGAAATATTTGATGTTGTTTTCGTTAAATCGATTAAGTAAAGATTCATGGGGAAGTGGTTGGTCTTGCGGAAACGCTAAATAAACGTATGTTTCTCATATCGTTTAAAATGTAACTTTTAACTTTTTAAAATCTAAGTTTTTTAATCAACACATAACTGTCCAAAGTCAACTATAAGTCAACTTGATTTTCTCTCAGTTCTCATGATCATAGATTTGAACTTTGACCTACAACCTGTCGGTCACTCCTAATCGATTTTCCACCACATCTATTTAATTGATGAGGAAATATTCTTGGAAAACATTTAAACTTGATATTTGAATTTCTTTTGTTATATTATTCAACTACAAAACAATCCAAATTTGGTATGAAAATAACTGTTTCCGAAATCGTTGTTCTGTAGAGAAACTGACTAAATTCATATATATTACACTGGATGGGATATCTTCAAGATCGAATATATAATGACTGATTTTAAGGCGGTATTGTACGCTTAATCCGAAAATTATTCTTATTTTTCTTATCAGATCAAACTTTAAGATACTGTCACGTGGTGTCCCATTGAGAGTAAGGAAGTAAGATTTAATTTCCCTTTCCCGTTGGTGTTTGAACTAACTGCCCTGCGACTGACCGCTGAGGCAGGTGGAAATCGAGGTCAAGCTATCTGCACTACATAAACCCAACCGGTTGGTTAGAGAATGGGGATATAGAGGCCATGATAGCGGCCCGAATGA
Source organism: Sepioteuthis lessoniana (assembly GCA_963585895.1). NCBI lineage: Eukaryota > Metazoa > Mollusca > Cephalopoda > Myopsida > Loliginidae > Sepioteuthis > Sepioteuthis lessoniana. The sequence continues at coordinate 15,925,979 of OY757909.1, forward strand.
ATCACCTGACAGGATGAGGAAGAAGAAAGAGGCCAAATGATTGGCCAGAACCCTAAAGCCGGAAGTAGCACCCTTTTCGTCATAGGAAATAGGAATAAAGAATTCAGTTTTTAGGACGGAGGTCGCCGTGAAAGGACGTTAGAATGACATGCCAAAACTCCAGGCGAAGAAATAGAAATAGAATTCTTGGATAGGAGATAACAGATATCTTCAAGCTGAGCTCGACAGAATCCCGCTAACCCGTTAAAGAAAATACTCTGCGAAGAAACCTGTCGAAAAAAGCTAAGTAAACCTTAAACCCTTCCACACTTCCTTAAGTATTGCAGTTGTATGCCCTCTCTCTCTCAATTTTAAGAAAGAAGAAATAAAAGAAAAAGAAAGAAAGAAAGACAGTTGTATTTGGTAATATAGCCGGCACCTTAATATTTGTCTGTGTCAGCACGTATCAAAAACCTTGTTATATTTTAAAAGTCCCCTCGTGTCGAAATTTATTCGTTGTATTGTTTGCTTATCGAGTTGCCTTCTTTTGCGTATTCCTTTTCAGCTTAATTCGCTTCAATTTATTCTCGCTAAATGTCCTATTCGCCTTTAAAAATATTACACAGAAAATTGGAATTGTCGAATACAGCAAAGAAGGTCCATATCTTCCGTTATCCTGGGAGTGGTAGGAAGAGGTAGTGGCCTGGTGTGTATGTGTGTGTAACGTGAAATTTGGAAACCCCTTGGTAGCGGCGGTCAGTCTAGCTCAAGTTACCACCCCACACACATTATCTGCCATTTCCCATGTGCCCGAAAAAGGACTCTTAACTAGGACTTATTTTGCGAGGGATCAAGTGCCAGACTGCCCCGACTTCACACGGGCGAAAAATAAACTCCAGTCCAGGGATAAATATTTTTGGCACCGTCACAATACAAACTCTTACTTGATATGTAGAGAACAGTATTATAGGTTTATTTATTTTCCTGTTAAAGTAAACGAATAATGCTAAATTTAGGACTGATATATTAGCAGAAAGCTCACAATGTGATATACTAAAATGAAAAATACACAAAATAAACTATTCAAGGATGAAAAATCTAATCAGGGATTTCCTCTTGTGCTCAGCAGCCACCGAATCCCGTCTCAAACACCAATAGTAGTCTAGGAGAAAGTTTATATTCCACAGGCCTTGGTAGCGCTCTTCAAAAATGCGAATATCTTGGTGAAAGCACTCACTCTCCTTTTCTCTCCTATCTGTACAGTCCTTTGGAAAATAGTCCAAGTATGACCACAGAAAGTGCAGTTTGACTGACATTCGTGTCCCGAGGTGGCGAAAACACTTCTGTAGCTTTTCAATTTCGCTCTCGGGGTCCACGCAAAGGAAATTTCCCTGGAAGTTTGTAATAACTGATTTCAGCGACTGCCAGGTGAACAGTTCAGCTTCGCTCAGTGCTTCGTTAAACATTGGGTCCTTCATAAGTTCTTGTTTTTTAGGGTCGTTAATATAACTGCCTTAAGTTTCTCTATGATTATCTTTGGGAACTTTTCACGGAGGAAGGCAAACCCACTGCCTTCTTTGCCCATTGTATTCAGAAAGTTCTTTATTACTTCTTACTTGATATTGAAGGGTGAAAGCAGTATTTTGTTCGGTTCAACTAGAGGTTGGGATTAAACGTCATGCAAACCAGGTTTTAAACCTTGTCTTAACACCACTCTTGTCTGACGTAATGTTGTTCGTCAGCCCGGCTATACCAGATATAGAAAACAAGGATACTTTGTTTATCCACCTTGGAGACCTAATACCAGTCCGACCACCTAAAAATCTCCACATATCAACTATTTCTGCTCCTGGTAATTAATAGCCGACGGCTAATGATCAACGCTGTTGTGAGTTCCTTTTATTTGTACTGAATGCATGATTGAGGTAGATGAAAAACTATTCCCATTATGTTGAAGAACTGCTTGGAGACTTCTGCTTGATGAGTCAATTAAAAATCTCCATTCCGTAGCATCATACTCTAAGCCCATTGATTTAATCAATCAACGTTGTTAAAATATTTTCATCTAATTTATAATTGAAGTACATTTGGTTGCGGTAAAAAGTTTGCTAAATGCTTGTTTATAGGGCGGAGTGTTGTGGTGTTTATTTTGTTGCCTAACATTTTTATTGAGGGTTAAATTTGTTCATCAATAATATAGTTTGGGAACCCATTATTGATGAGTTTGTTTAATGTTTTTTAATGGCGATGAAAATATTTTTAAAAAGTTGATTCAAAAAACATGCTCCCCAGTGATCCAAATTAAATGTAAAACTATCATATACTATAATAAATTTAAAACCTCCAACTTTGTTATTAGCGATAGTTTCCCGACTAGGCTGGAATTTTGCAAAAAACGAACATTATACATCAATTTAAATGTTCTTTAGGAGATTATATCTCTGAAAACAATACATACGTTGGTTTAACATCAACTACGCTAACGCTAACATTAGCCCAGCGGTTAGAGTGTTCGCCAATGGCCCGGGAGACCTGGGTTCAATCCCAGGTCGAGTCATACCAAAGACTTTAAAAATGGTACTAGATACCACCTTGCTTAACACTCAGCATTATAAGGTACGGTTCAAGGGTAAAGTGGAGCAATCCTGGGAATGGAGTAGCGCCCTCCCCTACACCTTGGTGTAGTAGCTATCAAAAAGGGAGCCTTCGGGTCACCCTCGACTATGGTCGCTAACTTTACTTACTTTACTTACGCCAACGAGACGTCTCACCGTGCATTTTTAAGTCACTAGTTCAATATCGTAACATCTAAAAAGTTTCCTGTCCTACAACAGAATTTCGAACAATTCTTCCCGATAATGCAACAATATAAGAGCAACAAAACAAATTAAGATAGGTTCTCGAAGCTCTACACATCAGAAAGAAACATCTTAAACTCAATAGAATTAATTTTCAATCCATTGCTAAAGTGCTCAAATGTCTTTAGCGGCGGTGGCGGCTATTTATAGAATCAAATTTCAAAACAATCACCACAACAATACACCAGTATAAACAAGAAACGCATAACGAAGTACATGTACGTGCAAAGGTGATATCGCTTTTGCTATACCCACACCTCTTGATGATGGCCCAAGACGAGGTCGAAAGTACTTGTGAACTAATTGATTATGGAAGGTTTATTAACTAATCTTAGTCGGATATCATAACTTCGATACGGCAACTTGAAAGGATAAATACAAAACTATGAAGACAAAAGATATGTATATTTTTCAATCAAATAAGCCTTTACGAAGAAATGCTATACAAATATTCATATATATATATATATATATATATATATATATATATATATATATATATATATATAATGTATCTTTGGGCAGCATTTTATTGTGTAAATGCATGTTTGGAAGCAAGTAAAAAAATAAGCTTTTTTTTTTTCTTGAGGAAAAAGGAACGTTAGTCCATATCAAATTAATGTCAAAATAATTCATAAGATTCAGGGTTTTCAACGCTTCCGGTCATGTCTTCAGGCAGTTCTCTTCTTCCATGTACAGAATTCCTCAAGGAAATTTCTAATATAAGATAAAGATTAATAAATTATATCTTTGAATTGTGTCTTCAACTACCCAATTCCCAAAGCTTTCAAAAAGCGAATTAAAAGCAGAATTAATTTTTTTATTTATTGCGGACGTTTTGTCCTCATCTTGGTAGGGTTTTTTTTGTGCTGTTTCTTCTTTTACTACGTTTCGGTCAAATTTCACCTCTGGCCTTCTTTACGTGATTTTACCGCGACCTCGGATAGGAATGAGGAGTCTTGTAACCGTATCCCCAGTAATTACTGCCTTCCATAGTTGTTGTCTATCGCACCAAGTTTTTGATCAAGTAAACATATGGCCAGCTTGGGTAGGCTCACCTGAAACCGTAGAGACTCAACGCCTCTATCCGCTGCGCCACGGGCCCCGAAGGGGTGATCAAGGATTTTTTGGTCTTATAAATCCTTATCTGGTCTTCCAGAGTCGGGTCCGTACCGAATTTTTGTAATTGTCTTTAATTGGAATCATTTTGAGATGAGGCTTCTTAATCTGAGAATTTTTTTTTTTATTTATTGCGGATATTTTGTCCTCATCTTGGTAGTTTTTTTTTTTTTGTGTTGTTTCTTCTTTCACTACGTTTCGGCCAAATTTCACCTCTGGCCTTCTTCAGACAAAAAAAGTCCGCAATAAATAAAAAAATTAATTCTCAGATTAAGAAGCCTTATCTCAAAATGATTCCAATTAAAGACAATTAATCAAAAGCATATAGATTGCAATAAATATGCTACCAATTATTTGTTAAATTGTTACCAGCTACTACCAACAGACAAGGAGGCTTTTTCAACATATTTGTTTTTTTATTATTTAGATCAAGATAGCATTTTTCTTGTCTGTTGGAACATTGAGATCATGTTAAAGTTGTGATTAGAACAAAAAAGGGTTTGGCCAATTCATATCGTTCTTCGATATGGCTTAACCTATTCATATAAAAATACATTGAACCATCTTTAAAAATGGATGAAAACAATGCCAAAAGTGACTAAAACCGTAGAATTTCACGACTGTTTTGGCATTTTTTCGATTGTTAGTTATTTGCACCGAAACAATCAAACCTTTTTGAGATTCATACATTATATCTTTTTGTTATCTTTTTAACAGGCTAGTCGGCTGGGCCTGTCGAGTATACCAACTACATCTCTGCAGATGGCTAAGACCGCCACGCTTAACGGGTGTTCTGGATATGACACCAAACCATTACATTGTGAGGCTCTAATCCTGAAGGTTTGGGAATATGATTTGGAGTATTGGTCCCTGTTAGGTTACCGTATATGAGTTAAATAGAAGTATTTAATCATTTGCTATACTAAAGCCATTTAACTGTGCTCAAATAAATTATTTACTTGGTACAAGTAGTATTATCTCGTAACCATTCAACTATTTACAAGCGAATGAATAATATTGAACCGAATAATTAGCGTTTGATAGCAATACTTCACACCATTAAATTCTGGGCAAATAAATATATGTGTAAGATTAATGTTATGAACTATGTATTTACAAATCATATAAAGTTGATAAATATTAACGAATAAATAAAATTTGGCATTAAATAACCTACATGGGCTGATATGTCATAAAACACAACTAACTTAATCATTTTTCTTAACCAGTCGTTATATTCACGAAAAACAGCTCTTCCATATAGATATGTAAGTAAAGTAAGTAGGCTGACCGTAGTGGATGTCAATGGGAAGGCTCTCTTTTCAACAGCTACTACTCTGAGAAATAGAGAATGGCGCTTGTCCTTTCCGTAGATTGCTCCACTTGACCTTGATCCCTAACTCATAAAGCTAGTGTTAAGCAAGAAAGCATCAGTACCATTTTTTGAGTCTTTGGTATGACCCGACGTGGTCTCCCGGACCATTAACGAACACGTTAATCATTATGCTAATGGACTGTTATATATATATATATATATATATATATATATATATATATATATATATATACGAGGTGCATACGATAAGTTTTCAGACTTTTTTTCGTATGGCCACTTTTATTGACAGTAAACACATGAAACACTAGTCCCCTTCGAAGTAATCTCCTCCGGCTGCAATGCACTTGTTGTACCGTTCCAACAACTTCTGGAAGGCCCCATGGAAGTCAACTTGTGTGAGCGTGTCAATGACCTTCAATTGTCTCATAACGACAGCGTCTGAGCTGTCACAGGGAGCAAGGTCTCGACTATATGGAGGCTGAGGAACTGCCTTGATGCCCATCAAATAGTTTGTGACAAGGATAGAGTTGCGGACTGGTGTATTGTCCAGGTGGAAATGCCACTGAGCCGGTTTGAAAAGTGCTGGCCTCTTCCCGACGGAATCTCTTCCTGAACTCCCTTAAAACCTCAACATAGTAACCCAAACCCTAACCCTAACCCTATCCCTTTGGCCAATCAACTCTGGTCTTTTGGCTTCCTTACTTCTCCCACACCTCTCATCATCCCTTACAGACTTCCTGCCTTCCTTGAATCTCTTATGCCACTCAAAAACTGATGCTTGATTCATGCAAGATGGTCGAAAAGCAGTCTGAAGCATTCCATATGTTTCTCAGGCATTTTTTCCATCTTTAAAACAGAATTTTATTGCATATCGTTCTTCTAAAGTGTCAGATTGCATTTTTGAAATTCACCAGCTGCGACAATCAGGCTTTAGTAGGCTTTAGTTTTCCATTTGCTGCTGTAGGTGTTCATTTGAAGCTGAAATCATAAAAATTGGTCAGTCATCACATAAGAAGTATATCAATAATATACTGAATATTTAAGAGTCTACAACAATTGTAAATGTCCATACTAAAAAAGTCTGGAAACTTATCGTATGCACCTCGTATATATATATATATATATATATATATATATTATATATATATATATATATATATATATATATATATATATATATTAAGTGAAAAAATAAGGAGTGATACCGTTGGGAAAGATATAAGTTCAAAAATTAACGTTTAAACACGACTGGAGTTCGAACTCGCTTAATCTGACGCTGCAGCTTTGCAGGTTTGCCATTACGTCACGAGCACTTCGCTCATATTAAGGAATTTGAATGATAAATCCGCGAGTATACGAAAAAAAAACATCTTCATATGTTGTATTATATATATATATATATATATATATATATATACCAAACTTTCGAGCTCTCTGACCAGCATCAACACAGATCTTTGTGTGTTTGTTTGTGCCTTTGTTTGTTTGGCTTTATTTGCAGGTTATTTAATGCCAAATCCAAATGTACAAATAAACGGTTCAATTAGGAACAATTCAGTTGAGCATAATTACTCAATTTAAAAAAACATTTCTATTTCAGGCTATTCAGTTTAGTCAAACAGTTCTAATTCAAATAATTCAGTTTTGCGCTAGTACGGTTTCAATTTCAAAAACTGTTCCATTTGTAGCAATTCAGTTTAGCATACAAAAACAGTTCCATTTCAAACAATTCCGTTTAGAATAACTATGTCGTTTAGATGTCAAAACATTTTTATTTGAAACACTTAAGTTTAGCATAAGTACGTAGTTTAAATGAAGTACACTGTTAAAATGTTAAAACAGTCCTATTTCAAGCAATTTAATTTAATATAAGTTCACAATTTAGTTCTATTTGATCCATAGATGGGACCCTGTCAGGACTTACTACTTCGGGCCAGATGAGAGCGATGATAATGAAGAGGTATTCCGCATTCCCCAAAGCTCCAGCATTACTGGAACCTCGCAATCAGATTGTTTAGTGTAATATCTAGATCGTTCGTTCAGTGGGTGGGTAAGTGTATGGTTTTACTCCTGTGCAGAGATGCAGTCGGTATATCCTATTCTGGGCAACAGAACTTTGTTGTTTATTTTTTTCTCCCGCGAAAACATTTTCAGATGAAAAATGAAGACGAAAATAGTTTTATTCACAATATCTTAATCATTGTTAAATTCAATGATTTTATTTTTTTATTGACTTATGGAATAGTTAATGATTAATGAAATTGTTTTTTTAATATTTGGAATTCAGAAGAATGACGTTCGTTACGAACAAAATGGAAAGGCTTTAACATTGAAAGCACTATATATATAGTCATCCACAGACAGATCTGTTTCGTTCTATCAGAACTCATCAGCGTGGCTAGAAATTAGCTTCCCGTAGCTGGGATCGAAACCCAGTTGACTTAAACGCCAATCCAAACTTCTAACCATTCAGCCCCGAGGAGCCATTAGCTGGTAAGTAAATTTTAAACGGTTGTGAATCACAATTACAACGTTCAACGGCTACCGAAACCTCAATTCATATACGAAGAGGCTTGCAATGAACGCAAATGGCAACACGATTACTTCTTCGCCAGAGAACTCAACCATACGGGGGTAGGGGAGTATATATATACGTGTGTGTGTGTGTGTGTGTGTGTGTGTGTGTGTGTGTGTGTGTGTGTGTGTGTGTGTGTGTGTGTGAAATTTACCGCTAAAATGATGAAAACTAGAAAAATGTGATCTATGTACAAGAAAGCAGAGAAATATTATATTCGATTATTAAAAAAACAAAAACAAAAACAAAATAAATCAGGATCTTTCACGACTCCGTCTTTCATGATTCCGTCTTTCACGACTCTGTCTTTCACTCACATGTAGTACAGGTGAACTCGTGAGCACAAATGGGAAGATTCAAAACCTAATGTAGAGAGGCTTTAGATGTGTGAATAAAATCTCACCTGAAGATCGAGTGCGAGAAACCAACAGTTGTGAGTGATCTATATTTAATAACTGAAATATATATATATATATATATATATATATATATGATTTTCTTGGACAAAAAACACCTCAAACATCTCAAAGTATTGAGAAAGAGGGTGAAAGCTAGATCCGTCAGGTCAACCAATCTATATGATAACTCCTTTGCATGCAAGTATGTAGCTAGTTTGAATTATCTTATGAGACTCAGAAAAAAGAACCAATAAAGGCTGTTCGGTCCTAATACGTCAAAACCGATAGGAGCGTCCACTACACATGAATATGTATATATATATATATATATATATATATATATATATATATATATATATATATATATGCATCTTCTGTTAATATTATTCCTGACTTTTGATAGGGCTGCCGTTCCGTATCCTCTGGCTTAGTTTCGGAATTTTCTGCACGAACAATATAAATATATTTGGGAATATTTCTTTAGTCAATATTAAATTCCACATAGGTTTTCATCTTTTTTTGCTGTTCCGTCAATTTGGGTTTTTTTTTTTTGGGGGGGGGGTTCTGCTTTGTTTTTTGTTTGTTTGTTTGTTTATTTATTTGTATTTTCTGAATATTTTGTCGCAGCATGTTTTGCCATTCAATAAATATGTTGTGCATTGAAAATCAGAATAATATAGATTGTCAGTGGCCACGAGTTAAAGCAAATGTTACTAAGAGTAAATAGCTGTTTTAAGTATTATACAAAAGTATTTTCCTGTTTTTACAACGGAAGAACATAGAAAGACAATTTTCTAAAGAAAAGTGCTGAAAAATATGAAAAGTGTTCTGTAATTAGTTAGCAATTACTGAAGTATTACTCACCGATTAGATTTATTTACGTTTAAAATAAACGTATTGCTTATGATATTAAGATGAACTTTATTGCTATCTCTGACCCTAACCCTAACCCTTGCCCAGTCGACTGCGGCTGTAGAATACACCAACTGCTTCTCCGCAGAGGGGTAAAATCGCTCCCGACGAGAGACCTGAATATGACCATAAACAATCTGATGGTGAGGTTCCAGTAATGTAGGAGCTTTGGGGAATGAGGAGTAGCCCATCATTGCCATCGTTCTACTCTGGCCCGGAGTGGTAGCACCTGACAGTCCTATCTATGGGTAAAAAAAACGTGTTTGACTTTTAAACTATACTTATGCTAAACTGAATTGTTTGAAATAAAACTGTTATATATATGTATAAATTTGCCATCGCTCCCAGGTCCACTCTGGCTCGGAGTGGTAGCACCTGATAGGGTCCTATCTATGGATTAAATAGAACTAAGCAGGGGTTTGAGTTAATGTTTTTTGCATTTAAACTGCGTATTTATGCTAAACTGAATTATTTAAAATAGAACTGTTTTGACGTTTAAACTACTTACTTATGCTAAACTGAATTGTTCGAAATAGAACTGCTTTGACATCTAAAATATTTACTTATGCTAAACTGAATTATCTGAAATAAAACTATTTTGAGAATTAGAACTGATTGTCTAAATCGAATAGCTTGAAATAGAATTTTTTTTGACAATCAAACTGAGCTTACATTTAAACTGCGTGCTTGTGCTAAACTGAATAGTTTGAAATGGAACTGTTTTTAACATTGAAACTCTACCTTCACTGAACATTGTTTAATATAGAACTGTTTTGACATTTAACTGTGTTTGAACAAAATCTGTACTTATACTAAAGTAAATTAGCTGAATTAGAATTTTTTTGAATAAACTGAATAGCTTGAAATAGAACTATTTTTGACGGTTGGTCTGTGTACTCGTTCTGAATTGGCTTATTTGAAATAGAACTATTTGCATAAAAATAGATTGGACGTTAAATAACCTACAAAGGTAGACATGCCTTAAAAACCAACCAACCAACCAACCAACTAAAGTCTCAATTGTAGAAAATCAGTCAGAAAGATATTTCTGTGTGATCAACAATTGATAAAAACTCTCTGTATATAATCTTATTTTATTTGGTTTAATTTGATTTAATTTGATTTTCCTGGTGGAGATTTAGATGCATCGTTGTTTTTTTGTTGTATTTTTGTTTTTCGTTCGATTCTATTTTTCACCTTCTGGTTTCTTTTTTATAACTTTGAAATTAGTTGACCATATCGCATAACTTGGTAGCAATATCGCATCTACTGAAAGTGCTATACCTCTCTTATAATCCGATTATCCCTTTGATATGGCCCTTACTCGATCGATTAGCCAGCACCTATCTCATCATTTAACTTCAGTTCGTTCTTCAGTCATCCAGTTTGTCACCTATTTGTGCTTCTTTGTGTCGCAATCTTTGTTCTTGTTCGTTGTCATCAGTCGTCATTTCCCATCACTTTGAATTATTTTCTGCTTGGATGATAAATAACATGGCCACATATTCCTGCATCCATATTACTTTTATATCTTGGCGGCTATTCAAATTCCCATCACCCACCCGACGAAACGAGGAATACGATGCGCATACGATATGTTTCCAGGGTTTTTTCGTATGGGTATTTAATATTGTCGTAGACACCTGAAAATTCAGTATATTATTGCTATACAGCTTATGAGATGACTGACCATTTTTTATGATTTCAGGTTCAAATGAACAACTACAGCAGCAATTGGAAAACTAAAGCCTACTAAAGCCTGATTGTCACAGCTGGTGAATTTCAAAAATGCAATCTAACACTTTAGAAGAACGATATGCAATAAAATTATGTTTTAAACTTGGAAAAAAGGCCACAGAAATGTATGGAATGCTTCAGACGGCTTTTCCACCATCTTGCATTAATCGAGCATGAGTTTTTGAGTGGCATAAGAGATTCAAGGAAGGCAGGGAGTCTGTGAGGGATGATGAGAGGTGAGGAAGGAGTAAGGAAGTCAATAGACCGGAGTTGATTGATCAAAGGGTTAGCGTTAGGGTTAGGGTTACTATGTTGAGGTTTTTAGGGAGTTCACGAAGAGATTTCGTCGGAAGAGGTCAGCACTCTTCAAATTGGGTCAGTGACATTTCCACCAGGACAATACACCAGTCCGCAACTCTATCCTTGTCGCAAACTATTTGACCAAGATGGGCATCAAGGCAGTTCCTCAGCCTCCATATAGTCGTGACCTTGCTCCCTGTGACAGCTCAGACGCTGTCGTTATGAGACAATTGAAGAGATGAAAGAGGCTGTGACAAAGGTCATTGACACGCTCACACAAGATGACTTCCACGGGGCCTTCCAGAAGTTGGTGAAACGGTACAACAAGTGCATTGCAGCCGGAGGAGATTACTTCAAAGGGGACTAGAGTTTCATGTGTGTACTGTTAATAAAAGTGCCCATACGAAAAAAGTCTGGAAACTTATCGTATGCACCGCGTAACTGATATGAATAGAGATGAAGCACTGCAACCGCTCGGGCAAAGCGTTTCTCACCAAGTAAATACCTTATTTCTACCTCAAGAATCATGTTTGCCACCTGATTGAAACCATCAAATGAAAGTAGTGGTCGTAAATTGACCTCAAGATAAATAACTATCAATCATACCGTTGTGTTTTTCCGCATATTTAACGTTTCAGAACTTACTTTGAGCTCTAAGCTATATTTCAGTCAGAGATCTCAATTTCCCAGTCGGCTGGGGCTGTAGAATACACCGACTGCTTCTCTGCAGAGGGGTGAAACCCCCCCCAACGAGTGTCCTAGATATGACACTAAACAATCTGATGGTGAGGTTCCAGCAGTGTTGGAGCTTTGGGGAATGTGGAGTACCCCTTTATTGCCATTGCTCCCAGGTCCACTCTGGCCCGGAGTGGTAGCAACTGATAGGGCCCTATCTAGGCCTTAAATAAAACTAACGGCATACTTATACTAAACTGAATTGTTTAAGTAAACTGAATAGCTTAAAATAGAAAGGTTTTTGACAATTAAACCGTACTTACATTTGAACTGCGTGCTCATGCTTAACTGAATTGTTTGAAATAGAACTCTTTTTTCGACATTAAAACTGTATTTACACTTATTTTTACATATAACTACAACTATTTTTTGACATTGAAGCTTTATTTACACTAAACTAAATTTTTTAACATAGAACTGTTCTGACATATAACTGTGTGTAAACAAAATCTGTACTTTTACAAAATTGAATTAGCTGAAGTAGAATTGCTTGACTAACCTGAATTGCTAGAAATAAAAGTGTTTTTTTTTTTACAATTAAACTGTACTTACATTTAAAACTGCGTGATTTTGCTAAACTGAATTGTTTTAAATTGAACTATTTTTGAGACTGAAACTATACTTACACGAAACTGAATTGTTATATATAACTGAATAGCTTGAAATAGAAATGTTTTTGACAATTAAACTGTGTACTCATGCTAAACCGAATTGTTTTAAATAGATCTGATTATTTACATAAAAATGGATTTGGCGTTAAATAACCTACAAAGGTGGATATGCCATAAAACCAAACCAAAAAAAAAACAAAAACAGAGATCTCAACAATCTATTAAGTAATATCAACGCATGTAAAAAACAACAATCGGCACATGATAGACGATCTGGAAATGTAATATCTCTGATCGAAAAAAACAAGAATTCTTTCAAGCTGTAGACAGGTCAGTACTACTGTAAGGAGGCACCACATGGACTTTAATGAAGCGTTCGCATAGAAGTAGATGAGAAATATACAAGTATGCTTCTTGATGTCTCAGAAAAGTCCTGGAAGCAGCACCGCTCAAAACAGTAGCTACGTCTCAACTTGCCTTCCATTTCACAAACCATCCAAAGAAGACGTACGAGATATATTGGTCACAGCTGGCCAGGCAGAGACGAACTAATTAGCGAAGTTCTCCTGCAAGTCAGTGCATATGGATTCACAAGTGTGCAAGGAACAGAAGAGACGATGGAGGCCGGCAAGAACATCTCACGAAAGCGTTGAAAGATAAAGACAGATGACGATAGAGAGAGAGAGAGAGAGAGAGAGAGAGAGAGAGAGAGAAAGAGAGAGAGAGAGAGTCCTTCTCGCAGGAGGACTTGACGATGATGGTTATGGCAACGATTTTCCTTTCATTGTTAAAGACAGCAATTCAATTTAAGAAAGCAATCGAATAAGCCCCCCCCAAAAAATTACATTTAAGATTAAAACAATAAAATGAATACTGAAATTATCATTATTCCTTCTGTTTATGAATTTTGCTTGTTTTCGGTTTATATGGAGATATCTAAGCTAAGATAGCGCACACACAGTCAACGGAGCTTGATAACAGTCAATTGCTTGCGTATGCTAGTATCATATCAATATATATATATATATATATATATATATATATATATATATATATATATATATAATGTATGTTGAATCTCTTTGTCTATTTGACGTACAAGAAATTGGAGCAAAAGTTTGGATAAGACAACATGAATACTTGTTCAATATTGATCGCAGCATTCTTGTCTAGTTGTCTTCAGTTTTTTTCTCCATTCGTTTGGCTAGTGTACTTGTGGTGCATCTATATAGCAGTATCGACAATCCTGCTGCTTAGTTTGGCTAAGATGTGACGGGAAACCAGAGGAGTAGACACCGGCTAAGATTTAAACTCACCGACAATGGTGTGAAAATCCAGCCTTCTTACCATTACACCACGTGAAGTGGCCTCACACACACACACACACACACATATATATATATATATATATATATATATATATATGTTTATATATATGTACATATACACATATACGCACATATATATACGTAAGTGTATATATGCGCATATACAAAAAATCACATATACATTTGTATATATATGTTTATATATATATATATATATATATATATATATATATATATATATATAAATTCTCAATATCACACTTTCAAGAATGGACGCGCCAACCCAACACCACATAGGTTACTACCATATATATATATAAATCTTCTCTCTCTCTCTTAGGTGACCGTTGTCGAGGGCTACCTGAAAGCTCCCTTCTCAATAGCTGCTACACAGGGGGGGCTACTCCTTTCACTGGATTGTTCCACTTTACCCTTGCAATGCTTAGTGTTAAGTAAAGAGGTATCAAGTACAACTTATTGAGTCTTCGGTATGACTCAACCTGATATTGAACCCCGGTCTACTGGGCTATTGGCGAACACTCTACCACTAAGCCAATTAGAGAGCACCGTCATCATGACGTGCTGCTGGTACAGATTTCCTTAACCCTCCCTCACTATCCATTTCTATCGTACATCGCTTTCGGCAGGTCTTCCATCCTGTGTGTGTGTGTGTGTGAGGCCACTTCACGTGGTGTAATGGTAAGAAGGCTGGATTTTCACACCATTGTCGGTGAGTTTAAATCTTAGCCGGTGTCTACTCCTCTGGTTTCCCGTCACATCTTAGCCAAACTAAGCAGCAGGATTGTCGATACTGCTATATAGATGCACCACAAGTACACTAGCCAAACGAATGGAGAAAAAAACTGAAGACAACTAGACAAGAATGCTGCGATCAATATTGAACAAGTCCTGGAGACAACAACCCACAAAACAGCAGCTATACGGCCACCGACCATCGGTCACGAAAACTATCAAAATTAGACAAAGCAGACATGCGGGACACAGCTGGAGAAGTAGGGACGAGCTCGTAAGTTATGCACTCCTGTGGACCCCTTCACATGTACGAGCAAAGGCAGGACGTACAGCTCGAACATATATGCCGATACTGGATGTAGCCATGAGGACCTCCCAGAAGCACTGGACGATACGGAGGGGTGGCGAGGCAGGGTAATAAATATCCGTGCTGATAGCATGATGATGATGATGATGAACTTCAACACGATACCAGTGTTTCCCCTTCCTCTAACTTTTCACTTCCGCTTCCGGGCCAGGAAATAGCCATACGTATTTGACGTTTGAATTTATCAAAAATTTAGTCGTGTCCTGGCTGATGACTAATGCAATATTTCATTTTGTTAAAAGAAACCTTTAATTACAGCGATAGCACACATAGTAATCACTCATTTTTGTTCTGTATACGCGTATGATTATGTGTGTGTGTGTAAGTGAAAATTTATCTACAGTACAAAAACCCAAGCAGAAGATGATTTTTTTTTTTTTAGATTTACGAACATTTAGCGTTAGCAAATACTTCTGCAGATAGAATAATTCCCAGAAACCATTGGTTTTCATCTCTAAACATTGTCACACAGGCGGAGTTATTTTCAGCATTTTCCCAAATATAGAAAATGCGGAAGCAAAATACGGTATAATTTTTAAATGATTTTTTAGGCTGATTTGTCCGAATTTTGAAAAAAAAATGTGATAAATCTAAATTTTTATGATTTGTTTTATTATTCAAGAAATTTCCCAATAGAATTCTGCCAAATTTGCGTGAACAAGAAAAGAAACGACAAAGACTCTATGAAAGAAGCTGAAACCAAGCCCAAAAATTCCAGAATGATTGGAGTTTCTTCATGTCCTCCATTAACCCCCTTGTTTACGCTATATGTGCCGTTTTAGAAAACAAAACAAATGCAACTTCCCATCCAAATATTACTCCGCTTAAGACTGCTATTGAAAAGGAATGGAATAAGATTTCGGAAGAATTTATTTTGAAGGCATGAGATCTTTCAAAAGAGTGTTGATACAATAATTGAAAAAAAATGACGGTCATATTGAGTAAATTTTCTGCTTTAAATCTATCTTCTTATATTGTCATTTATTTTAAAAAAATAATCAGGTTTTCTAATAATGTCATTTATTATTATTCTAGAATATTCCTAATTTTGCTTCCGCACCCTATATATATATATATATATATATGTGTGTGTGTGTGTGTGTGTGTGTGTATGTGTGTGTGTGTATACTACCAACTAAACAAATAGAGACTTTGAATCGTTGTTAAATTGACTTTAATCATAATTTCAACATCTTGCTCGCCAAAAGGTAAAAACGAATAATATATATATATATATATATATATATATATATATATATATATATATATATATATCCCAGGTAAAATGTATTAAAAAAACATTTATCCATTATTTTAAGTCAATGAAAAATAAACTCGGCACAACTCTGAGACACTTCCTGTTTTATTTGATAGCCAAATTGTCTGGCCGTATGGTGCATATATTAAATGAACTAAAATAATTTATCCTTATTAATATTTAAAATTTACAAAATAAGGGAGAGGAAGAAGTTAAGATGATATGAAAATAATTTTTGTCTGAGATTTCTATTTAGTCTATTTGTCGTGTATTAAAAATTCGGAGGAAACATCTCTCAAGAGGGATAAGTTTACACACATGTTAGATGTTACACACACACACACATACACACATATATATATATATATTTCATCATCATCATCATCATCATCATCATGTCGTTCCGCTAGCACGGATATCCCCGACCCTCTCTCTTATCCCTATCGTTCATCGCCTCCGGCAGGTCTTCAAGGCTACATCTCGTATCCTCACTTAGCTGCTGTATGTATGTTCGAGCTGGTCGTCCTATTTTCCTCGGCTATATATATATATATATAGTTGTAAGTAAAGTTGGCGGCCGTAGTCAAGAGCGAACCGAAGGCTCCCATTTCAATAGCTACTGTAGCAAGGTCGAGGGGATGATGCAGCTCATTTCCCTGGATTGCTCTAATTTACCCTTGATAGTACTTTATATTAAGCAAAGAGGTATCAAGTACGATTTTTGAATCTTCGGTTTGCCTCAACCAGGGATTGAACGTCAGTCTTCTAGATCATTGTTGAACACGCTACCCTGTGGACCGGTATAAATATGTATATAATTGAATAAAAAAGCCATATACAAATTGAATAAATTTTATATCTTTGAACTGAGTAAAATGTGTGTTAAAAATTAGAACAGTTCTATTTCAAGCAATTCAGTTTAGCATAAGAACACAGTTTAGTCCTATTTGCCCAATAGATAGGAACTTATCAAAGTGCTATCACTTCAGGCCAGATTGGAACTGGGAGCGATGGCTATGAAATGTTACACCGCATTCCCCAAAGCTCCAACATTACTGAAAACCAACCATCAGATTGTTTAGTGTCATATCCAAGTCACTTTTTAGGGAAGTCTTACCCCAGTTCAGAGAAGCAGTCGGTGTATTCTACAGTCCCAGCCGACTGGGCGAGAAAATCAGCTTATTTTCAATATTTATGCGATATTTATGCAGCATATTTTCTGATAGGTACATTTTGATAAAATTAGCATGGATTTTTGTTAAGATTTTTATTTGTCTGTATTTGGCGAGCGAGATTTCGTGACTATACTTTAAGGCAATTTTAAAAACTGTCCAAATCCGTTATTAGTATCGTTCAATTACGGTTAGTTTCAACCATCTTTGGTAATTATAGTAGACTGCGTTCTGGAACAGTTACCTCGACCTCAACAATGACGGAAGATAGTCAAATGTAATCGTACTTAAAGTACACTAATATAGAATCTGTTAAGATTTTCAACTGATTTCAACTACTCTTTTGTCAACAGCAAATACCTTTCTGCTATTTTCAACAATATATATATATATATATATATATATGTATATATAACTGCTGCCACCCGCGTAATGCAAAGCTCTTCTAACCAATTGAGCACGCCAGTATCCAATTGCGCAAAATGTAAACAAACAAAAGCTAATAGAAAATAAGTTCAAATTCCGAGCTGATATAGGTAGCCGAAATGACTGAGTGGTAAGATATCAAGTCGAGCGCATAGTTAGGCAGGTTTTTATTCCAGCTTGAAAAGTCCTGTGTGTCTAACTACACTAAAGAATTTTGATACAATCAACAGTCTGTAGATGACAATGTATATATATATATATATATATATATATATTTCTTGAACAAAAACAAAAACCGGTCACATTAGGATTGTAAATTTATTTCCGTCCTGTTATGGGTATTGATATGAATCTTAAAGAAATTACTGCTCTGTGGTGTCAGTTACATTGAGCTCTTTACCAGGAAAATTTAAATGTTCAGAGTTGAATGATTTTTTATCCTGACGGAATTATTCCCGACTCCGGTTTAACTAGACCGAATAATACACACACACATATGTGTGTATATATATATATATATATATATGGGAATTCCCAGTGGTGTCATGACTAAAATGCGAAACTTTGGCCCAGAAATAAACGAAATCAAACCCCACTCGTACAACAGCGTTTTTTTTTTCTTTTATTTTTTCGGAGAAATATCTTTGGTAAAAGAATGTACACTTTCCCCACACCAAGCTATGGTGTAAATATTATCACTGCTCTTCTCTAAAGATCGATTTACGATTAAATAACCCAGGGACAGTGAAATGCCATTAAACAAAGAAATCACAGCTGATAGATAAATAGATGCATTTACTAACTCCTCCACGGGAGCTGGAAGTGCCAAAAGGCCTATTTTAGACGGAGTTCAACAGGTTTGAATTCAAAGTTTTCTTCTAGATTGCTTGCCATACCAAGGTAAAAGAACCTTGACTGCCCTGTTTTTTTACCCATAGCTACAGGGAAAATAAGTAAATAAATTTGGCAACCTTAGTAGAGGGTGACCCGAAGGTTTTTTTTTCTATATCTACTACACAAAGGTGTAGGGGAGGGCGCTACTCCTTTCCCTGGATTGATCCACTTTACCCTTGATCCGTATCTAATATTACTGAGTGTTAAGCAAGAAGGCATCAAGTGACATTTGTGTGTCTTTGGTATGACTTGACCTGGGATTGAACGCAGGTATCTCGGGCCATTGGCAAACACTCTAACCATTACGTCAATGTCCGGTTACAGGGAAAATAATCTGCTTTATATCTTTCCCAAGGTACTAGCGCAATGTGGAATGTAAACACACATTTTGTCGACATGATTTTATTAGGATTTTTCCAGGTTTCCGTGCACCTTTATGATTCTAGCTCTATAGCCCTAATCTTAAAAGCCACAGTATTCCTCAATCCAAATTTCGAAAAGTTTTAGTTGAAAACACTACAATAAGTGCACACGAAATTAATAAGCTGCAACTACAAATCTTAGAAGCCCTACATATAAAAAAAAAAAAGAAGAATAATTAGAATTAACTCTGAAAATATGTTACATCGCCAGATGCACGAATATGGCCATGTGCGAAATGGGTGAAATGGACATCGAATGTTGGTAACATATATACATAACGTAGAACACAGGAATCTCGAAATTCGAAAACACGTAACGACTTCTTTGTTCAGGTACGAAACCTTTTTATTACTTTTGAGTTAAAGGTTTCGAAATAAGGAGTGAGACACAATCTTTTTATGCTGGCTTCTTCATCTGGCCCCTAACTTGTGCGGCACCCATGGCGCGCAAATTCGTCTCGCCTCAGCGAGCCCCAAAAGTCGAACCTCCTCGTTCTGCGTCTAGTTTCAACTCTCTAATTTCTTCGAAATCCCCCAAATCCTCCGCGTGCTTCCGGTGAGTGACGTCACCCGCACTTTGTCACCCGTTTCATCATCTCAGGCTATTGTGAGAGTGACATGTCCGCTCTGTGCGCGCACACGCGTTACCACCTGCATCAAGGTTGCACCTAACTAACCCATGTGCTGAGCCGAAAGGTTCTCAGCCTAACCAAACCCAAAGGCATGAACTGAAATCCCTCGGCTATTATATTACAAATAGTGACAAATGTTTTGAAATGCTTTTAGTCCTTTTTTTAATATTTAATTTCCCTTGATAATATTCTGTTTCCGTTGATAGAGTTCTGTTCTAAATTTGTTCGATGTAATTAACATCTCATTTTAATCCAACTGTACGTTAATGTAAGTTTTGCAATGTTATCATCATCATCATCATGTCGTGCCGCCAGCACGGATATCCCTGACCCTCTCTCGCCACTTCTCCCTATCATTCATCGCCTCTGGCAGGTCTTCAGGGTTACATCCTGTGTCCTCACATAGTTGCTGTATGTAAGTTCGTGCTGGTCGTCCTGCTTTTGCACATCCATATGTGGGGGTCCACAGGAGTACATCGCTTATGAGCTCGTCCTTGCTTCTCCAGCAGTGTCTCGCGTGTCTGGTTCGTCTAACTTGTATAGTTTTCGTTATGGGGGGCAAGTATCCGTATAGTTGGTGTCTCTTGGGGTGTTGTCGCCAGGACTTGTTCAATACTGCTCTCAACATTCTTGTGTAATTTCCGTCTAGTTTTTTCTCCAGCTATTTAGTTAGCGTCCATATAGTAAACTTAAAAAAAAAACAAAAAAACAAAACAGTCTTTACACTTGCAAGCAACTCCTGATGATTGACTATGAAAGGTCTGAAAGCAACCGAAACAATTTTGGTAAATTTATCAACGAACTCCAAACTAAAACCAAAACACTTATCAGGAAACTTGAAAGGATCCTTAAAAAATTCTAGACAAAATGTGTCTTTATTATCTTATCAAACATGCTTAATTGAAGGAATGTTGCCCAACTACACATATATGTATGTCTGAAAAGTAACGGGGATTCTCTTCCTCCCTCTCTCTCTCTCTCTTTCTTTCTCTTTCTCTCTCTTTCTCTTTCTCTCTCTGTCTCTGTCTCTCTCTCTCTTGATATATATATAATGACTTTTTCAGTAGATATATAAGCTCCATACTAATGTTACTGTATGTATGACTATTCATGCATCACCTTGTGATTACATATGTGTATAGACAAATATTTTTTTACGTGTGTATATATATATATATATATATACACATTTGTGGGTTTCTGGATTTCTTACTGAGAGTATGTTCCCCTCCGTATGTGCGGCTATGTCCACACCTACATTTGCGACCGTGTGTGTCTGTGTGTGGATGCAGCTCTATGTGTGTGTGTGTGAGTGTACAATGTAAAGCGGCTGATGAGTTCTCTATTCAATATTAAATGTGGCAGCTATTTAATTGATTGTGCAAAAGTAGGTCTTTTTCTCCGATAAGAGGATTAAACCTGGTGTACAGGATCTTTAATGTTTTTCTTTACCTTGACAGATGACAACAGAAAATCTAATTAAAACTTCCAACTATTTTAAAGTTCGTTTCTAATGCACTCTCGTTAAATCATTTTGTAACAGCTATTTTGTCTGTCAACGGCAAGCTATAAACACAAACACACACACATGCATACTTATATATATATATATATATATATAGCATTTTCTCTTTGAAAAATTTTTGATTAAATACGAATAGTATCTCTGATCCGTTTAACTCTTCACCTAACCGACACTAGTTCCATCTCTCAACACTTTAAATAACATTTTTGCCCCACCACCAAATACAGAAAAAAGTTAAATGAAAACACCTCCCTATTACACAAAGAAAGAAACAAATTCGCGGATTCCCAAAGGTTTATATATAAATCCTTACAAGTCTTCATTCAACAAGATTAACTTCGAATATAGCAGCCATATTCGAAAATAACTATGGCTCATGTACCAATAAATATTCAACTAGTAAACCCCTTCTTACTTGTTGTTCCTCCCATTCTCTATATAAATGTGTTTGGTATTTCATTTTTTATCCCCTTGAAGGGACGAAAGTACTTCGGAAAAATGCGGTGCCTTCCAATTTCGTTCCACATATAGCCAAAGCACACATGAAAAGATTGAACGGGTCAAAGGTTGAATAGACGTTAACTAAATGTCTCTTTTATTTAATCAAATACTCACACACACACACACACACATATATATATATATATATATATATATATATAAAAGTTGTACTAACTAAAAAGAGGTGACTATCAAGCAAAAGTATGAGAACTGACAGGCTATAATGTATATAGTATCTACGGAGCGACTGTGGAAGGAACGATGCGATATTTACAAAGCTTATTTCAGAAATGAAAGATATGTAAATAACACAGGCCAATAATAACACAGTGACGCCTTGAGCTACCGAAACCGTGTTATCACCCTGGTTGGCAACTGATGAGGACAGGCTATCGCACGTACTTTCACATGTTGTATGATGAAAATAATATATATATAGGATCTACGGAGCGACCGTGGAAGGAACGATACGATATTTACCCAACTTATTTCAGAAATGAACGACATGTAAATAACACAGGCCAATCTGAATTCATCTGAGGATATAAAGAAAAATATCAGAAAGTACCAGAAGAGGTCAATACTAAAAAAAAGAGTTTTTGAAATTGTACGTTGCGTCTGGAAAAAGAATACAACATAACAAACTCACCTCACTTGAATAATTTACGAGATAAAAAACAGGAAAATGTCACTATGAGAGTACGAGGTGCATAGGATAAGTTTCCAGACTTTTTTTCGTATGGGCACCTTTATTGATAGTACACACGTGAAACTCTTCGAAATAATCTCCTCCGGCTGCAATGCACTTGTTGTACCGTTCCAACAATTTCTGGAAGGACCCAGAGAAGTTCTCTTGTGTGAGCGTGTCAATGACCTTCGTCACAGCCTCTTTCATCTCCTCAATTTTCTCATAACGACAGCCTCTGAGCTTAGGGAATAACCAAAAGTCACATGGAGCAAGGTCTGCACTATAGGGAGGGTGGGGAACTGTCTTGATGGTCATCTTGGTCAAATAGTCTGTGACAAGGATGGAATTGTGGACTGGTGCATTGTCCTGGTGGAAATGCCACTGACCCGATTTGAAGAGTGATGTCTTCTTCCCTAAGAATCTCTTCCCGAACTCCCTTAAAACATCAACGTAGTAACCCAAACCCTAACCCTATACCTTTGGCTAATCAACTCTGGTCTATTGGCTTCCTTACTCCTCCCACACCACTCATCATCCCTCACAGACTGCCTGCCTTCCTTGAATCTCTTATGCCACTCAAAAACTGATGCTTGATTCATGCAAGATGCTCCAAAAGCAGTCTGAGGAATTCCATACGTTTCTGTGGCCTTTTTTCCAAGTTTAAAACAGAATTTTATTGCATATCGTTCTTGTAAAGTTTCAGATTGCATTGTTGAAATTCACCAGCTGCGACAATCAGGCTTTTGTATGGTGTATTCCAATTGCTGCTGTAGCTGTTTATTTGAACCTGAAATCATAAAAATTGGTCAGTCATCTCATAAGATGTATAGCAATAACTTAGTGAATTTTCAGGTGTCTACGACAATTTTAAATGCCCATACGAAAAAGGTCTGGAAACTTATCGTGTGCACTTCGTAAATATTCATTTTGAAGTTTGGTGTCAAGCATGTAATAGTCCCGTGACTCCAAAAGGGTTTAAAAGAAAAGTACATTTTTCAAATAAAAAAAGTCTATTTCAACTGAGGATCTAATCCGTGAAAATGTGAGTTTTTATTCAGTTTTATATCTTACTTATACTCTTGAAATATATTGTGAAATTACTCCAGCTTTTCGTAAAAATCTGTAACGATTCTATGGATGAAGAACGCTTCAGTGGGAAATTTTAATTAGAATCATAACTATATGTATACGAACACACACATAGTACTTACGAGCAGAAACTTATTTACACTCCGACCAGGGAACCTGTTAGGCTCTTATAGGCATTCATGATTATAATGATACTTTCTTTGTTTAATGGTATATCAACCCTTGTAGGTTATTTAAAGCTAAAGCCATCCTTTGAGAAGAACAGTAGTGGTACTATTTAACCTCATAGCTAGGGGGAAAAGGGGGTTTCATACCTTTCCAAAGGTTATTTATCCGAAAGGAAACGTAATAACGAACTTGCTTACAAAGATTCCGCTGTCCATCGCTTTAACCATTGCACCATAAGACACGCCCAATGATGTTTTTGTTGAGGATAAATCAAGGGTACCAATCAGCATTTTTTATTCATGTTCATAAAGTAGAGAATTTAGACGATTAAGCAAATGTTGTTTGCTGCAGCACATTGCACTCAAAATTATTCAATTGACAAATTGGACTGGAAATTATTTTATTTACTAGAATAAAGCCGATTGAACTCTATTCAAATAAAAAACTGTTTTTGTTTTATCAAAGGCTTTATATATATATATATATATATATATGGAGCACTTGATGGACAAAAGAGTTTTAACAAGAAGACACCTCAATCGCCTTAGTTTTGATAAACACGCACACACCCAAACTCTCGCACACACACACACACACACACATATATATATATATATATTGTGTAATTTACTTTTAGATGAAGTCCCGGTGGTGTGGTGGCTAGCGTGTAGGACGACTACGACGAAGTAAAATAGTTCGAGCCCTATCGCACAATAACGTTCCCTTTTGAAGCAATAACTTGATTACGTTTGGTTTTACGGCATGTCAACCATTGTAGGTTATCTAATGCCAAATCAATTTTATACATATAAACAGTTCTATTTTAAACAATTCAGTTTAACATAAGTACACAGTTTTAATGACAAGAACAGCTCTATTTCAAGTGTTTTTTTTTTTAGTGACAAGGTTAAATAGTTCCAAGTAATGCTATGTATTATCAACAGTTCAATTAAACATCAGTCATCTATTTACACAGTTCTATTTCAAACAATTTCGTTTAGCATAAACACACAGTTTAGTTCTATTTGACTCATAGATAGGACCCTATCAGGTGCTACCACTCCGGGCCAGAGTTGACTCTGGAGCTATAGCAATAAGTGTGTACTCCCAATTCTCCAAAGCTCCAGCATTACAGGAGCTTCACCCTCAGATTTTTCTGTGTTATAGCCTGAACACTCATTGGGGAATTCTTACCCCTGTGCAGACTATCAGTCGGTGTTTTCTATAGCACCAGCTAACTGGGTCAGCAATAACCTAGGGAAAGTTGTGAGCCACATTCTCCCCCAAGCAATGTGATAAGTACTACTACTATTGTTTTTTCTACAAAGAGGAACTTGAAATTAAATAACCCACGAAGGTTGATATACCATTAAAAAAAAGAAATCAAACTAATTATTTTTTCTTTAGTGTTCACAACTAGTTTCGACCTTAGGTCATTGCCCGGAAGATATTTTTTTCTGAAAAAATTTATGTTCTTGAAAGATTTTTTTTTTTTTAATTGTTATGATATAAGAGAAGCGGCTTAAACTACACAGGCAACGTAATAGACCCAGTTCTTGAATGAAAATTATTTGCTGGTATCTAGATGTCTTTAACTGACATTGATATATCTGTTGGTCAGATGCCTGACAAATGAGCTTTTCGTTTGGCATGTATATGTTAAGCGTAAGAGAGTTGTGATGCAATTTAGCCATGACTGCTTGTTTTGTTTTGAATTTTTTTTTATTTATATATTTATCTCACGTGCCAATTCTCTTCCTCCTATTTGAAAGTAAACAATTCACTTTTACGTTAAATGCATTTGTGATCAGCGTTTGCATGTTTTGTTATCCATTCATCTTTTCGTGTTTTTATTTTCACCGAAATATAATCCAATGTTTTTTTTTTCAAGTCTTTCAATGGTGTAAAATCTCAGTTAATATTTTGACCATTTGAACGAAAGTGATGTTCAACAAGTATTATATATATATATATATACATATATATATATAAAATTAACTTACCCCGAGTCGGGGTGAGACTTCCTAATGAACCGATAAGGGGAAACTTTAGTAGAAGATTTCTGACTCGCGATTTAAGTTAATTTTATAATTGGCTCCACTCGTGTTGAGCACTCTTGTAATTGTAGCATTGCAGGATTCCCGGAAGGTTTTAGTTTTCTTTTGACCAACTGACTGCATATCCCTTGATTTTTTTTCAAGGGGTCTGACGAGGTTTGCCTTTTCTTTCTTTTTGACCTATAATATTTTTTCTTTTAACCCCGGGTGGTGATTCAAGATACTCTTATCTCTTGTTCCTGGCGGTTTTTTTTTCTTCTGGTACCGTGAATGCTGGTAGATATTAGATTAGTAAATATATATATATATATATATATATATATATATATATAAGAAATTCATTATAGAAGAGAATTTCTCATTTTCTTGTATTTTATTTTTTTAAATATATATTTTGCTCAGCAGTTATATTTTATATTAAATAGCTGTGCATTGAACACTCATTCTTTGGATATTCACTCTCCTTTTTCATTTGTTTTATATATATATATATATGTGTGTGTGTGTGTGTGTGTGTGTGTGTGTGTGGTTGAATCAAAACTTTTGCAATATCTTGGTAAGGTCAAGTACAATGCGTCAGCTTCTGCCGGGGTCATGAATGTGAGGAATCACACTGAGCTCTGAGGACAACAATTTGTCTCACCCGCCATCCCAGCTGGAGACCCCGTGGCATAATGCTAAATTTTGACCTTGAAGTAAGTAAGTTCGAATCCCCGTGTTGTCTTTCGGAATAATACTCTTGGCAAAAGTATTGAACCCCCTTATCCCCCATCTATCACTGCTCTTCTCTAACCGAAATAACCGTGGTATTAAATAACTCACAAAAGTTGATATGCCATTAACTTAAGAAACCGAAACTAAATCATAACCTTTGAGTGTTTTTTTACAACTCTATAGTTTGCTTCACAAGAATGCTGCGAGCAATATTAAACAAGTGCTGGAAGCAGCACCCCACAAAGCAGCAGCCGTATGGCCACTTACCACTCATCACGAAAACTATCAAAATTAGTGGAACCAGACATGCGGGACACTGCTGAAGAAGTAGGGACGAGCTTGTAAGTGATGTACGCTTGTGGAGCCCTTCACATGGACAAGCAAACGCAGGACGAACAGCTCGAACCAACATAGAGCAGCTCTGTGGCGATACGGGATATAGACCTGAAGACCCGCCGAAGCAATGGACGATAGGAGGGGTGGCGAGAGAAGGTCAAATATATCCGTGCTGATGGCGTGACATCATGATGATGATGACAGTTTTTGCTTCATGATCTCGGAATCCTCGGTTTTAAATCCATTTGACCTTCATCATCATCATGTCGTGTCGCCAGCTTGGATATCCCTGCCCCTTTCTCGCCACTTCTCGCTATCGTTCATCGCCTCTGGCAGGTCTTCAGGGCTACATCCGTATCCTCACAGAGCTGCTGTATGTATGTTCGAGCTGGTCTTCCTGCTTTTGCCCGGCCATGTGTGGGGGTCCATAGGAGTACATCACTTATGAGCTCGTCCCTGCTTCTCCAGCAGTGTCCGACATGTCTAGTTCGTCTAACTTGGATAGTTTTCATGATGGGAGGCAGGTGGCCGTATAGTTGGTGCTTTGTGGGGTGTTGTCGCCAGGACTTGTTCAATAATGCTCGCAGCATCCTTGTGTAATTGCCGTCTAGCTTTTTCTCCAGCCGTTTTGTTAGCGTCCAAGTAGTGCATCCGTATAGCAGTATCGATACGACCGCAGCTTTTATCGGTCAGGCCTGACTTCCATCCGATCGATAGCTTATCGATGGCTGTCCATGACTTTGTTAGCCACCTGTCGATGTCTTTTTCAGTTGATGAGACACTGCTTCCGAGGTAGGTGAACTTGTCTACCAGTTTCTGATTCTTATCTTTCAACTTGAGCAAAATTTCTTAAATTAGTCGGTTACTGTACTGTGTTCTAATGCAACTTTGCAGAACAAATGTTTTTTTCATTGCTTCCTCAGCGCTATGTCTCCGTTCGAACTCGTGAAGCATAAGGTCCTGAATCAGACTACACTGCACATGAATCCCTGTGGCTTTCGAATCATTCAAAGACTGAGGCCACACGCAACGTGTAAGCGTACCAACTACCACGATACTAACAACCACAGCTGGTACCCACCATGGCTTGAACAGCTTTGTTGACGTGATATACTAACCGCAAATTAAGACATAGAAAAAGAAATTAGAACACTCTTATCTCATCCTAATATATATATATATATATATATATATATATATATATATATATCATTATCATCGCCATGTCACGCTATCAGCAGAGATATCCCTGACCCTCTCTCGCCACACCTCCCTATTTTCCATTGCTTCCGGCTGGTCCTCAAGTCTATATCGGCACAGAGCTGCGGTATGTAGGTCCGAGCGGGACGTCTTGCCTTTGCTCGTCCCTGTGAAGGGGTCCACAAGAATACATCACTTATGAGCTCGTCTCTACTTCTCCATCAGTGTCCCGCATGTCTTGTTCGTCTACGTTTGATAGTGTTCGTGATGGGTGTTAGGTGGCCGTACAGCTGCTGCTTTGTAGGGTGCTGTCTCCAGGACTTATTCAATATTGCTCGCAGCATTCTTGTGTTATTTCCGTCAATTTTTTCTCCATACGTCTAGTTAACGTTCACGTGGTGCATCGATATAGCAGTATCGACACGACCGCTGCTTGGAAGAAACTGCGCTTCATTTTATCAGTCAGGTCTGACTTTCCCATTTTTATCGGTCATATATATATATATATATATATATACTCGAGTTTTCCTTCTTTCAGCTTGCTGTCACTGAATGACATTTCTGGCACAAATCTTCCTACAATATCAACAGAGTCAGATTGTCAGAAAAAAAAAGATACTTTCAATGTAGTTACTTCCTCCAAAAATGCAATTTCTTTTTAATTTTTTATTTTATTTAGATTTTAATCTAACTTTTTTTCCCATGGGCTTCCATTATGATTAAGAGTAATTTTGCCGGTCCGTTCAATTACTCGGAGTCCAGGATTTCCGGTCTCATTGGATCGATTGAGTGTGTATCTGCTCGAAACTCATCCTCTCTAAGTATCTTTATGACAGTAAGACTTTTTTTTAAGCTTCTTAAAATTATCAACATAGGAAAATAAAATGCTTTTAAAAACTAGTTTGAAAGATGTTGGAGCTCTTAGGATTTTTAGAATTTATGTGGTCCGTTTGGTAATTTATCTTCAAGATAAATGTATGATGATTACTCCAAATTATATTTTGTATTTCAACATTTTGCCCAGTCATCTCGGTTCAAAGATAAAAAAGGGTGGGTTGAAAGAAGAAAATAGAGATGCTGCAAAAATATAGGTATCATTATTTTACGAAACATTACTTACTTTTACATCATAAAATTATTTTCCCCTTTCAAAGTTCAACCCAATCTGCTGAGCTAGGAATACGCTAACTGCAGCGAGGTCATAATATCCCGCACCCACCAAAAAAAAAACAAAAACGATGATTTTGACACTAGGTATAACACTAAACTTACAATTAATGGATCAGCTCCAATTCTTGAGATTTCCTAACTGCCATTACTCCCGGATACACTCTGAACCTGGATGGTAGCTCCTGTTAAGGTCCCGTCCTATCAATAAGTTTAAATGGATGTATTTAAAACTTATTAGTATTAAATTGGAATACTTGATACCATTTAATAGCAATTCTATTTTGTATTTAGAATAGTTGCTTGAAACTATTATAGTTTACGTAGGATTATTATTTGTTACTTGGTTTTGTGTCTTTGTTTAAAGGCATATCAACCTTCCTGAGTTATTTCATTCTAAAGCTATCCTAGTGGAAGAATAGTTGTGATACTAATCAACTCATATCTAGGGGTTCTATTTTTATTATTATCTACCCTTTATTAAGGATATAATTTCAAAAGAGGACGCTTTAACGTGACTGGAGTTCGAACTCGTATTCTACGATTTCACAATCCTACACCTTAGCCACTGTAACACTTTGACTTCCTCCAATAAATACTTGAAACCCTATACCTATACGCAAATAAATGACTTCTACTAAATCGAAACAACTAATTTAACCCATGAAAATTATTAGAATTAGATCGGAATACTTGAAACCATACCACTGTCGGCACAGTATTTCTCTTAGATGGGAATACTTGATATCATATTACTGTGGAAAAACTCTTAAGAAAAAAACAATACTGAAATGCAAATACAGATGTACACAAAAGTAATTCACTCATATCTTGGCATGAAATAACCCAAGACGATATGACCCGCT
Source organism: Sepioteuthis lessoniana (assembly GCA_963585895.1). Lineage (NCBI taxonomy): Eukaryota > Metazoa > Mollusca > Cephalopoda > Myopsida > Loliginidae > Sepioteuthis > Sepioteuthis lessoniana. The sequence goes on from OY757909.1 coordinate 15,956,102, forward strand.
GTCAAAATAAATAAATAGATCCTTTCCCTGCAATGATTTGTATCTTTGTATCCTTTTTTTGTTTTTTTAGCGTGGCTCAATTCTTATTGTAATATATATAGTTTGTGGCGTAATAGTTATCGTCATAGGAAATGGACATGGCGACACGAGTTCAAATCCTGGACGAGACTCATTGCATTTCGCATAGCACTAATACCCTTGAGAAAGGTATGAATCTAATTATTCTCCATCCAGCTATGGGTAAATAGAAGGGCAGACTGGGTTCTTCCGCCTTGGAGAGGTAGCTAGTCTAGGAAAAGGAAAACTGAATTCAAACCTGTTGAACTCCGCTTAAAAATTGACCTTGTGTCATATCCTGCCCGAGTGGAATGGTTGGTAAATATGGAATATCTAGTTTGTTAAAGATTATTTTTGATCTTGCATTAGTTACCTGGTACGAATAAGTGGCACTTTCTGTTGGAAAATATTTTTATCATTCAACATCGATACATGATAAACTTAATGATGGTGCCCGTGGTGTAATGATTATTGTCGCAGGATATGAACACGGCGACACGAGTTAAAATCCTGGACCTGACTGATTGCATTTCACATAGCACTTATACCCTTGGGAAAGGTATAAATCCAAATATTCTCCCCTCAGCTATGGGTAAATAGTAGGACAGACTAGGTTCTTCAGCCTTGGTGAGGCAACTAGTCTAGGAGAAGGAAAACTCTGAATTCAAACCTGTTAAACACCGCTTAAAATTGACTTTGTGTCATATCCTGCCCGAGTAGAGGGGTTGGGTAAATATGATAAACTTAATCATTATGAATTTACATAGATTAATTAATTAGAGTGTAAGTCTTTATCATATCCATCATTTTAGTGTAAGACACACGTTTTAAAGTTAATGAAAATACTACCTAAATTATCCATCTACGCTGAGCCAACGCACTTAACTATAGATATACTGGTGGAATTTTAAGAAATCGGACGTACCAGTTCCTGCAATTGTGTAAGGAAGACGAAGTACCGGTCTGCCATTGTAATTGATCAATAAAAAGTTGGTAAGACCCTTTCTCGGAAGTTAGCATCTGATTGGAGACTTGGGTAGAATTTATGATAATTACCTTCTTCTAGGTATATAATAACCGTAAACGGGTTGCTATACCATTAGAATCAATCAATCTATAAATCAATTATTATTTAATGTCATCATCTATGTACAATGTTTCTATAACTTCATAAATTATAGGAATTGCCTAAGAAGTACGTTACTCGAAAATAACAAGAAATTTACAGTTTTACGAGCTACGTACACTTGGAAGCATATTTCCATTTTATGTCGCACCAAAAGTGAAAACAAATATATTTAACTTAATTTTTAATTTTCAAATGGAGGAAATATACATTACAAATTGAATGACTATGATCGTTTAAGAGTACAGCTGTAACTTCAAGACACATCAGGTCAATTGACCGCACATTTACAATGACTAGTTAATTTAGCATCGCTTGCGTGGGATGTGGAGCAGTAGTTTAGTGGTAGAGTTTCGGCTTTGTATTCTATGATCGTTGGTTCAATCTCCAGTGAGGGAGATCACAGTATATCGTGCTGATGAGGCCTAATAAGGTCAAAAAAGATGTCCAGTGGTTCCGTATGTCGCTGACAATGCTTGCCGGAATTTCTGGTCATGGTAATTTAGATTATAACAAATATATTGCCCAAGGGATCTATCAACAAGTTATTGTATCCAACATATAGAAAGATTTGTTTTTTTTTGACTATACTGAAATGTTAGATTAGAAAGAGGTTAATAAATATCAAAGACACGATTTTTCATTACCTCAGCCATCTTTTACACTAATTCTGGAAATATTATTTCAAGTCACCTTTATTTTTTGGTTTTTCATATATCTATCTATCTATATATATATATATATATATTTAGAAAACTTTGTTTCAAAGAAAAAAAAGTATAATGATATATTATGTTCATCAGTCGTTATTGTAAACATGATTTTATGACAGCTAGGCCAAGGTCGAATTATTTGCTGCTGACACTGTAAACAGATATGTTTTTACTTAAAAAGCATTTCTGGCCCAAGAAATGAATTTTAAATAGAAATATTATGTTACACGAATAATTCTATTTAGTATAAATCATTTGTTTTAAGACGAATAATTATATTTAGTATAAATCATTTATTTTAAATGACTTCAAGTATTGCTATCTAACACCAATACACTTATTTGCACAAGTTAGATGGTTTCCATTAATGGTATGTAACGCTAAAAAACTCACTTTAACACCTGTCATTTCTTTGCATATAGTTCAATGCTTAAACAGTTTTAGTTGATCCGTAGATGGAAGCCTATCAAGTACTCCCACTCTGGGTCAGAGTATACCAATAAATAATGGCATTGAAGAGGTACTCTTAATTCCTCAAAGATCAAGGGCTGAAGCTTCACCATCTGATGCAGTTCAGTGTCCAATTAAGGACATTCATTATGGGTGTCTACCCCTAGTCAGAGATGGAGTTGGTGTATTCAACAGCCCTTGCTGACTGGGCTCGAGGATGCGTAAAATGGATCAAACACCCTATAGTAATGAAGGGAGATCATTAATTATTACCTCTCTTCGATTTAACGTGTGTAAGAATCTCAGAATCCACCTCGGTCTCTTTTGCCTCTGTTCTTTGAAGGTGTCTGCTTCTTCACCATTGAAGCTTAAGACTGAGTTGGTTATTTTTATTGTCATCTGTCTCAAGTATTTTTTTCTGTTTTTTACCCGCTTTTATATACTTTTTCAGTGGACTATATGGACATATTTTATTTGTCGAGACAAATTTGTGTCGTCTTGTCTGTACTTCAGGTATGTATATTATGAATAGATCAGATGTTTCTATTGTTGCACCTCTTGGACTTGAACAAAACGCTCGGAAAAAATTCTTGTGAAGAAAATCTCAAGGCAGCATGCTGTTTTCGACAAATTCTGAAATTTGCATCCTACAAAATTCACCAATGTACAACCACTTGCCTTGCATCTTGCAAACTGTCTTAGTGAAACGAGCAATACAATGTAAGGACAAAATCATAAACGTCGTTCTCCCATAGACTCAAGTACTAGTTTTGGCTGACCAGCAAAAAGTCACATTTACCAGCTCTGTGTGGATAATATGTGCCGTTTAGATGGCTTAGTAAGAATATTAGCTTCTAGTGACGAACGTTTAGGTAACCAAGGGAATATGTGGTGTCAGCCAGCTTTGATGTAGATAATATGTGTAAATGGGCTTACATTGTCTGTCCTTCCGTTTATTAAGTGTTTGTGTATCTTGGATATATAAATGTTAATATTGGATCTTGGTGAGTGGGTACATAAATAAATAAACTATAAGCCACCAAGCAACCCTATAGGAGCAATGTTTTACGATAATTTCTTTCCAACTACTATTCTACAACACGACCCTTTGTCTCGGTGTTCTGCCTTAGAAATGAAATAAAGAATGTTTACAGTGTTTGTTGAGAATTTTATGGAGAATGGCTGCTTTTTGTCTGTGAGATGGCATTGCTCTTCTGAAAACCATGCATCTGATCTACTTTAACTATTCCCCCTGTCAGGCTGTTGCATCAGAACAATGCAATATCAGCGCTTAATGATGACAAGTGAACTTTATTGACAGATCAACGTTGTTAATTGTTCTTTTTTTTTGTAACAGTTTTCGTCAAACAGTGGTTAGACCTGTTCTTTATATCACACTTTAGGCTATAAAATATCACCTGCTCAGTGAAAGAAAAGCGATCACAGATGAGGCAAAGTTTTTACGTGTGTTCCTTTCTGCTCCGTGACAAAAAAGAAAAAAAGAAAGGTAAATATCTAATCTCTAATTTAGTGAGGACGCTGTCTTTTTACCTATATATATATATATATATATATATATATATATATATATATATATATATATATATATATATATATAGTGCAGAGTATATTTAAAGTATAGAAATATAAGGTATGAGAGAGGATAATATTTGGAAACTCACCGTTTCAGAAACTCGATCTATATATATATATATATATATATATATATATATACCAACCCCTCTGCGAGAGTAGAATGTCACACAAAGCCTACTTTTAAAAGGATTTTAACATATTGGAATTCAGAGTTTTCCTTCTCTATAACCGGTTGTCATACCAAGGTTACATAGCCCAGCTTGCCCTACTATTACACATAGGTGGGAAGAGAATAATTAGATAACTCTCTTTACCAATAATATTAGAACTATACGAAATGTAAACAGCCTCGTCCCGGTTTTGACTTTAGATTACTAGGTCCACTCCCTATGTCGGTACCCATTGCACAACGAACGCCTCCTATCTATCTATCTATCTATCGATATATATATATATATATATATATATGTGTGTGTGTGTGTGTGTGTGTGTGTGTGTGTGTGTGTGTGTGTGTGTGTGTGTGTGTGTAATCATGATTAGGACTAAATTCTTACGCTTTTTAAAGGCTTTTTTTTAAATTGTGATATATTCATAATGCAAGAAAATGCTGACAAATCTCAGAATATATTTCAAGTGTAAGCAATGTAGTATATAACAGGATAAAAACTCTCACAATGCTGATAAACGAAACGGAACGAAATGCCGATGATTATAAAAATTGGACAAAGGAAACGAAACAACAGCACATGAAAAGCAAGTTTTTACTACGCTTATCATGAGACCTTTCCAAA
>OY757909.1:15963334-15992248 GCA_963585895.1 Sepioteuthis lessoniana
TATATATATATGGGAATCGGAACAGGCGACTTAGGAGAGGAAAGATCTGAAGTTTTGATTTAATATTATCAGTAAAGTTGGCGACCTTAGTCGAGAGTGAACCAAAGGCTCCCTTTTCAATAGCTACCACACCGAAGTGTAGAAGAGGACGATACTCTATTCCCTGAATTGCTCCACTTTACCCTTGATCCATACTTTATAATGCTGAGTGTTTGCAAGGTGGCATTGAGTACAATTTTTTGATTCTTTGGTATGAATCAACCGGGGATTGAACCCCGGTCTCCCGGACCATTGGTGAACATTCTACTCAATAGGCCAATAGTTCGCTTCAAATTTCAACTTATGTTGTAAAATTTGTTCTTGTGTAATAAATAGTAACTCAAGTAATCCTCAAGTATTTGGGATATCCTATTGTTGGGTACCAATTCTTTCTGTCTTGGTCAAAATTCAAGGTGATCAAAATTGGTTGGAAATAACATTTTCCTTTCTTTTTTCATGTACTGTTTTGATAATCACAGCAATGTTGATGGCATCCAAGTGATAAAGTGACATAGTAGTACCAGTTATGTTGTTTTTGTAAATTTATACGTTACGTTTCGATTATCTCGTGTATATTGTATTTACTAAGATGACTTACCTTCTAAAAAATATTGATTTTTTTTCTCTCAAATGCAATATTGTAATTTATAAAATGTATACGCCGAAATAATTCTTTTGGTATATCGATATTTTGTATTCATTGGATCATAAATTTAAATTAAGTCGCTTTGGGATGGAAAACTTTGTTTTTACAGATTATATCAAATTCAGTAGATCTCAGCAAATGATTTTTTTAAAGTACATTTCACTGCGTTACTGTGTTGTCAGAACAAATTGAGGACGTGGATTATAATTCTCTGTCAAAAGTACAGTACAGCTTTCAAAAGTACTGTAAAGATTTCTCTCTCTGACAGAAAGTTGGTACTTAAATTGTAGAGGTTTTATGCCACATAAGAAGTTTTCATAGTCACCGATAACTGCTATGTTGGTGATGGCTGATATTCCGAGGAGAAATGCAAAAACGTAAACATCGAATCAAGTGTTAAAATCTTAAATGCTTTATAGCCTCCATTCTATTTCTGAGGCCATATAAGTTGGTGAAAAAAGACGAGGGAAAAATATACGGGTTAGCGTCTTCGTTCTATTTGAAACCAGCTCTTCTAGTATCTTTGAATGGTTCAGTCAATCTATATTCCTACTACGGCTCGTATTGCAAACATTTTAGGATTTGGTTTGGTTTCTTTGTTTAATGGCATATCAACTCTTTTTAGGTTATTTAATGCCAAAGCCATTCTCCTAGAAGAACAGTAGTTATACTATTTAACCCATAGCTGGGAGGATAAGGGGGCTCATACTTTTCCCAAGGGTATTTGCCCGAAAGTGAACGTAATAGCCCGACTGGAGTACGAACTTGCGTACTACGATTCCGCAGTCCATCGCTTTAACCATTACACCACGAGGACACCCCAACATTTTCGGACTACTTATAATTATATACAGTACCTCTATAGGAATTTATCGTGATTGAAACAGCACTTCCCACTTAACCATTAAGGAATAGTTTTACCGATATTGTAATAAGCTGAGATCAGGATATTTACCGTTACAGACGAGTACTTCGGTCAGGTTTTGCATATAATGACATGAATAAAGAGTATTCATTATAGGAAATGGAATTCCAGAAGTCCAAATTCTGCCTGACGCTGTTTGATATACTCGTGTTGATATACTCGAGAAAGTCAGGATATATTCGCCCAATCAGTTAGGGGAAAATAGTAGGGCAGCTTGGATTATTTAGTCTGAAGGATACAAACAGTCAAAGGGACGGAACATTCTTAAATTAAACCAGCCATACTCCGATTAAATATTGAACTTGTGTGACACCCTTACTGTAGCAAATAGTCTGGTAAATGCACACATTCATAAAGTTAGTGAGTGGATATGTTGTGATATAATGGCTATCATCGAAGGGAATGGACATTGTAACAGGAGTTCAAATCCTGGACGAGGCTGATTGCATTTCACATAGCACGAATATCCTTGGGAAATGCATGAATTCAATTATTCGACGTCTAGCTATGAATAAATAGTTGGGCAGACTGGATTCTTTAGCCTTTGCTAGGAAACTAGTCGAGGAAAACAAAAAATCTGAATTCAAACCTATTAAACTCCGCTCAAAAAATAGACCTTTTGTCACATCCTACTCGTACAGAGAGTTTGATAATGCATTCATGAAGAGGGTTATAAAAACTTGCTATTAATCATTTATGTAAAAATCTATGGGTTTTGAGATACAATGGATGACCAAATCACGGCTATAGGAATGAAATTACTGTATATTAACAAGAAAAAATAACTTGCTCTCTTGTGGATATTGCTGTTCCGTAGTCCCCAGAGTGGAAATAAAAAAAGGAAATATTGTTAGATACTTAGGGACCTTGTAAAATAGGAGTGATACCAATTGTTATTGATGTGCTTAGAACCTTCTCTAAGGGCTTTGAAAAATAGAAGAATTTGAAATCAGTGGAAGAATCGAGACGACTGCATTGTTGAGATCGATCAGAATACTGAGAAACGTCCTGAAAACCTGAAGAAACTTTCTGTCACTCAGACATCATTGAACGACCACCAACTAAAACTGTTGTATGAAACACGCTAGGAGTGAAATAAAATCTGAGATACAAACAGATCACGCAATCAAGAAGACTCGATCTAGTTCCAAATAACAAGAAAATAATTTGTCATGTTATGGAATTTCCTGTTCCTGCAGTCAACCCAGTAAAAGAGAAGGAAATTTTTAAAAAATGGAGTTTGTCAGGGACCTAAAATAACGTTGGATCATGAAAGTGATGGTGAAGCCAATAGTATTTTGGGCATTTTGAACTGTCTCCAAGTACCCAGAAAAGGCACACGATTAACGGGAGAAGCGTGAAAATACATCTAAACAACAATAAAAGTGAAATTAGCTTGGATACTGAGAAGAGTCCTGGATAAACCATCAGTTAGAATTGCTGTGTGTGGACTGGAAGACTTGAAAATGAGAGGACGAGTCGAGGCTTTCCAAACTACAACATTGTTCTGATCGACCAGAATACCGAGAAGAGTCCTGGAGACTTGAGGAGACTTGCTGTCGTTCAAACTCCAGTGAAAAACCATCAGCTAATACTGATGTGAAAAACTCTAAAGGAATATGTGCCAATTGTGATTGGTGCATTAGGCACAATAACTAAAGGATTATTAAAAGGCCTGGAGGACTTGGAAGTTGGCGGACGGGTAGAGATTATCCAAACGACAGCACTGCTAAGAACGGCCAGAATCCTGAGACGAGTCCTGGAGACTTGAGGACACTTGCTGTCACTCAAACTCCAGTGAAGGAACATCAGGTAACGCTGATGTGAAAAACTCTAAAGGAGTAAATAATAATAATAATAATAATAAAATTTGTTGAATAATAATAGAAGTAATATTATTATTCTACAAACTTCACCTAGTTTTACATCAGATAACAATTTTGCGCTAGTTTGTGATATTTGAACCTATCATATAAGCTTTTTAATTTATAAAGTCAGATTAGATTCAAGCGAGAAATAATCAATAGTAGCTTAAGTGGACAACAAGACTCATTCACTCTGATATATATATATATATATATATATATATATATATAAACAATATATATATATATATATATATGTGTGTGTGTGTGTGTGTGTGTGTGTGTGTCCGACAAAGACGTAAATGGTTTAATAAAACACCAATCAACGAATCAGTAATTTTTTTTGAATGAGTAAAAGGTCTGCTGAAAAAAGAAAGTTACAAAATCTTATCTTATAAGCAAAGATAATATTCGTCAGATTATATTTTTAAGAGAAGGTGGAAATTCATGAATGAAATAAAGCAGTTATACTTAGCCTTATTTAAAAAAGAAATATTTCGTGTGTGTGTAAAAAATCTCCGTGTGAGTGTATCAATATATAAGAGAGAAATAGTATTTATGCTTTATAAGTAATGAAGCTGCTGCTGGGGTTTTTTTTATCCGCTAGCTTAGTTTGTAAAGTCAGCATTAAAAAATCTAGTGATACACAAATCAGCTCAATTCTAAGATAGTAAAATGATGTTTAAAAAAATACGTTCTTGACAGAAAAAATACATTCTTGAAAACAGAAACATTAAATTTTCACTCAAAAGTAATCAAACGAAAGGGAGTCGCGTAAGTATCGAATAACTCCATGTTGACTGAATAAATACTTATTTCTTCGCTTATTTTATACAATTGAGGCAGATTCGAAATCAGATTTAAAAAAAACAGTTGATAGTTTATATACGATTGTAATTGGCGAGAAGATCTATTTTTAACATTCTAGGAGGAAAAGGATTTCTTTAATTATTTTGTGTTTTGTTCCTTCTAACTTTTCGGAGGACGTCAAATATTGCCGTCTGTGAAGAATCTCACGAAAATTTAAATTGGCTCAAATGCGCCTGGTTGATCAAAAAATACAGATACAAAAATTACAGCCTTAAGAGCTTATTTTTTGCACAAATATTAAAGCTTTTTTTTTTCATAGAAATCAACTGAGTTCTCTTGCATATATACACCGTAGTTCTCAAAATCCTTCGTACTCGTTGACGCAATGAAACAAAATTTTGTAATGATAATGAGGAGAATTGGTTGGTTGATTGTTTACTTGGTTGCTCGTGACATATCGACCTCTGTGTGTTATATAATTTCAAATACTGTTCATATATATATATATATATATATATATATATATATATATATATATATATATATATATATATATATATATAGTGCATTCAGTAAGTTTCCAGACTTTTTTGTACAGGCATTTAAAATTGTCGTAGACTCTTGAAAATTCAGTATGTTATTGCTATACATCTTATGAGATGACTGACCCCGTTTTATGATTTCAGGTTCAAATGAACAGCTACAGCAGCAATTGGAATACATCCTACTAAAGCCAGATTGTCACATCTGGTGAATTTCAAAAATGCAATCTGACACTTTAGAAGACCGATATGCAATAAAATTCTGTTTTAAACTTGGAAAAAATGCCACAGAAACGTATGGAATGCTTCAGACTGCTTTTGGAGCATCTTGCATGAATCGAGCATCAGTTTTTGAGTGGCATAAGAGATTCAAGGAAGGCAGGGAGTCTGTGAGGAATGATGAGCGGTGTGGGAGGAGTAAAGAAGTCAACACACCAGAGTTGATTGGCCAAAGGGATTGGGTTTAATCCATTTGTTAAGATTTGTTACATTCAAGTGATGAAGACGGAGAAAGCACAGAAAACTACTTTGAAAATCTGCACTCGAAATCTTGATAGATAGATAGGTAGATATGATCAGAGTGGGATAGATAGATAGATAGATAGATAGGTAAGACAACACGGAGATAGATAGATAGATAGATAGATAGATAGATAGATACTCATTGCAACAAAATATTCTTCTTTCTGCACTTCTCCTTTTTAATTCTCAAAGCAAAAGTATTGTAGAGATTCTGTTATCCAGGTTTGCAAGAATCAAGATTACCAGTAAATTTGGTGATACGCTGACTGTACATTGTGACGAGGGTTAAGAACAACACACCCCAAAAGGAAGTCCTCTGCATGGCATCTGATAGTCAGGTCCACTCCTGGAGATCCCTGCCATTACTCCCAGATCAGAAGAAGTAGTATCTCTTTGGGTCCCACGTATTTGTCAAATTGATCTGTTAAAAATTATTCTTATTCTATAGGACCGAAAATAATGTTAAAGAAACAATGACCAAAATACAAACATCAACGTACTACAAATGCGATTCCCTAGCTTCCATGCATAAAATGACACATAACGTGTTTACCAGCCGTTAAGAGCAAAAATAATTATCCCCTTGATTAAAAATAAAACGTGGTTCTTGCATTATGCAGTTGTTTTGAGCTCTCGAACAGAACGATCAGAAATAAGTTGTCTATTTGTTTAAATACTCTCTAACAAGACTCTGTAATATATATATATATATATATATATATATATATATATATGTGTGTGTGTGTGTGTGTGTGTGTGTGTGTGCAGACACACACATAAACACACGCCTATATGTAGATATATATTTAGAGAAAGAGAGAGAGAGAGAGAGAGCGACAATCCGGAGGGTAAGCAGGTGATGTCTTTTCTTATTCAAAACCACACAGCACAGTCCCAACCGTTGAAAAGTATAACGAATGAGTTGTTTTTAGCTTTTCAATTTTCTCTAATTTGAGCCAACCTTTGTCTCCATGACCACAGCTCATTTTTAGCTGTCAAGAGGGACAAACATTTTCCCACGTTTGATTTGAGGAATGATTCTTGCAACCAAAAAGTAAATCAATCTATTTTCTCCCGAAGGAATTCAAGACGGAACCACCATATGGCCTCTGGTCTGGATCGATTGAACAAGTCAGATTTGGACTAACACACCTCAAATTAATGCACAAGACCTAATTTACTATTTTCGTATTCTATAAAAAAAGAAGATATATATATATAAAAAGTGCTAACACCTTTTCTTTATCTTTCATTATTTGCATCTGCAAATATGTTCAGCTCTCAGTATAGTAAATGGAATTTTGTAAAAAAAAAGCAGTCAAGATATGAGGGAGGGTATGGAACAGTTCTCCGCCCGATTTGGAAAGAAGTGACAATAGTCGTAAGGCTTATTTTTGTTTCTTTGTTTAAGCAACTTTCTTGGGTTATTTAATGCCAAAGCCATCCTTGTAGAAAAACAGCAGTGTTACTATATAACCTATATCTGGGAAGGTAAGTGGGGATCATATATTTCTCAAGGGTAGTAGTTTATATATATGTATATATAGATATATATATATATTGACGTTAAAGAGTTTTTAATCTGTAAAACCTTTAGACTGCTCAATATAGAAAATGCAGAGCAATATCAAAATCTATTTCAAGTATAAAAACATAAGATATAAAAATCGAAAGCATGAAACTTTGAGGCGTGAGGTTTTATTGCTTTTTATATCTTATTTTCATACATGAAATACACACTCAAACACATGCATGTGGGCTTGGACCACAGACTCCAGTACCTTTGGTGAACACTCTACCAACTATACCAATGAGTCGGTTTATATATAGATGTTTATACACACACACTCACACACACACACAAACACACACACACACACATATATATATATATATATATATATATATATATATATATATATATATATATATATATATATTGTAAAGTTTTATAGTTATCACTAGTTCAGTTGGTGAGTATATGCCGGGCCAAATTATTATATATCAATGATAGAGCTTATATATATATATATATATATATATATATATATATATATATATATATATATATATATATTACAAGGCAGTGTCTGGGAACCTGGTTTTGATGCTATCTGAAAAATGCGTTAAGCGTGAAACCTACGTTCAAAGATACTACTTTGTGATATATATATATATATATATTCCTATATGTATATACATATATATATATATGTGTGTGTGTGTAACAGTGTATGTGTGTATACATATACATGTATTTATGTATATATATTTGTATATAAACGTGTATGTATACATTTTTAGATAAGTAATTGTATATATATATATATATATATATATTTAAGTAAAAATTCAAATAAAAATAGCAACCGTGGTCGAAGGCTCTCATTTAAATAGCTACTAACCCGAGGTTAGCGGAAGTTGGTACTGATTTCTCTGGATTGCTTCGGCTTACCCTTGATAAGTACCTTTTAATACTGAGTGTTTGGTAACGAGATATCAAGTACCGATTTTTGAGTCTTTGGTATGACTTGACCTGGGATTGAACCCTAGTCTCGTGGGCCATTGGCGAACAGTCTAACCACTAGACCAATATATATATATATATAGTGTTTCACAGATTGTTTTATTATATCACAACTTATCTGTTGGATTGACTCGTGAGTGGTTTGAAGCAGGGATCAAAACCTGGCTGACTTTACTCAAGTTGGATATTCTACCCCACAGCCAACAACAAATCCAACGTCAGCAAGAGGATTTTGACGTATAATTATTCTTTTTGTTTTAGTTTATATGTATATGCTTACCGGCTACCAAGTGCTTAATTTGTTGGAAAAGCTTTGAATAATACGTGTAGCAACCGGTAATTTCAACGCAAAACTCCTCAAACCTCGGAGTTGAGGGTATATATATATATATATATATATATATATATATATATATACCATTATTTTTCAATCAGCTTATGTTTTGCAGGTTTGTAGAAGCTCTTTGCCACAAAAAACCAATCACTGATATATATTACTCCAAAGTTACATCCTTATCATTACTTAATTGACACTCTTTCTTCGATTGGCCAATTGGCTGCCCCTGTAAAATACGCCTAGTGCATTTCTTTATATTGGTAACAGTACGCTCAACGAGTGTTCTACATATAACCCTAAACCATCTCACGATGAGGCTCCAGTCTTGGTGCTTCGAGGGATGTGGAGTACCCCTTTATTGCCATTTCGTCCACGTACTACTCCTCCACCGTGGAGAGTTGGATCTGAGAAGGTCCCGTCTAATTTTTGTATGCACTTTCTATTTCTCAATTATTCATTACTGCTGAATTTTTTTTTTTATCTCTCGAAAATGTATTTAAACTTTTTTCTGTCAATTTCTTGATCTCTTTATTTGATTTGATTTTTTCACATACTTTTTGACTCCCCCCTTTCTCTCTCTCTAAAGTGTCTTTATTTCTTTGGGCACTCATACTTCGACATCAACTAGAGTGTCCATTATATATATATACATATATATATATAACGTGTCCTCGCCTTCGTAATAAATTCATCGTTTCTGCATTACTTTGTTTTTCTATTTTCTCCATATATATATACATATATAATTATATTCATACGCATATACAAGTATATATACAATGTGTGTGTGTGACACATGCACAGAGATAGCGAGAGAGAGATAGCGAGAGAGAGAGAGAGAGAGAGAGAGAGAGAGAGAGAGAGATTCCTAGAAAATAGAGATTGTTTTTTTAAAATGAAATTCTTTTTCAGATCATTTTTTCCAGAAATGTCAACTTCGTATTGTTGGCATTGGTTCATTGCAAAAAATATTTTAATCTCGGAAAATATTTGTTTGAGGCTATTCAGAATAGCAGCGAATCAAATAGTGCGCTCCTGGTTTGAACCGTGGTCTATCATCCATCATCTTGTGGCTGTATAATGCAAACTATGTGAAATTTACAGAATATCTGATGCTTACAGGAAAGCAAGTTTTAGTCCCAGAAGGTTTTCAAATGGACAAAAGATGGGTTTGCCACAACGAGCCTGAGTAAAAAAGACAGCTCATGAAGAGGAAACACACTGACTCACCGGTAAAGAAAAGGTTCTGGACGAAACTTAAAAGGCCCCGTCACTATTGATTTTTTTGAAAAGGCTGCAGCACTGAAAGTAAACCTCCGATATATATATATATATATATATATATATATATATATATATCATCATCAACATGTCGCGTTGGTAGCACGGATATCACTGACCCTCGCCACTCCTCCCTATCGTTCATCGCCCTAGGTAGGTCTTCAGGACAACATCCCGTATCCTCACATAGCTGCTGAATGTATGTTCGTACTGGTCGTCCTGCTATTGCACAGCATGTGTGGGGGTCCATAAGAGTACATCTCTTATAAGTTCGTCCCTGCTTCTCCAGCAGTTCGTCTAACTTGAATAGTTTTCGTGATAGGAGGCAGGTTGCCGTACAGTTGGTGTCTTGTTGGGTGTTGCCGCCAGGACTTGTTCAAGATTGCACGCAGCTTTCTTGTGTAATTGCCGTCTAGCTTCTTCTCCAGCCGTTTTGTTAGCGTCCATGTAGTGCACCCGTTTAGCAGTATCTATGTGACAGCTGCCTGGAAGAAACTACGTTTCATTTTATCGGTTAGGTCTGATTTCCATATAATCGATAGCCTATTGATAGCTGTCCATTCTTTCGTTAACCTCGTTTTGATGTACTTTTCAGTTGATTCGACACTGCTTCCTAGGTAAGTGAATTTGTCTACTAGTTTAAGAGTTGTCCTTCTAGAGTGGAGATGTCCCCGGTTTGATTATAGCACATATATTCCGATTTGTGTACATTAATACAGAGGCCTATGCCTGCGGCTGCTCGTTCCAAACTATGCAGTAGTGTTTCGGCTTGGTCTGGTGTATTTGCCAGAATCGCTATGTCATCGGCGTAGTCGGCGTCGGTAATTGTTGTTGCGGGGTACCTTCTGTTACTTTTCTTCGTCAGCTCGAAGCCATTCTCTCTGATTTTGTCAATCGATGTTCTAAGTACGTAGTCTAGACAAATGATAAAGAGGTACGGGGCTAGCGTGTCCTCTTTTAGTACTCCTGCTACAATGTCGAAGTATTCTGTGTCTCCATCTGGTGATCGTACTTTTACTTTGGTGTTTCTATAGAGAATCGTTATTGCCGCTACGGTTTCTTTAGGTATGCCGTACGCTAGTAGGATTTGTTCCATCTTTCCTCTGTGAATGGAATCGAAGGCCTTGGTATGCCGTACGCTAGTAGGATTTGTTCCATTTTTCCTCTGTGAATGGAAAACCTAATATATATATATATATATATATATATATAGTTCTTGATTCTCAAAGCCATCAGATAGTTTTTGGTGACATATCTATTTTATATATTCCTACATATTTGATATTATATACAATATATATATATAGAGACACATACACACACACATACACATATACATATATATATATACAGATGGAGAGAGAGGGGTTATTTATTTAGGGTTGATAATGATAGTAAATGAGTTCAAAGATAAAAGAAAGAGAGACCCGGTTTCTTTGCTTAATGGCATACTAATTTCCGTGTGTTATGTACAGCTTGTAGAAGAAGAGTAGCAGTACTATTTAACCCATACCTGATGGGGAGATAAGGGGCTCATACCTTACCCATGGGTAGTAGTCCGAAAAAGAACGTTCTGGAGCAACTTATCAAAGAAAATGTAACCTTATTAGTTTAAAAACAAGTGTCTTTAAATTAACAGCTTGATGTGAATCATTGCTTACAGAGAGACGGAAGTGTAATTCAGTAGAAAGAAAAAGCTTCCTCTTGACTGTTCTACGAGAACGATAATTACGATAAAAGAAAGAGGAGTGTTGACTCTCCAGTCACCATGACGTCAGCAGATTTACAGCTTTGTTGGCCCTTTAAAAGTTGTTGAATAAAAATATACAATAGTATTTAACACGTCCTAACTGATTCAGTACTAGGCTTTCATGACATGAAGGTTTACACAAAAGAAAGAAGTTTAATCACTCATGATATATTTTATGAAAAAGGACATGTGATATATACCATCCCGACACAACCAGTGAGTTTGGATACAAAATAAAAAGAAGAAAAACTGAGCAATATATATATATATATATATATATATATATATATAAACAGGTTAATTCTACTTCCTCTTGTGTCTCGTACTTGGTAAATACAAAAACGTTATTTTTTTTTTAATTTTCTGTATCTTTATAAAATATATTTCTTTGTGTAGTATCTATTTTCCTCGCTACGTTATCTAATTATATTCAGTTTAGTTTTTATAAATACATATTAGAGAGAGAGAGAGAGAGAGAGAGAGAGTCAAATGACGTAATTTAAAACAACAAACGCTGATTCACCAATTAACGGCCAACTTTTTCATGTTATACAGATTTTCCCCTAGGATTTTGTAGCACTGAAGACCTGCCAGAGGCGATGAACGATAGGAAGAAGTAGCGAGAGAGGGTCAGGGATATCCCTGCTAGCGGCACGACAGGATGAGGATGATGAAACATCCATTGTTGACCTAACATCAGAACTGACCTATAAAATAAAACGCAGTTATTCCAAGTAGCGGTTGTGTCGATACTGCTATATGGATGCACTACAAAGACGCTTACTAAAAAACCTACTAAAAAAAAGGTTAACGGAAATTACACAAGAATGCTGCAAGCAATATTGAACAAGTGCTGGAGGCAATACCCTACAAAACAGCAGCTGTACGACCACCTACCACCCATTACGAAAACTATTCAAGTTTGACGAACCAGACATGCTAGAAACTGTTTGATTAGTAAGGACGAACTCCCGTGGAGCCCTTCACATGGACGAACAAAGGCAGAATGACCAGCTAGAACCTATATAAAACAGCTCTGTGCCGATACATGATGTAGCCATGAAGATCTCTCGGGAACGATGGATGACAGAGACGGGTGGCGAGGAAGGTCAGAGAGATCCGTGCTAGCAGCGTGACATGATGATGATGATGATGATGATGATACATGTATACAAGGAATTTTGAAAAAATATAGAAAGATGTCCCAATAGTCAACATATGCATATATTATTCTAAGAACAAGCAGTATGTAAAAGGGGCACCAAATTTGAATAAAAAAAAGCTTAATTGTGGATGATGGGCAGTACATCATACGGTATAACCATGCGGGGTTTTTCTAAATCATGGCTAGAAAGGTTTGGTTTGATTTGTTAGGTTTTATGGCATATCAACCTTTGTAGGTTATTTAACGCCAAATCCATTTTATGTAAATAATTTGTTCTATTTAAAACAATTCAGTTTAGCATAAGTACACAGTTTAATTGTCAAAAACATTTCTATTTCAAAATATTAAAGCAGTTATATGTAACAATTCAGTAAAGTGTAAATACAGTTTTAATATCGAAAAACAGTTCTATTTCAATTAATTCAGTTAAGCATAAGCACGCAGTTTAAATGTAAGTACGGTTTAATTGTCAAAACCATTTCTATTTCAAGCTATTCAGTTTACTCAAACAATTCAGTTTAGCATAAGTATGCTGTTAGTTCTATTTAATCCATAGATACGGCCCTATCAGGTGCTAGTACTCCGAGCCAGAGTGGACCTGGGAGCGATGGCAATGTAGGGGTACTCCGCATTCCTCAAAGCTTCAGCACTGCTGGAACCTCACCATCAGATTGTTTAGTGTCATATCCAGGACACTCGTTGGGAGGATCTTACTCCTCTGCAGAGGTGCAGTCAGTGTATTCTACAGCCCTAGCCGACTGGGCAAGGCTACAAAAGAAGACAAGTCTCAAATATTCAGAGAACAGAGACAAAAATATGTCTTTACAGTTCAAAGAAGAGAAGTAAAAGAGAGATAGTGTGGGGTTCTGGGACTGTCCTATTATACAGTCCACAGTCCATCTTATAGATACGCCTCATACTCCATGGCAGAAATCTATTTTATTTATTTAAGTGAGATCTTCTGGAGGTAGCAGGTTCTTGACTTAAAAATAAGAAATGCTTACGATACCTTAATGCGTGTACCCCGGTTATTGTTAAAAGAATCCGAACAATCTACTCCTGTGAATTGAATAAAGGGTTCGGTTCGAAGATCTGTGTGAGCTTCCGAGTTCGTCAAGAAACACCTTAAGAAGACCGAAAGACACACTGGCTGAAACGCTGTGAATATACATGAAGACAATAGTGTAAATAATCTGAATTATGAAAACTATTTTATATATCTCTACTCATGTTTAACATTGGAATGCAGGAATTAATGTGACGCGCATAACTCAGTTTTTCTCAAATAGCTTTTCTCTTATCAGTCAAGGTAAAAACTTATAGCATTAGGGTTAGGAGAATTTCACATACCTGTGTTTCTATCTTTAAAATCCACCTTCTCTGTCTACCTTGTCTCTCTGTCTTTGTCTCTCTCTTTCTCTCTCCCTCTCTATCTATCAATGTTTCTTTCTTTCTTACGTATACTTTCGACAGTTGTTTTTTGTTGTTTCATGAGGTGACAACTGTATATTTTCATCGCAAAAGTCACTCGTGGTTTTATTCAGATATGGTGACCAAATCGGGCGTATTCTGTTGTAAATGTGATAAGGATATTTACTAAGTTTTGCTTAGTTGTGGCACAAGGCCGTATATATGGGATACCTTATAAAACTAGAAAGAAAAAGTAATTGTTTGCTAGTCTAGTATGATTCATTTTTACGGCATGTCAAACAGTTTAGGTTATGTTATGCTAAGAGATAATAGAATTACATGCATTTATGTTCAGATTGACTTTTTTTTATAGTTATTATTAAGAGCTTTTATTGTTTGTTGGTTGGGTTTTATGACATATCAACCTTTGTAGGTTATTTAACGCTAAATCCATTTTTTCTATTTCAAATAATTCAGTTTACCATGAATACATGAATCAAAAACACTTCTATTTCAAGCTATCCAATTCATTTAAAAAGGTCTAATTCAGATATTTCAGTTAAGTATAAGTACAAATTTTGTTTACACACAGTTAAATGTCAAAACAGTTCTATATTAAACAATTCAGTTAAGTGTAAGTAGAGTTTCAGTGTCAAAAACAGCTCCATTTCAAATAATTCAGTTAAGCATAAGCCCACAATTTAAATGTAAGTACAGTTTAATTGTCAAAAACATTTCTATTTCAAACTATTCAGTTTTGTCAAACAGTTATAAGTCAAACAATTCAGTTAAGCATAAGTGTGCAGTTTAGTTCTATTTAACCCATAGATAGGGCCCTATCAGGTACTACCATTCCGGGCCAGAGTGGACCTGGGAGCAATGTAAATGAAGGGGTGCTCTGCATTCCCCAAAGTTCCACTATCACTAGAACCTCACTTTTCAGATTATTTAGCGTCATATCTCGGACCCTCGTTGGGTGGGTCTTACCCTTTTGCAGTGGTGCAGTCGGTGTATTCTACAGCCCAGCCAACTGGGCAATTTCATTGTTTGATATTATTGGATTTTTAAAAATATTTTGCTTTTCTTGTTGGGGTGTTCAATTGGATTCGATTGATTTTTAAACAAATATAACAGACTCAGAGATGGGACCAGAACAGGTAGTAACACTCCGGGCGGGGGATGGAAATAAAAGGGTATTCTACATTTTCAATATCTCTAGAACTGAAGCCCCTCCCCTCCAACAAATGCAATTTAATTATACCAAACACCCCCAATCTTTAGGTGTTTTGCTCCTCCGCTGGACATAACTCAGCATATTCTTAGCAACACTAAAAGGGCTTGTCATGTTGCCTGGGTTAATCGAATATCAACTTATAAGATATCTTTATTGTCAGTCACTGTATATTTACTAAAAAAGAGGCGTTCGTTGTGTAATGGTTACTGTGGTTGGAAATAGACACGATCGTCCAAGTTCAAATCTCGGACGAGACTGTTCACATTTTGCATTTAAATGATATCTTTGGGAATCCTGCTATTCTCCCTCCAGATATGGGTAACTGGTGGTGCAGACAGGACTGCTTAGCCTTGGTATGGCAACCGGCATAGGAAAATGAAACTCTAAATTCCAATCCGTTTACCTCTGCTTACAACTGGCTTTGTGTTGCATACTACTCAGCAGAGGGATTGTATTAAGATATATATATATATATATATATTTATATATATATATATATATATATATATATGATGTATTAACGTATATTATAACATATAAATTAAGTAAAGTATATATATATATATATATATATATATATGTATATATATATATATATATATATATATATATGAAGGTCCAATATATATTACATGATAATATATATATATATATATATATATATATATATATATATATATTAACAACTCTCTATATATATCAACATATGTATATAAAGTATCTTATTCATTAATTAGGGAGGTCCCCGTGGTGTAATTGTAATCGTCGTAGGAAATGAACACGGCGGC
The DNA here is from genome assembly GCA_963585895.1 of Sepioteuthis lessoniana. NCBI lineage: Eukaryota > Metazoa > Mollusca > Cephalopoda > Myopsida > Loliginidae > Sepioteuthis > Sepioteuthis lessoniana. Next base: position 15,979,176 of record OY757909.1, read on the forward strand.
ACGAGATCAAATCCTGGACGAGACTGATTACATTTCACATAGCACTAATACCCTTGGGAAAGGTATGATTCCAATTATTCTCCCTCCAGCTATGGGTAAATAGTAGGACAGACTAGGTTCTTCAGCCTTGGTTAGGCAACTAGTCTAGGAAAAGAAAAACTCTGAATTCAAACCTGTTAAACTCCGCATAAAAATTGACCTTGTGTCATATACTGCCCGAGCGGAGGGGTTGGTAAATAGGTAAATAGGATAAAGTATCTAATTCAGCCCCTCACCTTACTCTCTTAATTATGGGTTAAATATTATCGCTTCTGTTTTTTTGTTGTTGTTTTTCGACAAACGATGGATTTTAAAAACCCTGCGAAGGTTGATATGCCATTAAATAAGGTGATCAAAACAAAATTTTAAAAAATATCTTTAAAAAAGATAATCCAGACTGTACCCACAAAAATATCTGCGAGGCTCTAAACTTTCACAAAAACGTAATTAAAATGTCAAATATTTTATATCTTTTTTTTTATTGGATTCGTAATTTGATCTGTTCACAATGCTTTCTGCTTTACCAAACCGACTAAACATGAGGAGGTACTGTCTACAAACAAGCAGAAGCTATAAACTCTGATGTGCAAAGCCGATAAATCGATTTTCGGTGCAAGTATTAAAAGACAAGGTATGATTTTACATTTTCCCGACTTAAACTCTTGCCTCTCGGCGGTGTAAGACTTATCAAGAGCTTCATTTCGATATTGCGATATAAAACACTGCTGAATATTTGGGGTGGGGGTGACACATTCGACTGAAATAGCCAATACGCAAGCAGGTAAAATGTTCTCTTTCTAAATCAAAAATCGAGTTTTATTCTCAAAATTCACCCACACGCACACAATTTCGAATTAGTATTTGAGACTGAAAATTGATTGCTCAGAAAAAGAAAGATATAATTTTGTTTTTTACTTTTGCGCATTGCAAAATAAATGAGTCGTCGTCTAAAAAAGGGGTGCGGATGTAATCGACAATTTATTTTTTAGGTGACAGTATATAAGTTGATGTCAAAATGACACTGTATATGCTTGTGTATGTGTATATGTATAACTGTTTATGTATACCCATAAATAAACGTCAAAACAAGTACTTATGAATACAAATATACTTCGCCTTTTCGGTCAATTGTTATATAATTGCGGAGGGATTTTTTTTTATATTATCATTTTTCGTTTTTGTATATCTTACCTTTCGGTTTAGTTAGGATGAGAACCTTTCGGCTTAGTGCATGGGTTAGTTAGGTGCAAACATTAACGCAGGTGGTCACGCGCATGCGGAGAGGATGTGTCGTTCACAGATGTCAAAAAAAACCCAGATAGGAAATAAGACAAGTGGGGGGTGAATGACGTCATGCCCGGAAATGTGGGCTGAGGATTTTGAGATTTGGAAAAAGTCAGTTAGTTGAGTCCCGGCCTCCTAACGAGAGAGTCGAGATTCAGAGCTGGCCGAGGTCAGACGAATTTGTGCGCTACGGGTGCCGCGCGTTAGTTGGGTTGAGACCTGACGATGTAATAGCAGTCAACTTAGAAAAATTCTCTCTCTCTCTCTCTCTCTCTCTCTCCTCATGTCGAAAAACCTTAAACTCAAAGTTAATAAAGTTTCGTACCTGAGCCAATTTTGTGAATGTCGTGTATTTCGGATTCCCTATGTCTATTTAATACATCCGTATATTATTGATATGTTACATAATGACGAATTTGCCGCAATGAAATAGATCTAATTTTATACAGCAGACTTGGGCCCATCTTTCTTTATGACATATTAAGGCACTCGCAAGAGTATACATGTTATTAAGTATGTATCACATCATCATCATCATCATCATCATGTCGTGCAGCTAGCACGGATATCCCTGACCCTCTCTCGCCACTTCTCCCAAGCGTCCATCGCCTCCGGCAGGTCTTCAGGGCTACATCCCGTATCCTCACATAGCTGCTGTATATATGTTCGAGTTTTTGCTCGGCCATATGCGGGGGTCCATAGGAGGACATCACTTATGAGCTCGTCCTTGCTTCTCCAGCAGTGACCTGCATGTCTGGTTCGTCTAACTTGGATAGTTTTCGGGATGGTGGGGAAAGTGGCCGTATAGTTGGTGCCTTGTGGCCTGTTGCTGCCAGAACTTGTTCAATATTACTCGCAACATTCTTGTGTAATTGCCGTCTAGCTTCTTCTCGAGCTATATGGATGCACTACTTGGACGCTAAATAAACGGCTTGAGAAGTATGTATGGATGACTAATATCTTCAGGCAAGAGATCTAGGTCTTTAAAGAAAACGGTCATACCCTGCCCTTCCTAAACTAACCCGATTTTTGACGTAAAGTGGGCGTAAGGCTCTAACAATGCCGTAAGATGAGAACAAATGCAGTAAAACTAACTTAACTTAAGAAATAATATAAATCTCTTTAAACTTTAAAGAACACTTAAAAACTTTCTAAACTTATTTTCTTAAAGAATAACGAACACAATAAAATGACAGTCGTATTCAACCCTACGACATTTATAGGTTCCAAAAGCTATGACGTATCCCGGTTTTTGATGTAAACCGAACGCAATAGTATACATGCGTTTACAAATTTTTAGAGTGCTCAATATCTGTGAAAGAGCTATTATATAACATAATACGGCCCTTTTATCTTTGGCTCTAGAACACACCGACGGCTTCTCAGTAGAAAAGTAAAAACCCCACCCCTAACGAGTAACTTGGATATGACACCAAACAATTTAATGGTGAGGTACCAGTAATGATGGAGCTTCGGGGAATCCGAAGTATTCCTTCATTGCCATCACTCCCAGGTCCACTCTGGGCTGACGTGATTGCACCTGGTAGGGTCTTATCTATGGGTAATATAGAACAAAACCGTGTACTTATACTAAACTAAAGTTTTTGAAATTGAAATTTGAAATTTAACTGTTTTTGATATTGAAACAGCGTTTTTTTTTTTGCTTTGTTTTTTGTATTTTTGTTTTCTGTTAAACTGAACGGTTTGAAATATAATTTTTCTCTAAATAGAACTAAAGTGTGTACTTATTAGACAGATGCATATGCTAAACTGCATTGTTTGAAAAAGAACTGTTTTAACCTTTAATTGAAATGTTTTGACATTTAACTCTGTGTGAACAAAAATTATACTTATACTAAACAGAAATGTTTGAAATTTAATTCGGCGTAAAAAGATCCGAAAAGCTTTGATATGCCGTGAAACAAAACAAGCAACCAACCAGCCAACCAAATTATAATGATAGATAAACATATATATTAGTTTTAATATATATTTAATAGCATGGTTGCTTATCTGCGACCACTGGTTTCAAGATGTCTTTTTCTGCCTGATGACCGTCGTATAAAGAGGGCTGAAAACCAGTGGTCGAGGATAAGCGTCCATGTTACTGAATATATATAAAAACTAATATATATATATATATATATATATATATAGTTCTTGATTCTCAAAGCCATCAGATAGTTTTTGGTGACATATTTATTTTTTATATACATACATGCATGATATTATACACAATACATATATATATATATATATATATATATATATATATATATATATATTGTCATCCACAGAATGACTGTTTCGTTCTATCAGAACTCTTCTGTGTGGATGGGGGGTATGTGTGAGGGTTTGTACATAATATCATGCATATATACACATATATATATATATATATATATATATATATATATATATATATATATATACCCCTATCCACAATGAAAAGTTCTGATAGAACGAAAAAGTCTGTCTGTGGATGTCAATATATATATATATATATATATATATATATATATATATATTATGTCATCAAAAACAATCTGAAGGCTTTGAGAATCAAGAACTGGTTTGGAATCATGAGCAGTTTACCAATCACACAGGTATGAGCTCATTGACGATAGAAGCATAGCATTCAAACAGCAACGTATAGATCATTGTAAGTTTAAACGAGACATTCCAAAATATGATCATTGCCGTTTGAGCTACAACGTGACTGCGGACCTGAAATATCTTTAATCCTCCATAACTCTCAGAAGATGGCAGTGAGATATACATACAATCCGATAACAGTAGACAATATCAGGCCTTATATGACGGCCCGTAAAACCTTAAAGGATACAACCCCACCCCCAAATGGTATGATTAAATATACTAAAGTGTTTTTGAATATTCTTCTTGTTACAGCTCAAAATCTCTTATGTAAATAGGACATATGCGGCGAACACAGCTGCAAGTGAGATGAAGAGGTAAAAAAAAGGAAGAGTTGTACATTTTCAGAGAAGAAGCAGAACATATATATATAGTCATACACAGACAGACTGTTTCGTTCTATCAGAAATCTTCAGTGTGGCTAGACACGCAGGACGCTTGAAGCCAGAATCGAAACCCGTCCAACTTTACGATAGACTAACACTTCTGACCACACGGCCACAAGCGGACTACGTTGGCTAAGGGAATTTTTAGGTATTTCATGTTTAGCAAACAGCAGCAGCAGCCTTTGTTTACATTTTTTGATACCCTATCGGCTACCAGAGAGCTCAATTCTTTCGAAGAGCCTTGCATTACGCTAACGGTGGCCGTCAATTCCTTCGCCAGAGAGCTCACCCCCATGGGGGAGCATATATATATATATATATATATATATATATATATATATATAGAGAGAGAGAGAGAGAGAGAGATGCAGGACACAGCTGGAGAAGCAGGGACGAGCTTATAAGTGATGTTCTCCTATGGACCCCTTCACATGGCCGAGCAAAAGCAGGACAACCAGCTCGAATCTACATACAGCTGCCGATATAGGATGTAGCCTTGAAGACATACCTGGAGCGATGGACGATAGATAATGGTGGCAGGAGAGGATCAGATATATCTGTGTTGATGGCATGACATGATGATAATGATGATGATATGAAATCACTTCATAACCAACATATATATTCACAACGGAGATATAAAAAAGTCCTAAGATAATCAAAACTGTATATATTATATCATATTATATTATATTATATAACCTATAAAATAATAGTTCAAATTGAAATCAAGACCCAACAAATTGATAACTGGACAAAAAACAAAACAACTATTCTCTCTCTCTCTCTCTCTCTCTCTCTCTCTCTCTCTCTCTCTCTCTCTCTCTCTGTGTGTGCGGATACGGGGTGTAGCCCTGAGGAGATGCTGAAAGCGATCAACGATAGGGAGAAGTGGCAAGAAGGGTCAGGGATATCCGTGATGATGGCACAAGATGATGATGATGATCAATATAGATGCCTGCTGAGACTCATCTGTAGTACCTCTTAAACAGCCAGCTTGGGTTTATCTATATATATATATATATATATATATATATACTGTTCGTATTTTTAAAAAAAATTATAAAAAAAAGATAAGAAATAAAAATAAATACGAACTGTAATTTCTCGTTTTCTTTTCTGCAACTGCGAGAAAAGCATGTAAAAAGTCACCTGACGAGAAGGAGAGAATAGTAATATTCTCCTCCGAAATGAATTTATAATGGCGATTTAACCAAGTTTGAGTTTCCATCCAATTACACTATATACGCTCTGAATGTAAATTTTGTTATATCCCAGCGAATGAATTAGGGATTAACAATAGCCATACATTGAGCACTCACATAGATTTATATGATATTCCTCATATATTCTATAAAAGAAAAATCCACACCCACTGTCTTTGGACGCTGACTGGATATTATAATATATATATATATATATATATATATATATATATATATATATAATGCAGTTTAGCTCACATGCTTAACATCTAAGAAAAAGCCACTACAACGCCTTTCGTCTTCAACAAGATTAAAACGAATTTAAATCACAGGTTTTTGCATAACTGACTGTTTCATATGATACTATTAGATAGTGTACAGGTAATTAAGTGAAAGTTGATATTGTTCGTGATGAAAGAAAACGGCTTATAAATACGATTTTAATCATGGTATTAAAGCATTTTACAATATACATACATATATATATATATAGAGAGAGGGGGGATTGGGTGCATGTGTGTGTATGTGTGAAAGAGAGAATGAGAGGGTTTTTTTAGTTCAACATAAGAAAAGTAAATATTCTAGAATGAAGAGTTTCACAACTGATTTTAAATTCGTTTTAAGTATTTCATATATTTTTACTCAACATGTGTTTCAGACTTTTGCATGTCGTTCCGGAGATGTAAATATTTGAGTTCCGGCTTTTCGTTTTTTGAAAAGATTGTTTTTTTTAGGTAGCTATGATTTTGTTTAATTCCAAGTTTTGTGTCAGAGGCTGTCCTGTTGGAGTCAATTGTCATTGAAGACCTCTGGGTTATCTAAATTCATTTTATAACGTATGTGAATATATATATATATATATATATATGTGTGTGTGTGTGTGTGTGTGTGATTACGTAAGAAACAGTTACTGTAAACGCGTAATAACATCAATCGCCGAAAGTAAACGCGTTTTTGTTTGTTTGTTTTTTTAAATTACAAACTGCACACTAAAAATGAAGATTAACGTCCAATGTTGTCTCTGCTCTTAATTGATCTGGCGTATATATATATATATATATATATATATAATTCTCTTAATACTCTGTCCGGTGGCAAAAGCTGCTTGATAGCGCCTGGAGTGGCAGTACCGCCTTGAGCTACCGAAACTGTGTTATCACCCCTGGTTGGTGGCTGATGAGGACTGGGTATCGCACGTGCTTTCACACGTTGTATGATGATATATATATATATATATATATATATATATATATATATATATTTCGTTTGAGAGCGTGTGTGTGTGCCCATGCTTACACATATGTAAACTCATAAATATAGATATTCGTACACATATATATTTTCAAGAATATTAGTTGGATTTTTGTCCTCCTTTGTTTTTTTTTCTTCCAAATATGTTGTGTATTTTTTGTTTTTTTTTATATGTGGGTTCATATATATGTATGTTTCCTTCACGTATATATATATGTACACTTATGTATACTAACAAATATATATTTTCTTTCACGGGCATTGGGTAGATTCAATGAGTGTGCAAACTCAATTGTCCCCCTACATAGATGTGTTCTTAACCTAGTCAGCACCTGTATATGTTTGTGTGTAAGTGTGCGTGTATATATCATCATCATCATCATTACCTTGAGCCATCTGCACGGATATCCCTGATCCTCTCTCGCCACCCCTCCCTATCGTCCATTGCTTCCGGCAGGTCTTCAGAGTTACATCCCGTATCGGCACAGAGCTGCTGTATGTAGGTTCTAGCTGGTCGTCCTGCCTAAGCTCGTCATAATTGAAGTGGTTCACAGGAGCTTGTCCCTACTTTTCCAGCAGTGTCCCGCATGCCTGATTCGTCTAACTTTGATAGTTTTCGTGATGGGGGTAGGTGGCTGTACAGCCGCTATTTTGTGGGGTGCTGCCTCAATGACTTGTTCTATATTGCTCACAGCATGTTTTTGCAGTTGCTGTCAAGATTTTTACGTATATATATATATATATATATATATATATATATATATATATATGTGTGTGTGTGTGTGTATGTGTATATGTGAGTGTGTGTTTTATATTGGTTTAAATCTATCCATGAATTTTTTTTTTATTTTATTGGGAGTAATGTGCTGTCATCAATCTTGTATATTGGCATCATTCTAATGGTTCACTTGCTGCATTCATAAAGGTGTTTTGTACATAAAGTCTTTAAGTTTTTGCATATTAAATGTTGCTTTTATGTTAAGAGACTCTATTATTCAGTGCTTGAGTAAAGCCAATTTATATCTCGTCGCAGTTAGTGCATTCGGTTATGTAGACTATATCTTTTGAATTGCAACTTAACTTTTTATTTATTCTGAATGTTGTTTTCGAGTATTCGAAGAAAATAATTTTTTTCTAAGATAATATTGCATACTCCACATCTTTTATTCTTGCATATTGAGACTCTATCGTGTGTTCCCCGAATTTAGCTGAGGTTAGGGAGTGTTTTAAGTTTTTTTGGTTATCGTCTGCTTTTATTGACTTTGTTGGGTGTTGAATGTTTTTAATTCTATCATTGTTTTCAAGTTTATTTAGATTATTTCATATTTCTGTGAATTACTCTGGGATTTTTTTGTGGTAAGGGTTGTTCATTGCTATGTTCTTGGATGTTTAGTGGTTCTTTTAATTGGTATTTTTTCAGCTTATACGAATCCTTTATTTAAAAGTGTAACGAGATATCTCCTCTGGTTGAGGGTTACGCATAATTCTACTCGACAAATTTGTGGGATTCGTTTATGCTTTTTCATGACTAGTGAGGAGGCAAGCTTGGTATCACCATTATCCTCGTAATAAATGATTTTATAAACCATGATTTAAATCCTGAACACATGTACCATATTCACAATTAACGCTAGATACGTGAATATGGCCATGTGCGAAATAGACATGGTATCTTGGTAACACATATACATCGAATATAGGAATCTCGAAATTCGAAAACACGTAACGACTTCTTGTTCAGGTACAAAACCTTTTAATTGAGTTAAAAGTTTCGACATAAGGAGGAGCAACACAATTTCGCTTATTCATTTGGTCCCTATATCGTGCGGCACCCACGGCGCGCAAATTCGTCTCGCCTCAGCGAGCCCCAAAAGTCGAACCTCCTCGTTTGGTGTCTAGTTTCCAACTCCTTAACTTTCTTTCAATTCTCCACAAACCTCTGTGAGCTTCCGGTGCGTGACGTAACTCGCACTCCGTCACCTGTTTCGTCTCTGACTATTGTGACATCTCTGAGTGACACCTTCGTCCGCCCGCGCGCGCCCGCGTTAACACCTGCATCAATGTTTGCCCCTAACTAACACATGTGCTGAGCCGAAAGGTTCCCAGCCTAACTAAACCCAAAGGCATGAATCGAAATCCCTCGGCCATTACGTTACACACATATGTTTTTGGTTCACTTCATGCTAACACTTCTTTCTTCAGCTGTAGCTAGATCGTTAGATAATGCTTGATCTCTATCATTTTGGAGAGATAAACCTGTCTAGGTCAGAGATATAAGCTGGATTCAAACTGACAACCAATATGACCGAGGCTTATGGTAACTTGCACGTTCATTAAAGTTAGGTAACAAGAATCGTTTAGGATGAATAAGGGACATTTCTTTTCTACGGATATCATGTAATCGAGTAAAACCTGTTACATGTTGTTTGTAAAGCAGATGCACACCACTAAGTAGCCAGAAGTTGTTTCGTAAGATGTTACTATGGTGAATGAAATGAAAAATTTTCGGGAATTATCAAGCTAAAACGAAGTGCGTGTTTAAAGCATTTGTATTTGGGTTAGATTTGACAGATGCTAGTAGTATTCCTTGTCAAAGTGGATTTTCTTAATGAAGGACTGGGCTATTTTGGTGTTCATCCAGCTATTCTGTTCTCTTTTGAGTATCACTCTATACAAGTTACAAAGTATATTTCAGGGGAACTAACGAGGGAAAGAACAATAGAAGGTAGATTAATATATTTTCTTTGACATTCAGTTAGCTATAAGAGAAATTTACCTAACTATCTATATATCTGTCTTATATGAATATATACAAATATATATATTTGTGTGTGTGTGTGTGTGTGTGCGTGTGATTGTCTTTTCTTTTTCACTTTTTATTTATCTTATTTCGTGATTTTTTTCTATCTATCTGTCTATTGTACCCTATTTATTTCTATCTATCTATTTGTTTCTTTCTTCTTACGTATCGATCTATTTAAGTTGGCGACCGTAGTCAACAACGACCGAATACTCCCTTTTCAATAGCTATGACTCCGATGTGTTGGGGAGGCTGGATTGTTCAACTTACTCTTGATACGTACCTTATAATATTAAGCGTTATGCAAGGAATCATCAAGTACCATTTTTTTAGTTTTCGATATGACTCGACCTGGGATTGAACCCCGAACCATTGACGAACACTTTAACCATTGTGCCAAGGGGCCGGTATATATACATTTCTTTCTTTCTTTCTTTCTGTCGTTTTCTGCCAAGGTATCTATCGTTATTTCTTTTTATTTCTGTATATACACAAATATGAGAGTGTTTTTCGCCAATGGTCCGGTAGACGTGGGTTCATTCCCAGATCGAGTCATACCAAAAACTCAAAAATGGTACTTGATGCCGCCTTGCTTAACACTCAGCATTATAAGGTAAGAATCCAGGGTAAAGTGGAGCAATCCAGGGAATGGAGTAGCACCCTCTTCTACACATCGGTGTAGTAGCTATCGAAAAGGGAGCCTTCGGGTCACTCTTGTCTAAGGTCTGCAATTTTAATTTTACTTTACATTTCATTTTTTAAGAAACATTGCTCCTTAATATATATATATATATATATATATATGTGTGTGTTTGTGTGTGTGTGTCTGTGTGTGAGTGTAAGTATACATTTGTGAGTATCTATACGAATATGAAAGCACGCATGTGAGAGAAGTGTTTTATTTTGGTGGAGTTCGGTTAGAAGTTGGACCTAAAAATATATTTAAAAATCGTGATATCTATAGTTTTACCGCTGTTACCTCGAGCAAATCTTTCAATGTGACTCCATGTCATGAGAGAAGTGACTTTTAAGACGACTTCATAATTCGACTTCGTATTCTAGGGAGAGAAAAATCTACATTAGTGACGCTATTTGTGTACACGTCATTTCTAATTATGTCTACATTTCCCCATAGCTTTCCTTGGAAGGCACAGAATTATAAAAAGCTCCCTCTCTCTATTTCTTTCTCTCTTTCTCTCTCTTTCTATATATATATATATATATCTTTCTTGTCTCTTTCTCCTTTTTTCTCTCTTTCACACACAATCATACACACACACACTCACACACACACACAGATATATATATATATATATATATATATATATATATATATATATATATATATATCTTCTTGTGTTTGCCTTGGTACCTATGTACACCTCGCGGAATGGGCATTTCTTGACAGAACTTAAAAAATGAATTCGCCTAACCTCAAGGGGTGTTTTAAAGAGCAGAATTCTGGAGCAGATGTCTGGAATACTTTTGCTTGAAATTGTTCAAGAACGTATAATTTGTTCAGAAAGCAAATTAAATTGATATCGTCATGAGATTCACCCCTACCACTTCAGGGTTAATCATTTTTACCGGCAGCAAATAAAAGGAATGGACGATTCACTGACGTGAAAGTCTACATTAATCTTGGATACAAATTTAACAAGCCCTAGCATGCGCATTAGGTTTTTACTAACCTTCTTTATGCTCAAAAATAGATAGATAGATAGATGCAGATTGTAATATATATATATATATATATATATATGTGTGTGTGTGTGTGTGTGTGTGTGAAATATATATATGTATATACACACAGAGAGAAAGAGACTGACAGATAGACAGAAACATAGAGAGAGAGAGGTAGTAATAAAAACAGATATATATATATATATATAGATAGATTGGAGGTGCCCGTGGTGTAATGGTTATCGTCGAAGGAAATGGACACGGCGACACGAGTTCAAATCCTGGACGAGACTGATTGCATTTCACATAGCACTAATACCCTTGGGAAAGGTATGAATCCACTTATTCTCCCTCCAGCTATTGGTAAATCGTAGGACAGACTGGATTCTTCAGCCTTGGTGAGACAGCAAGTCTAGGAGAAGGAAAACTCTGAATTCCATCCTGTTAAACTCCGCTTAAAAATTGACCTTGTGTCATATCCTGCCCGAGCGGAGGGGTTGGTAAATAGATATATAGATAGATTGTTTCTTTGTTGTTGTTTTTATTTTATGGAATTTCAACTCTTGTGGTTCATTTAATGCTAAATCCAATATATAATTTATTGTTTATTAGTTTATCGGTAACGTTATTTTTAAATGAGACAGAACTCACTTGGTTACACATTGTTGCGTTCTGGTTAGTGAACGCTTGTAATATTAAATAAAGGACAAACCACGACATGAGAGGAAATAGAGATCCATTCTCAAGAAGAAGTATATACAATAGAGAGACTAAAAGTAGACAAGAACATAGTATTAGTAAATACAGAAGATATGGTCCAACGATAGTATTGACTTCCGTTATTACGGTAGCAAGTAAGATGATCTAGTGCGATCTCCAGTCTCCAACGCTCTAATACTATTCCTATAAGAAGCTGCTCTTCACCTTCTAGTCTGCCCTGGTATTAGAAGCTACTGCTATATATGGCAGATGGACTAGTTCACTGTGTGGAGAAAGGTGGGTGATACCCAACACACATATTTAAATGGCTTCCAGTTTTGCTGTTTACTTTGTGCGCACAGCTAAATGGTTTCAAGGATTGCAATTTAACACTAATAATTCGATTTGATTTTTAATTACTTGTCTGTACGCAGTTAAAAGTTTTCAAATATAGCCTATTTGATACAACTATACGTATACATATACATGCGGAAACATAATCAACAATAATGACGAACTTCTTTAGAAAAATATACCTCTCACACTTTATTCTGGAAAGGGTTGCGAAAGGGTTGATCTTGGTTATATGTGAGAGGTGAGTTGGAGACGGAGAGAGACTGCAACATACTGACCTCAAGTTCCTCTGACTATTGCAGCACTTCTTTCTCATTCTGCTAAGCTGCTCAACCGAGGTCCTCAGGGCTCAGGCCCTCTGTCTGTCGCTGGCTCTCACTACGGCATCTTCTCCCCAACTGCGACTGGAACTCGAACAGTGACTGCAACTCAAACTGAACTCTGCCTGCCTCGATCCGTCTATGGCACCTGGTTATATAATTGTTTGCGCACATCTGCTTCCTGTGGGCGTACCCATCTGCACCGAATTCAACCATGTCCACAGGTTAAGGTGATACCCCGATATCTTCGGCCGGATGCACCTGTTATTTACACGGGTGCATCTCTTAATTGACAGCTCGGTCGAGGGTCAATATGTTACAATATGATTAATTAAGTACCTTTACCCAACAACCATTTCGGATTAGAGTATACTTGGGTGTAATGGCAATGTAGGGG
>OY757909.1:15992448-16069948 GCA_963585895.1 Sepioteuthis lessoniana
CCCTACGACATTTATAGGTTCCAAAAGCTATGACGTATCCCGGTTTTTGATGTAAACCGAACGCAATAGTATACATGCGTTTACAAATTTTTAGAGTGCTCAATATCTGTGAAAGAGCTATTATATAACATAATACGGCCCTTTTATCTTTGCTCTAGAACACACCGACGGCTTCTCTGTAGAAAAGTAAAAACCCCACCCCTAACGAGTAACTTGGATATGACACCAAACAATTTAATGGTGAGGTACCAGTAATGATGGAGCTTCAGGGAATCCGAAGTATTCCTTCATTGCCATCACTCCCAGGTCCACTCTGGGCTGACGTGATTGCACCTGCTAGGGTCTTATCTATGGGTAATATAGAACAAAACCGTGTACTTATGCTAAACTAAATTTTTTGAAATTGGAATTTGAAATTTAACTGTTTTTGATATTGAATTAGCGTTTTTTTTTGCTTTTTTTTTTGTATTTTTGTTTCTGTTAAACTGAACGGTTTGAAATATAATTTTTCTCTAAATAGAACTAAAGTGTGTACTTATAAGACAGATGCATATGCTAAACTGCATTGTTTGAAAAAGACCTGTTTTAACCTTTAATTGAAATGTTTTGACATTTAACTCTGTGTGAACAAAAATTATACTTATACTAAACTGAAATGTTTGAAATTTAATTCGGCGTAAAAAGATCCGAAAAGCGTTGATATGCCGTGAAACAAAACAAGCAACAAACCAGCCAACCATAATATAATGATAGATAAACATATATATTAGTTTTAATATATATTTAATAGCATGATTGCTTATCTGCGACCACTGGTTTCAAGATGTCTTTTTCTGCCTGATGACCGTCGTATAAAGAGGGCTGAAAACCAGTGGTCGAGGATAAGCGTCCATGTTACTGAATATATATAAAAACTAATATATATATATATATATATATATATATAGTTCTTGATTCTCAAAGCCATCAGATAGTTTTTGGTGACATATTTATTTTTTATATACAGGCATGCATGATATTATACACAATACATATATATATATATATATATATATATATATATATATATATATATATATATATATATATATATATATTGTCATCCACAGAATGACTGTTTCGTTCTATCAGAACTCTTCTGTGTGAGGGTTTGTACATAATATCATGCATGTATGTGTGAGGGTTTGTACATAATATCATGCATATATATATATATGTTTGTACATAATATCATGCATATATATATATATATATATATATATATATATATATATATACCCCTATCCACACTGAAAAGTTCTGATAGAACGAAAAAGTCTGTCTGTGGATGTCAATATATATATATATATATATATATATATATATATATATATTATGTCATCAAAAACAATCTGAAGGCTTTGAGAATCAAGAACTGGTTTGGAATCACGAGCAGTTTACCAATCACACAGGTATGAGCTCATTCACGATAGAGGCATAGCATTCAAACAGCAACGTATAGATCATTGTAAGTTTAAACGAGACATTCCAAAATATGATCATTGCCGTTTGAGCTACAACGTGACTGCGGACCTGAAATATCTTTAATCCTCCATAACTCTCAGAAGATGGCAGTGAGATATACATACAATCCGATAACAGTAGACAATATCAGGCCTTATATGACGGCCCGTAAAACCTTAAAGGATACAACCCCACCCCCAAATGGTATGATTAAATATACTAAAGTATTTTTGAATATTCTTCTTGTTACAGCTCAAAATCTCTTATGTAAATAGGACATATGCGGCGAACACAGCTGCAAGTGAGATGAAGAGGTAAAAAAAAAGGAAGAGTGGTACATTTTCAGAGAAGAAGCAGAACATATATATATAGTCATACACAGACAGACTGTTTCGTTCTATCAGAAATCTTTAGTGTGGCTAGACACGCAGGACGCTTGAAGCCAGAATCGAAACCCGTCCAACTTTACGATAGACTAACGCTTCTGTCCACACGGCCACAAGCGGACTACTTTGTCGAAGGGAATTTTTAGGTATTTCATGTTTAGCAAACAGCAGCAGCAGCCTTTGTTTACATTTTTTGATACCCTATCGGCTACCAGAGAGCTCAATTCTTTCGAAGAGCCTTGCATTACGCTAACGGTGGCCGTCAATTCCTTCGCCAGAGAGCTCACCCCCATGGGGGAGCATATATATATATATATATATATATATATATATATATATAGAGAGAGAGAGAGAGAGAGAGAGAGAGAGATGCAGGACACAGCTGGAGAAGCAGGGACGAGCTTATAAGTGATGTTCTCCTATGGACCCCTTCACATGGCCGAGCAAAAGCAGGACAACCAGCTCGAATCTACATACAGCTGCCGATATAGGATGTAGCCTTGAAGACATACCTGGAGCGATGGACGATAGATAATGGTGGCAGGAGAGGATCAGATATATCTGTGTTGATGGCATGACATGATGATAATGATGATGATATGAAATCACTTCATAACCAACATATATATTCACAACGGAGATATAAAAAAGTCCTAAGATAATCAAAACTGTATATATTATATCATATTATATTATATTATATAACCTATAAAATAATAGTTCAAATTGAAATCAAGACCCAACAAATTGATAACTGGACAAAAAACAAAACAACTATTCTCTCTCTCTCTCTCTCTCTCTCTCTCTCTCTCTCTCTCTCTCTCTCTCTCTCTCTCTCTCTCTGTGCGGATACGGGGTGTAGCCCTGAGGAGATGCCGAAAGCGATCAACGATAGGGAGAAGTGGCAAGAAGGGTCAGGGATATCCGTGATGATGGCACAAGATGATGATGATGATCAATATAGATGCCTGCTGAGACTCATCTGTAGTACCTCTTAAACAGCCAGCTTGGGTTTATCTATATATATATATATATACTGTTCGTATTTTTAAAAAAAATTATTAAAAAAAAAAGATAAGAAATAAAAATAAATACGAACTGTAATTCCCCGTTTTCTTTTCTGCAACTGCGAGAAAAGCATGTAAAAAGTCACCTGACGAGAAGGAGAGAATAGTAATATTCTCCTCCGAAATAAATTTATAATGGCGATTTAACCAAGTTTGAGTTTCCATCCAATTACACTATATACGCTCTGAATGTAAATTTTGTTATATCCCAGCGAATGAATTAGGGATTAACAATAGCCATACATTGAGCACTCACATAGATTTATATGATATTCCTCATATATTCTATAAAAGAAAAATCCACACCCACTGTCTTTGGACGCTGACTGGATATTATAATATATATATATATATATATATATAATGCAGTTTAGCTCACATGCTTAACATCTAAGAAAAAGCCACTACAACGCCTTTCGTCTTCAACAGGATTAAAACGAATTTAAATCACAGGTTTTTGCATAACTGACTGTTTCATATGATACTATTATATAGTGTACTGGTAATTAAGTGAAAGTTGATATTGTTTGTGATGAAAGAAAACGGCTTATAAATACGATTTTAATCATGGTATTAAAGCATTTTACAATATACATACATATATATATATATAGAGAGAGAGGGGGGATTGGGTGCATGTGTGTGTATGTGTGAAAGAGAGAATGAGAGGGTTTTTTAGTTCAACATAAGAAAAGTAAATATTCTAGAATGAAGAGTTTCACAACTGATTTTAAATTCGTTTTAAGTATTTCATATACTTTTACTCAACATGTGTTTCAGACTTTTGCATGTCGTTCCGGAGATGTAAATATTTGAGTTCCGGCTTTTCGTTTTTTGAAAAGATTGTTTTTTTTAGGTAGCTATGATTTTGTTTAATTCCAAGTTTTGTGTCAGAGGCTGTCCTGTTGGAGTCAATTGTCATTGAAGACCTCAGGGTTATCTAAATTCATTTTATAACGTATGTGAATATATATATATATAAGTGTGTGTGTGTGTGTGTGTGTGTGATTATGTAAGAAACAGTTACTGTAAACGCGTATAACATCAATCGCCGAAAGTAAACGCGTTTTTGTTTGTTTGTTTTTTTAAATTACAAACTGCACACTAAAAATGAAGATTAACGTCCAATGTAGACTCTGCTCTTAATTGATCTGGTGTATATATATATATATATATATATAATTCTCTTAATACTCTGTCCGGTGGCAAAAGCTGCTTGATAGTGCCTGGAGTGGCAGTACCGCCTTGAGCTACCGAAACTGTGTTATCACCCTTGGTTGGTGGCTGATGAGGACTGGGTATCGCACGTGCTTTCACACGTTGTATGATGATATATATATATATATATATATACATATATTTCGTTTGAGAGCGTGTGTGTGTGCCCATGCTTACACATATGTAAACTCATAAATATAGATATTCGTACACACATATATTTTCAAGAATATTAGTTGGATTTTTGTCCTCCTTTGTTTTTTTTTCTTCCAAATATGTTGTCTATTTTTTGTTTTTTTTATATGTGGGTTCATATATATGTATGTTTCCTTCACGTATATATATATGTACACTTATGTATACTAACAAATATATTTTTTCTTTCACGGGCATTGGGTGGATTCAATGAGTGTGCAAACTCATTTGTCCCCCTACATAGATGTGTTCTTAACCTAGTCAGCACCTGTATATGTTTGTGTGTAAGTGTGCGTGTATATATCATCATCATCATCATCACCTTGAGCCATCTGCACGGATATCCCTGATCCTCTCTCGCCACCCCTCCCTATCGTCCATTGCTTCCGGCAGGTCTTCAGAGTTACATCCCGTATCGGCACAGAGCTGCTGTATGTAGGTTCTAGCTGGTCGTCCTGCCTAAGCTCGTCATAATTGAAGTGGTTCGCAGGAGCTTGTCCCTACTTTTCCAGCAGTGTCCCGCATGCCTGATTCGTCTAACTTTGATAGTTTTCGTGATGGGGGTAGGTGGCTGTACAGCCGCAATTTTGTGGGGTGCTGCCTCAATGACTTGTTCTATATTGCTCACAGCATGTTTGTGCAGTTGCTGTCAAGATTTTTACGTATATATATATATATATATATATATATATATATGTGTGTGTGTGTGTGTGTATGTGTGTGTGTGTTTTATATTGGTTTAAATCTATCCATGAATTTTTTTTTTATTTTATTGGGAGTAATGTGCTGTCATCAATCTTGTATATTGGCATCATTCTAATGGTTCACTTGCTGCATTCATAAAGGTGTTTTGTACATAAAGTCTTTAAGTTTTTGCATATTAAATGTTGCTTTTATGTCAAGAGACTCTATTATTCAGTGCTTGAGTAAAGCCAATTTATATCTCGTTGCAGTTAGTGCATTCGGTTATGTAGACTATATCTTTTGAATTGCAACTTAAC
The DNA here is from genome assembly GCA_963585895.1 of Sepioteuthis lessoniana. Taxonomy (NCBI): domain Eukaryota; kingdom Metazoa; phylum Mollusca; class Cephalopoda; order Myopsida; family Loliginidae; genus Sepioteuthis; species Sepioteuthis lessoniana. Next base: position 15,997,819 of record OY757909.1, read on the forward strand.
TTTTTATTTATTCTGAATGTTGTTTTCGAGTATTCGAAGAAAATAATTTTTTTCTAAGATAATATTGCATACTCCACATCTTTTATTCTTGCATTTTGAGACTCTATCGTGTGTTCCCCAAATTTAGATGAGGTTAGGGAGTGTTTTAAGTTTTTTTGGTTATCGTCTGCTTTTATTGACTTTGTTGGGTGTTGAATGTTTTTAATTCTATCATTGTTTTCAAGTTTATTTAGATTATTTCATATTTCTGTGAATTACTCTGGGATTTTTTTGTGGTAAGGGTTGTTCATTGCTATTTTCTTGGATGTTTAGTGGTTCTTTTAATTGGTATTTTTTCAGCTTATACGAATCCTTTATTTATTAGTGTAACGAGATATCTCCTCTGGTTGAGGGTTACGCATAATTCTACTCGACAAATTTGTGGGATTCGTTTATGCTTTTTCATGACTAGTGAGGAGGCAAGCTTGGTATCACCATTATCCTAGTAATAAATGATTTTATAAACCATGATTTAAATCCTGAACACATGTACCATATTCACAATTAACGCTAGATACGTGAATATGGCCATGTGCGAAATAGACATGGTATCTTGGTAACACATATACATCGAATATAGGAATCTCGAAATTCGAAAACACGTAACGACTTCTTGTTCAGGTACAAAACCTTTTAATTGAGTTAAAAGTTTCGACATAAGGAGGAGCAACACAATTTCGCTTATTCATTTGGTCCCTATATCGTGCGGCACCCACGGCGCGCAAATTCGTCTCGCCTCAGCGAGCCCCAAAAGTCGAACCTCCTCGTTTGGTGTCTAGTTTCCAACTCCTTAACTTTCTTTCAATTCTCCACAAACCTCTGCGAGCTTCCGGTGCGTGACGTCACTCGCACTCCGTCACCTGTTTCGTCTCTGACTATTGTGACATCTCTGAGTGACACCTTCGTCCGCCTGCGCGCGCCCGCGTTAACACCTGCATCAATGTTTGCGCCTAACTAACACATGTGCTGAGCCGAAAGGTTCCCAGCCTAACTAAACCCAAAGGCATGAACCGAAATCCCTCGGCCATTACGTTACACGCATATGTTTTTGGTTCACTTCATGCTAACACTTCTTTCTTCAGCTGTAGCTAGATCGTTAGATAATGCTTGATCTCTATCATTTTGGAGAGATAAACCTGTCTAGGTCAGAGATATAAGCTGGATTCAAACTGACAACCAATATGACCGAGGGGTATGGTAACTTGCACGTTTATTAAAGTTAGGTAACAAGAATCGTTTAGGATGAATAAGGGACATTTCTTTTCTACGGATATCATGTAATCGAGTAAAACCTGTTACATGTTGTTTGTAAAGCAGATGCACACCACTAAGTAGCCAGAAGTTGCTTCGTAAGATGTTACTATGGTGAATGAAATGAAAAATTTTCGGGAATTATCAAGCTAAAACGAAGTGCGTGTTTAAAGCATTTGTATTTGGGTTAGATTTGACAGATGCTAGTAGTATTCCTTGTCAAAGTGGATTTTCTTAATGAAGGACTGGGCTATTTTGGTGTTCATCCAGCTATTCTGTTCTCTTTTGAGTGTCCCTCTATACAAGTTACAAAGTATATTTCAGGGGAACTAACGAGGGAAAGAACAATAGAAGGTAGATTAATATATTTTCTTTGACATTCAGTTAGCTATAAGAGAAATTTACCTAACTATCTATATATCTATCTTATATGAATATATACAAATATATATATTTGTGTGTGTGTGTGTGTGCGTGTGATTGTCTTTTCTTTTTCACTTTTTATTGATCTTATTTCGTGATTTTTTTCTATCTATCTGTCTATTGTACCCTATTTATTTCTATCTATCTATTTGTTTCTTTCTTCTTACGTATCGATCTATTTAAGTTGGCGACCGTAGTCAACAACGACCGAATACTCCCTTTTCAATAGCTATGACTCCGATGTGTTGGGGAGGCTGGATTGTTCAACTTACTCTTGATACGTACCTTATAATATTAAGCGTTATGCAAGGAATCATCAAGTACCATTTTTTTAGTTTTCGATATGACTCGACCTGGGATTGAACCCCGAACCATTGACGAACACTTTAACCATTGTGCCAAGGGGCCGGTATATATACATTTCTTTCTTTCTTTCTTTCTGTCGTTTTCTGCCAAGGTATCTATCGTTATTTCTTTTTATTTCTGTATATACACAAATATGAGAGTGTTTTTCGCCAATGGTCCGGTAGACGTGGGTTCATTCCCAGATCGAGTCATACCAAAAACTCAAAAATGGTACTTGATGCCGCCTTGCTTAACACTCAGCATTATAAGGTAAGAATCCAGGGTAAAGTGGAGCAATCCAGGGTAAAGTGGAGCAATCCAGGGAATGGAGTAGCACCCTCTTCTACACATCGGTGTAGTAGCTATCGAAAAGGGAGCCTTCGGGTCACTCTTGTCTAAGGTCTGCAATTTTAATTTTACTTTACATTTCATTTTTTAAGAAACATTGCTCCTTAATATATATATATATATATATATATATATATATGTGTGTGTTTGTGTGTGTGTGTCTGTGTGTGAGTGTAAGTATACATTTGTGAGTATCTATACGAATATGAAAGCACGCATGTGAGAGAAGTGTTTTATTTTGGTGGAGTTCGGTTAAAAGTTGGACCTAAAAATATATTTAAAAATCGTGATATCTATAGTTTTACCGCTGTTACCTCGAGCAAATCTTTCAATGTGACTCCATGTCATGAGAGAAGTGACTTTTAAGACGACTTCATAATTCGACTTCGTATTCTAGGGAGAGAAAAATCTACATTAGTGACGCTATTTGTGTACACGTCATTTCTAATTATGTCTACATTTCCCCATAGCTTTCCTTGGAAGGCACAGAATTATAAAAAGCTCCCTCTCTCTATTTCTTTCTCTCTTTCTCTCTCTTTCTATATATATATATATATATATATATATCTTTCTTGTCTCTTTCTCCTTTTTTCTCTCTTTCACACACAATCATACACACTCACACTCACACACACACACACATATATATATATATATATATATATATCTTCTTGTGTTTGCCTTGGTACCTATGTACACCTCGCGGAATGGGCATTTCTTGACAGAACTTAAAAAATGAATTCGCCTAACCTCAAGGGGTGTTTTAAAGAGCAGAATTCTGGAGCAGATGTCTGGAATACTTTTGCTTGAAATTGTTCAAGAATGTATAATTTGTTCAGAAAGCAAATTAAATTGATATCGTCATGAGATTCACCCCTACCACTTCAGGGTTAATCATTTTTACCGGCAGCAAATAAAAGGAATGGACGATTCACTGACGTGAAAGTCTACATTAATCTTGGATACAAATTTAACAAGCCCTAGCATGCGCATTAGGTTTTTACTAACCTTCTTTATGCTCAAAAATAGATAGATAGATAGATAGATAGATGCAGATTGTAATATATATATATATATATATATATATATATATGTGTGTGTGTGTGTGTGTGTGTGAAATATATATATGTATATACACACAGAGAGAAAGAGACTGACAGATAGACAGAAACATAGAGAGAGAGAGGTAGTAATAAAAACATATATATATATATATATATATATATATATAGATAGATAGATTGGAGGTGCCCGTGATGTAATGGTTATCGTCGAAGGAAATGGACACGGTGACACGAGTTCAAATCCTGGACGAGACTGATTGCATTTCACATAGCACTAATACCCTTGGGAAAGGTATGAATCCAATTATTCTCCCTGCAGCTATTGGTAAATCGTAGGACAGACTGGGTTCTTCAGCCTTGGTGAGACAGCAAGTCTAGGAGAAGGAAAACTCTGAATTCCATCCTGTTAAACTCCGCTTAAAAATTGACCTTGTGTCATATCCTGCCCGAGCGGAGGGGTTGGTAAATAGATATATAGATAGATTGTTTCTTTGTTGTTGTTTTTATTTTATGGAATTTCAACTCTTGTGGTTCATTTAATGCTAAATCCAATATATAATTTATTGTTTATTAGTTTATCGGTAACGTTATTTTTAAATGAGACAGAACTCACTTGGTTACACATTGTTGCGTTCTGGTTAGTGAACGCTTGTAATATTAAATAAAGGACAAACCACGACATGAGAGGAAATAGAGATCCATTCTCAAGAAGAAGTATATACAATAGAGAGACTATAAGTAGACAAGAACATAGTATTAGTAAATACAGAAGATATGGTCCAACGATAATATTGGTTTCCGTTATTACGGTAGCAAGTAAGGTGATCTTGTGCGATCTCCAGTCTCCAACGCTCGAATACTATTCCTATAAGAAGCTGCCCCTCACCTTCTAGTCTGCCCTGGTATTAGTAGCTACTGCTATATATGGCCGATGGACTAGTTCATTGTGTGGAAAAAGGTGGGTGATACCCAACACACATATTTAAATGGCTTCCAGTTTTGCTGTTTACTTTGTGCGCACAGCTAAATGGTTTCAAGGATTGCAATTTAACACTAATAATTCGATTTGATTTTTAATTACTTGTCTGTACGCAGTTAAAAGTTTTCAAATATAGCCTATTTGACACAACTATACGTATACATATACATGCGGAAACATAATCAACAATAATGACGAACTTCTTTAGAAAAATATACCTCTCACACTTTATTCTGGAAAGGGTTGCGAAAGGGTTGATATTGGTTATATGTGAGAGGTGAGTTGGAGACGGAGAGAGACTGCAACATACTGACCTCAAGTTCCTCTGACTATTGCAGCACTTCTTTCTCATTCTGCTGAGCTGCTCAACCGAGGTCCTCAGGGCTCAGGCCCTCTGTCTGTCGCTGGCTCTCACTACGGCATCTTCTCCCCAACTGCGACTGGAACTCGAACAGTGACTGCAACTCAAACTGAACTCTGCCTGCCTCGATCTTTAACTAACTCAAGCCGTCTGTGGCACCTGGTTATATAATTGTTTGCGCACATCTGCTTCCTGTGGGCGTACCCATCTGCACCGAATTCAACCATGTCCACAGGTTAAGGTGATACCCCGATATCTTCGGCCGGATGCACCTGTTATTTACACGGGTGCATCTCTTAATTGACAGCTCGGTCGAGGGTCAATATGTTACAATATGATTAATTAAGTACCTTTACCCAACAACCATTTCGGATTAGAGTATACTTGGGTGTAATGGCAATGTAGGGGTACCTGATATTCCCCAAACTTCCAGGACAGGATGTGACACTATGTAGGTGGTCCGCCAAGATCCCGATGTCTGTTTTGGCGCGAAACCAAACAAAGGGCTTGGACTCGATATCTCCGACGAGACCGAAAGTGGGGAGGAAAGGAGTTGGAAAAGGAACCCAGACAGGGTGAGTTTGCGCAGAGAGAAACGGAGAGGCAGTCAGAAACGGACAGTCGAAGGGACGAGTCAAGATAAGTTTGCAGTCTTGAGTTGAAAAATACACTCCCTGCGATAGTCTACAAAATGCACGAAAAGCTGTTCAAAAAAGTGTCACAAAACTACTCTTCTTGCACTAGGAGCTGACCTAAGTCCATATTGTTCGTTTGTTCTTTTTTCTCCCACTCCCTCGGTTGTATTTCTTGTGGCCGTAAAGAAATGTGTGATACCCCTGTCGGAATCCACTGGATGAATCACGGGCCATGAACAGTATTGGTTTAAGAAGTTGATGTATTCGGGCGGCCGAGGGAGAGAGTATTACAAGGAGCCGTACCATCAGAATTTTTACTGTTATAAAGACCCTCTTTGGAAGAGAGAGATTCAACATCTCTGCCGAGGAGAATGTGTATTCCACAGTCGACTGGCCAAGATAGATAGATATGAACGGACTGAGATTGATTGATTGATATAACATAAAAATCAATCAATCAATCAACAGGTCCTCATATCAAAACACGATCTTGGTTATTAATGCATATTATCCTACGGATGGAGTTAACCCGTCAGTCATTATATTTTTGCAAAGATCTTGATTCTGTGGCCGCAACGTAGGGTTTGTCTGGTTTGATTTCTTGGTTTAATGGCATATCAACCCTTGTAGGTTATTTAAAAGCCATTCTCATATCCTTCCCGAGCGGAGGGTTTGGTAAATAGGGTAGTGGTACTATTTAACCATAGCTGAGGGAATAAGGTGGTTCATACCTTTCCCAAGGGTATTTGCCCGAAAGTGAACGTAATAGCGCGACTGGAGTACGAACTCGCTTTTAACGATTCTGCAGTCCATCGCTTTAACCATTACACCACGAGGACACCCCGCTGCAACGTAACAAGAGTGGGTAATTTAACGTGTCGGAAGGCACCTCATTATAACCTTTGCATATTTCTTAAGGGACAAGTCTTGCCGTCGAGGAAAGTTGTCGACCATCTTGCAGGATATATAGACCATCACGTGCATGTTTGGGTAGATATTAATTTAGGAGAATAGTATGTAGTGTCCCTGCTGCACGAATACCAGTAAAACTGCTTGAGAAAGTTTCATTCTAAGAAAAACTTATACGTAAGGGGTACACAAGAGTTATCCATACTTTATTAAACATGTATAAACGCGTAATTGCTCTCAAGCTTAGTTTATTTTTAAGTTTGGTCAAATCAACTATTTTCTCCTATTTTAATTACAAAATGTGGTTCTTTAGCAATAAAAGATGTGTCTTCTTTAAAATGAAATATTGCTAAAAATCTTGAGATATTATTCATTTATTTATTCATGTTTTGTTTTGTTTTTTATATCAAACCCCCGTTCAATTATTTACTTCGGTAAAGCAGTTTTAGTAAAAGAGTTTTATATCTTTTAAAAATAATTCAGTCGAGAGATATATTTAGTTAATCATTGACCTTACAGATGACTTACTTGTTTGTAGATTAAAGACGATACAATAAGGCTTCAAAATTTAGCCGGGGGATTCGCAGTGGCGTAGTTGCTAACGCGGTGGACTGTGACATCATAGTAAGCGAGTTCGAACTTCACTAGCAGTTACTTTTACTTTCGGACAAGTGTCAAAATATTTATTCTCCACTTATAGGTTAAATAATACTACCACTAGTGTTCTTTAACTAGGATGTTTTAATCTTTAAATAACACATGAAAGTTGATACACCATGGAAGAAGAAACCAAAGTAAATTCATATTGTGGACTTTGCTGTCCCAGCTGATCACAGAGTAAAGTTGAAAGAAAGAGAATAAAAGGATAAGTACCTGTACCTTGCTAGGGAATTGAAAAACTGTGTAACATGAAAGTGACTGTTATACGACCAATTGTAATTGGTGGTCTTGGTACAGTCACCAAAGAATTGGTAAAAGGACTTGAGGACTTAGAAATAGAAGACGAGTGGAGACAATCCAAACTAGAGCATTGTTGAGATCAGCCAGAATACTGAGAAGAGTCCTGGAGACTTGAGGAGACTTGTTGTCACTAAGACTCGAGGGAAAGACCATCAGCTCACCCTGATCTGAAAAACTCTCAAGGAGTAATTAATAGTACCAGACTAAGTGATAGTCAGCAAAAAAATGAGAACTTGCCGAATAGTAAACTTTGTCGTCCCGACATCTTTTTTGTATCTTTTTTTTTGAAAAAGATGAAAAGAAGGATGAATATGTGGACCTTGGTGGAGAGATGAAGAAAATATGAAACATGAAAGTGACAGTGATACCATTTGTAATTGGTGTACTTGGAACGATTAGCAAAGGATTGGTAAAAGAACTGGAAGATTAGAAATCAGGAGACAAAGAGAATCCAGAATACAGCATTATAAAGATAGACCAGAATATTAAAAATAGTCCTGGAGATTTAAAGAGGCTTACAAATCACTTGAACTCCAGTGAAAAACGTTTTCTAACGTTGGTTTGAAAAACTCTAAAAGAAAAAAAAAGTTATAATATATGACAGCATATTTTTTTCTGTTTTGAACAGAAATTTGGAATCATTTCTTCCAAGAAAAAAAATATAAGAATTTTTTTATTTTTATTTTTTATATTTTTAACTCATGTTTTAAATATAGAACACAGAGTCCGGCCCTTTTCGGCTTAACTCTTATATATACATAGTGACAAATACTTACAAAAGAAGGCATATCTCCAAAGATCTAATGAAGTTCCTATGTGAAAGCATTCAATACTTCGGAATAAAGTCACCTGTGAAAGCCCAGTCGCATATGCTACGAGTAAAAGAACTCTTTGGCAATTTCATTAATCCCGTACAGGATCATGCGGCTCTCACACCTGTTGCAGAATTTACATAGGTTGCCAATAGTTTGCTGCAAAATAGACCTGTGTAAAATAAGTCTGTGTTTGTTATATATATATTATATATATATATATATTATATATTTTATATTATATGCAAACATTGCTATACGTATATATATTTTACACACATACATGCATAAATATATATGTATACAAAGATCATTTATATTGTGTTGAAGTTTCTCTCAGGTGTTTAATATTTGTCGCACGTTTATCACCTTTGTATGGACGCGAAGTCCATACAAAAATACACATAAATTCTGCACATAAATTCTGACGGAAATCTGAATTAGTTTTACTAATTCCTTAGGAAGGCTAGTATGCTACTACAATAAAAATGTTCAGCCATTGCTCATTTGAATTAGGTTTAGTTGTTGAACAATCCTCGGATATATATATATTTATATATATATATATATATATATATATATATATATATATATATAATATATATATATATATATATATAATATATATATAGTAGCCGATAGGGTATGAAAAAATGTAAACAAAGGCTGCTGCTGCTGTTTCTAAACATAAAAAAATACCTAAAAATTCCCTTAGCCAACGTAGTCCGCTTGTGGTCGTGTGGTCTGAAGCCTTAGTCTATCGTAAAGTTTGGATGGGTTTCCGATTCGGCTTCGAGCGCCCTGCGTGTCTAGCCACACTGAAGAGTTCTGATAGAACGAACAGTTTGTCTGTGGAATGACTATATATATGTATGTAGTGCTGCAAAAAATAAAAGTATCGTAGGTTCCTATAGCAGAGCTGGTATAAATATTCATAATAAATATAAGTATTGAACTTTGAAGATAACTTTGTAATATATAAATATTTCCTCTAAGTTAAAAAAAATTATATATATAAACTGTAAGGAAGAATTTTAAGATAGTCTAAGTAAATATTTGGTGTTCAATGTTAGGTATTTTAATGGTTAAAATAAAAAGATTCTTATGTGAAAACAAAAAAAAAACGAAGTGTTTAAAATGTTATCACTCTTTTTATCCCTTTTTTTTAAATAAAAATTGATTTCCTTCTAAACACAAAATTACTTGAAATTTATTATTTCAAGTGGATTATATTTGAGCCAAAAAATGTTGGTAGTACATATTTTTGCCAGCCTATTGGAATAATGGGTAGAGTATTAAGCAGTGATCCTGGAGACCGGGGTTATATCCCAGGTCCAGTGTTACCAAAGATTCAAATGGTACTTGATGCCTCCTTTAGATTCTGCATTATAAGGTATGGATTAAGGGTAAAGCGAAGTAGTCAGGGAAAGGAGTAACGCCCTCCCATACATTTCGGTGGAGTAGCTAATGAAAAAGAAGCCTTCGGGTCGCACTCGACTGAGGTCACTAATTTTACATAATGGTAAAACGAACATTAGTGAAAAAAGAAAACTTATTTGTGGTGTCTAATTTTCGTACTGTAACAAACTAATATTTTTAATCGAACAGTTTAAATTCAGAGAGTTTAGTAGTACATTATAACAAATAATATCAATTTTCATTGATTAAAATTCCTATAGAAATAGTACTTTTCTGGAATCTCGGTAGGCTTATTCATGGGTATTTGTTTGATTGACATATCAACTGTTATAAGTTATTTAAAGCCAAATCCATTTTAATACGAGTAAACGGTTCTATTTCAAACAATCCAGTTTACATAAGTACAGAGTTTAATTGTCAAAAACGTTTCTATTGAAAGCAATTCGGTTTATTCAAACAATTCTTACTCAAACACTTCAGTTTAGTATAAGTATAATTATTGTTTTCTCACAGATAATTGTCAAAAAAGTTCTGTTTCAAACTGTTCAGTTTAGCGTAAGTACAGTTTCAATGCCAAAAATAGTTCAATTTCAAACAATTCAGTTTAGCAGGCAAAACAGTTCTATTTCATTCGAGTCACTTTAGCATAAGTACGTAGTTTTAATGTCGAAAACAGATCTATTTCAAGCAATTCAGTTTAGTATAATACACAGTTTTGTTCTATTCAACCCATAGGTAGGACCCTTTCAAGTGTTACCACTCCAGACCAGAGTGGAGAAGGGTGCGATGACAATTAAGGGGTACTCCGCATTCCCCAAAACTCCGGCATTACTGGAACCGCACTATTTAGTTGTTTAATGTCATATCCAGGATAATCATGGGTGATAATCTCTCCCTCTCTCTCTCTCTCTATATATATATATATATGCGCGCACGCGCGTTTGTGTATGTGTGTGTGTGTTTGTGTGTATATGACTATATACATATATTGAATTGAATCATTAATAATTTCCTTTCAGTAAAATATTACTTATTCCTGAACAATTGAATAATAGATTTTTGTCATTTATTAAGTAGCTTGTTAATTCCTCTCTAGTAAAATTCAGCTGTTTTCCAGCTGAAATTTTTTTCCACGAACTTTTTCCTCCGATATTCTTCAGAAAAAATTTGTCGTTTGGAGTATCTTAAGAACGGAAAAGACAAAATCACTTCGTACAAACGCCTGATGAATATAGTAGAACAAACCAGCTTAAGTCTAATATTTTTTCCTGCATGACCCTTACAGAATGTACTGGATGCGGAAACAAAATAAGGAAAATTCTAGTATAACAATAAACGTTATAAAACAAGATTACTTTTTATTTAGAAAAATAAACCACAAAATAAGAAAATAGGCACAAAACAGTAAATTTAGTCATTATGGCCGCCATTTTTTAAATTTTAGTGTGCCTTCAAAATACATTCTTCAGATATTTTATCTATTTCTTCTCCAGAAAAGTCTTAAGCGAACCAATATTTGGATAAGAAGTTGCATTTGTTTTGTTTTCTGAAAGGACCCATATAGTATAATCAAAGGGTTAAGGTCTGAGATTGATGGAGGCCATGAAGAAACGCCAATTTTTTCGGAAATCATTTGTGGCTTAGTTTCGGCTTTAAGCGAATCATAGATTATTTATCGTTTCTTTTCTTGCTGGGTCTTATTGAAAAGAATTTGAATGAAAAAGTGCTAGAATAATAGAGCTAACATGAAAATTTAGATTCATCAGTTTTTTTTTTTAAATTGGACTCATCAGACTAAAAAAATAAAAAAGGTTTAAAAATTAATCAATATTTTGCTTCCGCACCTCATAGCTGTGTGTTATCCAGGATAAGCACAATATTTCTCCAATTAACGAGTGATGGACGTTTTCTTTGAAGATTTTATGCACACGATGCAGCTGTAATGAGTTTAAGTGCACATTTAGTGTCTGATTGCAGTTTAAAATCTCAAAATGAAAAAAATACCCCGATCATTCCACCATCTCTGCCTTTGGCTTGGCTGCAGATATCCACCCTTGGCAATCCAATGCACTTTTGTCAACTGTAATGATATTCTTGTAAAACGGGTCATTTCTCTTCCTTAGAAGACGAGTCGCTAAGATATACCACATTCCTTTTTTCTCTCTAAGATTCCGAGGAATCCATCCACCAAGTTTTCTTACTTCCTCTCTCTTTTCAAGTGGTAGTATAATATGGATTGGGACGTGTTCAAGGCAAGCGCTAATCCTCGAGTACTTTTTCACTAATTGCATAAGTAAATTCTCTTAAAGCACCTTGATCCAGGTTTGACGAGCGTCTTTTTTTGGTTTATCTCAATGACGTATTATCGGAAAGAAACTTAAAAAGCAAATGTCAGTCAAGGCAGTCAGTAATGACACCTTGACCATATACACGAGAAAATTTCTTTAGTATTTATGCGGTGTTACTTTGGAATTCCTACAATATTACATGTCGAATATGCCCTTTCAATTCCTCCTTTTTAGGGACTTGTGATCATAGATTAAATTACTATTCTCTCTCTTTCACAACTTAAAAAAGAAGGACCGATGAAGGCAAAATTTTATCAGGTAAAACCCAATTGTGTTTAACGTATTGAAAGTTTGAAATGACTTATTAAACTTTGCTTTTTAAAACCATACATAATTTTTTTTGTCAGTTGATGTAGACAGAGTCTTTGTGGTTTAATAGCAGCTTCGATGTGAGTGATTTCAGAATCTAGTTGTGCTGTTAGGTTCATTTTCGGTTAAATAATATCACTGCTATGCCATTAAATAACCCACGTAGGTTCATATTGAATTAAAAAAAACCCACCAACAACTCAAGCCAATATATATATATAAGTAAGTAAAGTTGGTGATCGTAGTCAATGGTGACCCGGAGGCTCCCTTTTCGATAACTACTACACCAAGGTGTTGGGGAGGGTGCTACTCCTTTCCATGGATTGCTCCACTTTACCCTTGATCCTTACCTTATAATGCTGAGTGTTAAGCAAAGTAGCATCAAGTACCATTTTAAGTCTTTGGTATGACTGATCTGGGATTGAACCCAGGTCTCCCTGCCAATTATATATATATATATATATATATATATATGTGTGTGTGTGTATATCCACACACACACACACACACACAGATATATATATATATATATATATATATATATATATATATATACTGTCATCAACAGACAAGCTGTTTCGTTGTATCACAACACTTCAGTGTGGCTTGACACGTAGGACGCTTCAAGTTGGGATCGAAACCTGCTCAACTTTACGTTAGACATAATATCTTACCGCTCAGCCGACAAGAGACCTGCGTCAGCTCGGGAATTATAACGCATTATGTATTAGTTTTCGTTTGTTTACATTTTGCGTACCGGATACCGGAGTGCTCAATTCGTTAGAAGAGCATTGCATTACGCGTGTGGCAGCCATTAATTCCTTTGCCAGTGTGCTCCCCACCTGGGAGGGGAGCATATATATTGTCATCCATAGAATATTTCGTTGTATCACAATTCTTCACTGAGGCTAGACACGCAGGACGCTTCAAGCTGTGATCGAAACCCCCCCAACTTTATGTTAGACTCAACATCTTCCTGCTCAACCGTCAGATCATACATATAAACTATTTCTAAATCACCACGTCCCTAATGTAAGTTGTTTTCTTGTAAGCAACTAAAACAAAATATTTCTTTGATTTAACTGCTTACTTTGCGATATTGCTCTCCTAAAAAAGAAGCTAAGAAGACAATAAATCTGGTTGTCAAAGACAACCAGCATTTATGTATTATTATTATTTTTGACGATGACTGGGGAATTGTGGAAAACGCTTGAACACAAAAGAGGAAATTAGAAGCGTTTTTATACATCCGGTAAAAAAAATAATACAAAATATGTATATTTTGGTAATGAAAAATACGTAATAATATCCGTTTCATTTGTATTATGTTGTACTAGACTGAATAAAAACCTGGTGCCTTTCATTTAGAAACAATTGACTTTTTGTACAAATAATATAAGAAGTCATTTTTTTTCCGGTTGATACAGTATATTTTATGTCCCAAATCGTTGAGAGGTTTCTGTCGATATGAAAATCAATTTTTTTTTATTTCTAGTTTAGATGTTTTCATCATCGAATGTGCAACTCTAAACAAAAATTGAATTAGTATGTCATACCATTTATCATTTTTGTAATATATTAGCCATTTGATCTGTTCTCAATGCATCTTGCTTAACTTAAATGACCAGACGAGAGAAGGCAGTGACTTAGATCAAGTTAAATTCATAATGCTGGCGCGTAAAACCGAGAAATCGATCTCTAATAAAAGAAGTTAGCAAAAGTATACATGTTTACATCGCCTTGTTGAATGTCATTTAGCTTTTTGTTTCTGTTTTTTTTTTAGGAAGATATCCTTTCATTTTATTAGAAAAATACGTCGTTAAATTGTATCAATGTATATGTTATATACGAGGGTCATTGAATAAATAAAGCGAATTTTGCCTTAGGAGTTGGCAATAGAAGGCACTGTTTACAATTGCACCATTTTCAAGGAAATCAATTATAACGGGTCCTTTTATCTCTCAGAATAGTTTTAGCTTGTCTTTCATGATTCATCAATGTGCCAGAATTTTTTTTCTTTTCCGAAGAGTTAGTGGGTTTTTTTTTTGGTTTTTTTTTGTTTTTTTTTGGGGGGGGGAATCAGACGCGCAGGAGCAAACCAATCTTTAGCCCATCTGAAAATATATATATTTTTTTTTTTTTTTTTGGCTAAAACATGCTTCTTCGTTAACGCTACATTTTCTTCTGTAAATTTCTCATGGTTTTCGCTTCTCAGCAACCAAATATTTTATGGCAGACTGGCTTTCAAGAATGGAGTAATTGGGTTGATTTGATACCATCTTGAATAGCTTCAAAACTTATATTTCTGCGAGATTAAAATAATTTTTGCAATTAACCAATTCAAAAGATTGCAAAATTTACATTTATGGGAAAATATCTGAAAAAAAATATCTTGATAATTCCCTAATTTATTTAATGACTCTCTTATATATATATATACATATATATATATATATATATATATATATATAGAAAAAGAGAGCGAGAGAGAGAAAGATATTAACAGACTGTGATAATTATTAATACACACACACACACACACACACACACACACACACACACACACACACACACACGTGTGTGTGTGTGTGTGTGCATAAATATGGATGCAGGTTTTTATGTACGGATGTACGGAAGATGAAACATAATTTCTGCACTTAATGAAAAAAAAATAATCTGAAAAAATGTTTTTTTAATATTTATCTTTCCTTCACAATCCAACTAATTCCAAGTTGAATTTTATCCAATTGATTAAACTTTATTAGAGTATTAAGTTCATATAATTATAGTATGTTCACCGATGGCGGTGGACTCCAATTTCTTACTACAGAAAATGAATCAGATATTTTTTACTTAATAAAAGTGCAAGTAACTGCTATTTGCTTTATGATCAAAGGTTCAAAGGTAATATTCCAAAGTTTGAAAAGTTTATAAAAATGTCTATTCTCTAATATTTTTTGCCCAACATAAAAAAAATGTCTCGGGAATTGAATTCAGCAAACTGAGTTTGAATCCTGGATGAGTTTTTTTGTGTTTCACTACATTTGGGAAAGGCATGAATCTATATTTTCCTGCATACCTGCTATCGGTAAATAGCATGACGCGCTGAACACTTTAAACCTTCAATTCAAACCAGCTTAGAAAATATTAACCTTGTGTCACATCCTGCCCGTTACGGGGGGGTGTTGATGATAGACTGGCTGGTCTCTTCAGCTTTTTTGTGGCAACCTGTCAAGGAGAAAGATAAAGTTTGAATTCAAACCCACTGTGTCTACTTTTTTTTTTTTAATTTGTCTCACAAACAACACTTGATGAAGGTTTAGATTGGTTCTCGAGCCTTGATGTGGCTACCGGTCTCGGAGAAGAAAGACCGAATTTAAATCTTCTTTAAATTTGAATTTTTAAATACAGTACTTTATAGTTAAGCAAATATTTTTTAAATGATCTTGTATCATAGATCTTGTATTATAGATCTTGTATTTTTAATGATCTTGTATTATAGATCTTGTAAATTGTTATATAATCATAATAAAATTTCTATCAAAGAATTGTTTTACGACTTTCCTTTAAATCGCAGAGTTCTCACAGAAATGCTAACCTTACATCGATAATAAAATCGAAGAAAAAAATGAATATACATATATATATTGTCATCCACAGACTGATCTCTTTCGTTCTGTCAGGATTCTTTCGTGTGGCTAGACAGGCTAGATTCCCGAAGCTGGGATCGAAACCTGGCTGATTGAAACGCCAATCCAAGATTCTACCACTCAGCCGCGAGTAAACTAAAACAAGTGAAGGAAATTTAAACGGTTATGTATCACATTTGTTTTTATTTACATATATCGCTCAACGGCTACCGAGATCTCAATTCATTTGAAAAGCTTTGCTTTACGCTAGTGGCAACCATTACTTCCCTCGCTAGAGAGCTCGTCAGAGAACTTATGTAGCACAAGGCCATATAAATGGGGCACCCAATGAGACTGGAAGATCAACAAAAATGAGTTTCAGTCACAGTGGGTGACCCCCTTTATATGAACTTGTGCCACATATCTTCTCTGACGAAAGCAACAAGCTGGAACCATACGCGTATGTAAGAACGAAACAAATAATTCTTTAAAAAATACACATCTCTTTGTGGAACTATTCATTTTGAGATATTTACTTTTTTCTCCCCTTTGGACCAACATCGAAAATAATATATATATATACTGCCTGTCTAGCCACACTGAAGAGTTCTGATAGAACGAAACAGTCTGTGGATGACAATATATATATATATATATATATATATATATATATATATATATATATATATATATACGGGAACTCAACTAATTTCCATACTACAAAGGTGTTTAGTCTTGTGCAAAAAAAGGTTCAAGAAGCTGTAATTTCTGCGTCTGTACTTCTGAATTTTTTGGCCAATTGGTGCTTTCCTGCTTCAGATTAAGTTCCTTTGAGACTTACAGTAACGATATTTTGACATGCAGCGCAAACTTTGAAGGATCAAACAAAAAATTACTTGATAAATATTTTCCCTGCTCGATCGTTAAAAATACATTTTTTTACCAATTAGAATCATAGATATGTTATCAAGTTGTTTTTGTCTAATTTCAAGCCTACTTTATCTTATAAAATGTAAAGAAATAAATATTTCTTTAGTGGGTATGGATTTATCCTCTATCTGTTTAACTACCTTTTCATTTGTCTTAATTGGAATCATTTTGAGATGAGGCTTCTTAATCTGAGAATTAATTTTAATTTTAATTTTTTTTATTTATTGCGGACTTTTGTGTTGTTTCTTTTTTCACTACGTTTCGGCCAAATTATGGAAGGCAGTAATAACTGAAGATACGGTTACAAGACTCAGCATTCCTATCCGAGGTTGTGGTAAATCACCCGAAGAAGGCCAGAAGTGAAATTTGGCCGAAACGTAGTGAAAGAAGAAACAACACAAAAGCTACCAAAATGATGACAAGAAGTCTGCAATAAATAAAAAAAATAAAGATTTTAAAAAAATTAATTCTCAGATTAAGAAGCCTCATCTCAAATTGATTCCAATTAAAGAAATTACAAATTCGGTACGAACCCGACTATGGAAGACCAGATTAGGAGAACAAATAATTGGATTTATAAGACAAAAAAATCCATCCTTGATCGCCCTTCGGGTCGCAGCGGATAGAGGCGTTGAGTCTCTACGGTTCCAGGTGATCATTGTCAGAAGATAGCGGTTTCAAATCCTACCCAAGCCGGCCAGAGGTTTACTTGGTCAAAAAACGTAGTGCGACAGACAACTATGGAGGGCAGTAATTACAGGGGATACGGTTACAAGACTCAGCATTCCTATCCGAGGTCGCGGTAAATCACCTGAAGAAGGCCAGAGGTGAAATTTGGCCGAAACGCAGTGGAAGAAGAAATAACATCAAAAACTACCAAGATGAGGGCAAGAAGTCCGCAATAATTTTTTTTTAATTAATACCGTTTCTTCTAAGTGAAAATCTACCTTCTTTTCTTTAAAGAATACATTTGACTTCAATATCATTTAATATTCTTAAATTGAATGAATATGCTATCCTTTACATAGATCTATTAATACTAATACTTCAACTGAAGCTGGCTGAAGAAATTGCTGCATTAGCTGCATATACTTTCAATGCATATATGTGTTTTCTCTCTTACATAGATATACATTCATAGAAGGATTTTAAGACTCACAAAAAATTGATCATTCCGATTTAAGCTCAGAATAACTGCCACATTTCGTACATGAATATTCACTTTCTTCCTTAAAGATATTTGCACTCTCAGTAATCATATCTTTATTCGCTAGAAAATACTTTGTGACGTCTGTTTTTCAGTAAAATTTTTACTCTATTTAAAGAAATAAAAATGTATCAATCTGTTGATCGATATTTCTATTCAATCATTTTCAACTTTGTCAATAACAAATATATAAAGAGAGAGCCAGAGAGACAGAGAGTGAGAGAGAGAGAGAGTGAGTGAGAGACAGAGAGACAGAGTTGTAAACCGGAGAATTCTCGGTTAGATATAACAGTTGGCCTTGTGTCACATTATGCTGGTGGTGGAGGGGTTAGGTAAATACATAAATATAAAGATATTTTATTGATAGCGCATGTATTTGTACGACTTTCCGTCTAAATGTGGATGATATCACTTCAAGGCATATCCCCCCCAAGTTCTGGCGTTCAATATTCTCGAAAGCAACAAGTGTCAGATTTTAGTGGGTTATAGGGCACGAGCCAAAAAGAATAAAACAAAGTATAATTTTTTTTAAATCTTTGATATATACATGGTTTCATATTTACGAATAAAACAGCGTAGGATAATTGAACTCAGTTTTACGAAAAAAAAAAAAAAACTATGTCACCGTTTCACCATGATATAGGTTTGCTCATCCACGATGTTATGTAAGCCTTTTCATCAAGTGCGAGGTATTCTATACCAACTTGGCGAGTAAACATTTTGACGGACTTATTAGGGTCTTCGTTTCGCTGCCAATGTTTATCACTGTCATGCCTGTCCTGAGACTAATTTTGAATAATGTTATTAGAATGAATATTTTATATAATCTCTGCTAGCTGTCTATACTATGATGGCACCAGCTGTGGAGAACTTAAATTACATATAAAGCAAGGATTTCGTCTTTGTGTTTTGAGAAAGGTGCAATTCTGCAGCATTTATCGTCGTTTGGCAAACACAGATAAATGATACTCGAAAATAATTTGGGACACCGAAAAGGGGTCTCACACCAGACCTTCAACTGTGGAGACGAAACAAACGCGTTAGAACTACAACAGAAAATCAGAAAGAAAATTTAAGATCTGCCTCTGCTCTCTTTCTTCTCACGACATGTTGTTTCTCTTTGTCCAGCTAACGTGGTCGACTCTGCTCATACTCTGTTTCTCCCTCTCCAACAACAACTTTAAAAATTTAGTTGCAAATAAACTTTTGTGATAGTAAACCAAGCAAGGTTTCTGTGTGTTCGTCACTTTTCCTAACGCGTGGTTACAACAGGGTCCTAGTACCAATTAAGGCATAGTGCCACATGGTGGTAAATATAGCTATGCGTAGAGGTAGAAGTAAAAGTATCTATATGGAATCGCATCAGTATAACCTTCTTTTTGAACACCGTAGCGTTGCTGGAATCTATTTATGCCATACAATCTTACAAGCGTACATTTGCTGTGTAACTCTACAACGTCCTGTTTCGTGCAGTAACACTACAACCTTCAATTTGAAACGCGTTGTGGTACAATATATTTGCAAACTAGCAAATCAACATGACCATGTATATATATATATATATATATATATAAATGTAGTCGAGGGTGACCCAAAGGATCCTTTTAATTAGCTACTACACAGAAATGTAGGGGAGGACGCTACTCTTTTCCCTGGATTGCTCCACTTTACCCTTGGTCCCTATCATATAATGCTGAGTGTTCAGCAAGGTGGCATCGAGTACCATTTTTAGAGTCTTTGGTATGACTTGACCTAGAATTGAACGCCAGTCCTCCCGGGCCACTGGCAAACACTCTACCCACTAAACAAATGGACCGTTTTGCATATAGCTGGATTTAATCATTCAGTAAAAAACATTTTTAAAATCAAACTTATTAACTGACCATCAAAGATTTACATTTACCATCACTGTTCTGGCACTTATATAGGTGCCCGTGGTGTAGTCATTATCGTCGTAGGAAATGGACGCGACGACACAAGTTCAAATCCTATACGAGACTGATTGCATTTCACATAGCACTAATACCCGTGGGAAAGGTATGAATCCAATTATTCTCCATCCAGCTATGGGTAAATAGTAGGACAGACTAGTTTCTTCAGCCTTGGTTAGGCAACTAGTCTAGGAGAAGGAAAACTCTGAATTCAAACCTGTTAATCTCCGCTTAAAAATTGACCTTGTGTCATATCCTGCCCGAGCGGAGGGGTTGGTAAATAGTATATATATATATATATATAAGTATGAAATATATTAAAGAAACGTTATACAAACTGATGATTGAATTTAACGTCACTTACACTTGATTGAGCCAATATCGATGTATGTCCAGACACGCGTCAATACTGGGCCTCCTGAAGATCAGAAAAGTCACGAGTCATTGCTATTCTATTTTATAATTAAGAATATTATGATATTGCTCTCCATTGTCCAGTATAAAGCACTGCAAAGATCTTTTAATTAAAAATGCATTCACTTTTACTTTTTAAAAACTATATATATATATATATATATATGTACAGGGTGGAACGATAAAATTGTCGCCCTAGAAAAGACGACATGATTCCATTTCCGTTTAAAAAAAAAACGGTTTTCTTTTTTTGTTGCCAACCAGCTACTAGTTGGCCAGTTGTGTACAAGTCCCAAGAGCGATAGGAGCCTTCTATCATGTCTAAATGTGATACTATGTTCAACGAGCGAGGTCGGAGATGCGCCGCTGTATAACTCATGCTCTCTACCAATCCAAGTTATGACAACAGGACCATTGCCAGCACCCTCCAAATGCAAATCTGGATTGCCACGAATAACAGGGACCAGCCCAAGGTGATGAAAACAAAGTTTTCGGCTACGGTTATGGTCTTTGGTGTGGTTTCAAGTGAGGGCCACATCATGCTACCTCACATCTTGCCGAAATCATTTTCCTAGAAAAACAGTAGTTTTACTATTTAACCCATTGCAGGTGGGATAAGGGGGTTCATACCTTTCCCGACGATATTTGTCCGAAAGGAAAGTAATAGCGTGACTAGAGTACGAACTCGCTTACTACGATTCCGCAATCCATCGCTTTAACCATTACACCACGAGGACATACTACAAACTACTACGCATACTCTGTATGCGTAGCAGTTTGGCTTATTTTGTTGTGTGTAATAATTTATAAGGGCTTTTTTTTAATTATGTTTTTCGTTTGGAAAATGTTTTTTTCAAAGGGGTTGCTCGTTGTTGGATGTTTTGGCCGATTTGTATATATCATATATTTCGAAGCGTTAATTTTTCTTTTATATGTTGTTGGTTTTGTGTGGGGATTATATCTTCTGTCGCTGAATTATGTTTTTGGTTTGTGGTTTATTTATTTATTCATTTATGTTTTTTTTATTTTATTTTTGTTTGTGTTTTTTCTTTCTCCTCTTTTTGGGGAAGGTTTTAGAACCAGACATGCAGGACACTGCTGGAGAAGCAGGGACTAGCTCATAAGTGATGTACTCCTATGGAGCCCCACATATGGCCGGGCAAAAGCAGGACGACCAGCACGAACATACATTCAGCAGCTATGTGAGGATACAGGATGTAGCCCTGAAGACCTGCCAGAGGCGATGAATAATAGGGAAAAGTGGCGAGAGAGGGTCAGGGATATCCGTGCTAGTGACACAACATGATGATGATGATGATGATGATGATGATGATGATGATGATGATGATGATGATGATGAGTTGTTTTATTCAGGATTTTTCTTGGTTTTTCTTCCTCCTTTTAGCAGTTTTATTCTTCTCATACTTCTTTTAGGAATGGTTTTGTTTCTATGGGGCAGAGTTCCCTAATTTCTGTAATTAGTTCTTGGTCAATTTCCTGGAAATTGGTTTTATAATGGGCAGTTTTGTCTTCCTGTATTTCTGTTTGTACTTTTAGTTTCATGAGGTTAAGGTTAGCTTTGATTTTTTCTGTTCTTCTGTATCCTGTGGTGTTATTTTTTCTTTGAATTTTCAAGAGATGAATATTTCGTCTTTTTTCATGAACTCCTTGTAGATTTTTGCTGTTTTCTCACTTTTTATAGCATTAAGAAGGCTTTCTTTTCGTTGGTTTAACAAAATTCCCCACATTTTTAGTTTTTTTTTTTGTTTTTGTTTTATATGCTTTCTCATTTGCGTTTCTCCCATATTCCGTAGGTAATTGTAATTTTTTTTCTAGGTACTCTATTATAGATTTTGTGTTGTTTTCTTCGGGTTTCTTTTGTGGCGGTGTCTGTTGGTTTGTTAAGATGTTTATCTTTGAATGAATTTCTTTTACTTCTTCTCCAGACCTTTTTGGTTTTCTTTTATATTTTCTAAGTTTACGAGTATTTTCTTTATCATTTTTTCCCATTGTTTTGTTCTCTTGTGGCATACTCTCTTTATAATAGGTATATATAAATGTTTTTGTTGTAGCTACAAAGAGGGAAAAATATGTTAAAATTGGTAGGTCCACGAAGAGACTGGTATTTTTCGTAAATTATCTATTTATTTATTTTACCATACATACACACATTAAAAAAAACCCAAGACACACACTCACTCACACACACAGAGGAAAATAACTATTTGTGAAATCTGAAACCACTCCAACGCACACAAACACTGACACACAACGACAAAAACATATCAAATATCAAAGAGGGTTACAGCATACTAAGGTAAACATACTTTAAGGAAAAGAGAGGAAGACCTCCATATAAACCCATAACCGAATGAAAATCATTCAAACTGCAAACACAAGGGAGTTCTACTTTCATTGAGTATCTCATTAACAAGGCCTTGTGTCATATATGTAATCTGACGAAAGCAGTAAGCTGGAAATATACACGTATGTAAGAACAAAATAAATAAATAAATTCCAAAAAATAAACCTCCTCATGGACATACCTATTTCAACACACACACACACACACACACACACACACACACACATATATATATATATATATATATATATATATATATATATATAGAGAGAGAGAGAGAGAGAGAGAGAAAGAGAGAAGTTTGCTATAAAATACCAACCTACGGAGGACGTCATATAACTAACTTTTTCTTTTACATTCAAATCCTTTTTTTTGTTTCTTTTTTGTTTTTATTTATTTATTTATTTAGTTTAGTTTTCGTGAACTCCAGCGAAAAATTGGCCGATCTCAAAATGTATTCTCAAAATATATTCTAAAAAAGATATTTAATAACCAAGATTTGCACAGATATTAATATCATCCTCAGTTAAACATCTCTTTGTAATGTACCTTACTTTTATCAGGTGCAAAACAAATCAGAACTTATTTCTAAAATTGTCCTTATGCCTCAGGCGCGGCTGAATGGGATTTGCATTTTCAATTGTATATTCTACCAAAAATCTGCAAACTAATAATGTATATAAAAAAAGAAAAAAAACGACAAATACGAAAAAAACTGAAAACGGACCTGGGAAAACAAGTAGATAAAAGATAATGCAGGTGGCTCGAAGCACACTTGAAACACTTGAACTATTTCCGACGATTTTCAATTCAGAAGATACTAGTGACTTTGGGGAAAGAAAACTTAATTTGTTAAGAAGAGATATAAAAATCAAAAAATTACTCAAACAATTTAGGGATTAGTTTTCATTGTTTTTGTTCTTATTTAAACGATCGTCGAAAAAAAAAAACAGTACTGCTTTTTTATGGGAAAAGTTGCTTTTATTATCCCAAAAAGTGTGGTTAATATAAGCAGACATTCGATAGCAAGAAAAGCGCCTAAGGTAGGCTGAATAAATCTTACGTTACTTTTGCAAGTCTCAATCTGTGATAAAACTACTGAATTGGACATTTAGTTGATAAGACAGTTGGTTAATGTTATCAAAAGATTAAAAGAAAAAATAAGAATATATATATATATATATATACAGTAATATATATCCATTACTTATGTATCTGCTATATTTTTATTCCTTCTTTATATATATATATATATATATATATATATATATATATATATATATATATATATATATATGCATGTATATATAAATTTACATAAAAGAATATATATATATATATTTATATATATGAATATATATATATATATATATATATATATATATACATATATGTGTGTGTGTGTGTGTGTGTGTGTGTGCATACAGTAATATATATCCATTATTTCTGTATATGATATATATATATATATATATATATATATATATATATATATATATATATATATATAAGGGTTTTTCACACTAGGTTTAGCTGATGGTCGTTCCCTGGAGTCTGAATGATAGCAAGTCTTTTCAACGGTCCAGAACTCTTCTCAGTATTCTGCCCGATCATAATAATACCGTCGTCTGGATGCTATAAACTTTTCCTTTGATTTCAAAGTCTTCCAGTCCTTTTTTGCAAGCCTTTAGTGTTTGCTCTAATCCCACTAATTACAGCTGGTATCATCGCCACCAACATGTTCCATAACAGTTTTAGTTCTTTGGTAAGATGTAAGTACTTACTTCTTTTTTCTCTTTCTTATATTTTTATTATCTGGTCCCCCGGGACGGCAAAATCAACAATTCACCAGCTTCGCCTTTCTTTTCTTTCTTTTCTTTTTTTTATTTATTTTTGTTGACAATCGTTAGGTCCAGTCTTCTGTCCGGGATGAGGTGATCATTTTTATATCAAAATACGAAAGAATTTTGAGCTTCCTATTCTGAAGGATAGAGTCTGCGTTGTGCATATACCATCTGTTCGTATGGTGAAATTTTCATTTCTTGCACAGTTCTCAGCCGGTCACTTATCGTAACCAGTTGTGTCGAGTCTTATTCTCTTTGTGTTAATTTATTGAATTCGTTTATGATATCATTAATCGTTTAGTTTTGGGTTTTTTTCATACCAGCGTTTGGTTGGTAGCCTTTCACTGGAGACAGCAAGTCTTCTTAGGTCGATCTTAGTAATACTGTAGTTTGGATGCTTTCAGTCCTTCCTATTATCTCCAACTCCTCAAGTCTCTTTTCTAAACTTTTCCTTACTGTTCTAACTACAATTGGTATTCATGTCACTTTCCTTACCTACAGCATTTCTGCTCACTGGCAAGATCTAAAAATTACTTTTGTTTTGTTTTTTTCATTAATACTTTACGATGGAACAGCGAAATCTAATATATGACAAATTCTTAGTTTGTTGGTTATTAACACAAGGTCTTTTGGGCGAAAAGGGGTCATCCATTAGAATGTCTCAAGGAATGTTTGTGTC
This sequence comes from Sepioteuthis lessoniana, assembly GCA_963585895.1. Classification (NCBI taxonomy): domain Eukaryota; kingdom Metazoa; phylum Mollusca; class Cephalopoda; order Myopsida; family Loliginidae; genus Sepioteuthis; species Sepioteuthis lessoniana. Next base: position 16,023,020 of record OY757909.1, read on the forward strand.
TCATTCTTATTTATGAATATACTAATTCCCAGTATGGCAAATGCGATCAAATTTAAATATTTTGCACAATTCCCTGTGTATCTACTTTCCTACCCAATCATGCCCCATGCTTTTTTTGTGCTGGTTTGCTGCTTTCGTTTATTATATGTTTAATTATTGCATATATATCTCTACATAATCTTCACTTGCTAATCTCTTGTGTATTTTCAATTTTCATTTTGATATAAGTGGTTTTTACGGCACAGTTCTGGATTTCTATTAAAAGAGATTCAAATTTTCTTTTGACGTTTCTCCTTCCTCATCACATTCGGATAATTTCGTGTGCAATCTCCCTGATTTTTTTCAAAAAGTATTCATACATTTGTTTTTCTTCCCACTTTCGTTTTCAAGATTTTGTTGTTTTATTATATGTGGATAGGTTAAAATTGCTTTTACTGGCTACTTCAATTACTCTTTTCTAGCTCTTTCCCTGTATTTTGGGGTCCGCGAATTGTTTCGTCTACGCATTTCGCAACCCTTGCAAATCTTCTTTTTTGGCAGATTCAGTGTTTATGTCATCTCATGGATATAAGACCATATGAATCGTTATCAATCAACTTGTACTTTAATCTATTTGTTTGAGTTTCTCTCTAGTCCACTTTAAGAATAGTCTAAAGCATCTTTCAAGAGTAACTAACCAGATGATTATTCTCTCGATAAGATTTCAACTGTAGAGCTTGGTTTAAAGAAATTTTCATTTTCTTCTGAGGTACAGGATTCTTACATTTTTATCATTTCTGTTTGATGGTGCTCGCTTCTATAATTCCGAAATACTTAAAATTCTCCCGCCGTCTTTCTATGTATCCTGATTTGTTGGTTCTATTCCTTCTGTTATTTTTCGTTCCACTTTTTGCCTAATTAACATGACTCATTTATTTACTAATACCATTCCTATTTAACGGTTGTATTATCTTATCGTTTGTATTAGAGTTTCTTGATCTTTTTTCTCTTTTAGCTAATAGTATGATATCATTCATATACTGGGGGTGTAGGATACACCGATTGCATCTCTACCAAGGGTTAAGATTCCCTACCAATGAGTGTCCTGGATATGACACTAAATAATCTCATGGTGAGGTTCTAGTATTTCTAGAGTTTTGGGGAATACCCGTTCATTGCCATCGCTCAGAGGTCCACTCTGGCCCGGAGTGGTAGCACTTGATAGGGTCAAATAAAACTAAATTGTGAATTTTTGCTAAACTAAATTGTTTGAAATAGGACTTTTTGATATTTAAACTGCGTACTGAAGCAAAACTGAATTGTTACAAATAGAACTGTTTTGTATGCTATACTGCATTGTTTGAAATATAACAGTTTTTGATATTGAAACTGTATTTAGGGTAAACTTAAGTGTTTGAAATTGAACTGTTTTGACATTTAAGTGTGAGTAAACAAAAAAAAACTACACTTATACTAAACTGAATTGTTTGAAATAGAACTGTTTGACTAAACTGAATCTCTTGAAACAGAAATGACTTTGACAATTTAACTGTGTACCGATGCTAACTTTTATTATTTTAAATGGAGCTGTTTATTTGTATAAAAATCGATTTGGCACTAAATAACCTTCAAAGGTTGATATGCCATAAATCCCCTCCAAAAAAACAAACAAACATACAGTCATATACATAAGGTAGTTTAGTTTATCTTGTAATTTTGTAAATTTGTATCCTTTGTATTTTTCCTTAGAAAATAACTGAGTAGATACAATTTCTATAACAAACAGCCGTAGCGAGAAGGTATCCTCCCTGGTAGATGCATCTTTGGATTTCCGTCTCTATCATGGCTTGATTTTCTTCTGCTCATTTCACATTACATTTTCCCATGACTTTAGTGATAATGACTTTGTAAAATATCTTGTACATTTTCACATATCAATTACTCAAGTTTGCGAGACACTATCTTGGACCTTTTCGTTATCTCTCCATGACATTGCTACATTTTCTTACCTTGTTTTAATATAACTATCCTTCACTCTGACAATACATACAGTAGTGAGCCTTTACGTCTTTTTACACACACACAAATGCACACACACACACACACACACACACACACACACTTATATATATATATATATATATATATTGTAAAGAGAACCTAAGATGATGGATCGTTTTATAATAGAAAATGAAAATTATAAATATAAACAAAGAGTGTCTGAATAGCTTTTTTTTGTTTTTGATATAACATAACAAAAGGTTTTTATGATACTATTGTTATATACGCATAGGTTTTTAGTGTCGTATCACAAACCGCTTATATATATATAGGCGCCCCTGGTGTAATGGTTATCGTCGTAGGAAATGAACACGGCGACACAAGTTCAAATCCTGGACGAAACTGATTGCATTTCACGTAGCACTAATACCCTTGGGAAAGGTATAAATCCAATTATTCTCACTCCAGCTATGGGTAAATAGTAGGACAGACTGGGTTCTTCAGCCTTGGTAAGGCAACTAGTCTAGGAGAAGGAAAACTGTGAATTAAAACCTGTTAAACTCCGCTTAAAAATTAACCTTGTGTCATATCCTGCCCGATTGGAGGTGTTGGTATATATATATATATAAAGATATTTCTTGAGGTCAATTTTTGATTGGAATCTTAGAAGTTAGACTTTAAAGTTTTTCTACTTTTAGACGGTTTGGCATAACAAGGTTAAAGCGCCTAGTCTACCCTACTATTTACCCATAGCACAAATAAATGTCCCTGGAAAACGTATGAATCAATTCTTCACCAATGTATAGATAAATAATAGGAAAGACTGGGTTTTCTCAGCTCAGTATATATATATATATATATATATGGAGAGAGAGAGAGAAAGAATGAAAGAAAAGAGAGAGAGAGAGTGTGTGTGTGTGTGTGTGTGTGGTAATTTACGAAGCTTTTTGCTTAGATATGGCACAAGGCCATATGAATGGGGCACCCAATGAGACTCGAAGTCACTCGTGTAGGTTTGTTAGTCTAGCTTGCTAACCATTACGCTACCCGAGGCGCCCGTGTGTGTGTGTGTGTGTGTGTCCAATAATATTTGGTTTTGCTTAAATTATCCACGTCGCCTGATATCACCTACATTCTTCATATTCATCTAAATTTAGATATTGATCTCCTGGAGGGAAATCATAATATAATCTTGTTTATATCAATTAATAATTAATTCCCACATATATATTCAACATCTTTTTTGTCTCATTCACTTGTTCAGACTTCTGAAGACTCGACATTTTCTTGTCATATTTTTAAATCTCTGTTTATGAGTATTCTTCTCTTTTCTCCAAGTTTTGGTGCGATGATTTCTGGCAATAATTTTTTTAAAATATATATATAAATAACAAAAATAATTCAATCAGAAATTGAATGAAGAAAGTTCATATTAAATCAATAACAATCGTTTAAACAAATAAAGAAAACTTGATTAAAATTTACACTTAAAATTATTGTCTCCGTCGAAAATGCTATTTGCTGATGATATGATAAATGTTTATTGACATAAAAGGTACGATGAATTAAATCAAGGGAGTGTCCACATTCTACCCGATGGCAATACAATTTCTCTCAATATTACATATGCGTATCTGCGTGAGCGAATTAATTGGATTTAGCAGATTGACTTTAATGTCGTGTTTACCTATCAAGGCTTATGTTATGCCTAGAGGTTAGGGAATCGTATTCATTGTTTATTCCGTTGTATCGTGGTAAGGAAGGGATACACAGTCAAATAAAGAGTCAATTATTTATTAACTTAAGTGGTACAGTCCAACAAATGTTATAAGTCTCGCGCTGTGGGTGTTACGTCTGAAGTTGGTCTTACTACTGACCGATATCTTGCAGAATCCTCGTGCTTAAGAAACACAACGTTTTTTTATAGTTCTGGGATACCGGAAATCACGTGGTATGAGCCACTATACAATACGTTCATTGTTGCATTTTTTGTATGTAGAGATTTCTTTTTTCTTTTGCACATAAACCTGTCGAATACTTATAATCTTTAGATAGATCTACTTGACCCAGAGAGAGGAACTTAACTGGTACTATCACACCGGGTCAGAGTGGTGCTGGGAGTAATAGGAATAAAAAGATGTTACACACTCCAGATCTTTAGAACTGTAGCTTTATTTTCAGATGCAGTTTAGAGTCACACTTTGGACGAACCTTTTATAGTGGGTCTCACCCCTTTGCATGGCATACAGTCGGCGTGTTCGAAGATCAGCCAACCCAAATGTGATTGCGTGAAAGGAAAGACAGTGTTAGACTTTCCGCTAAAAGAGATTTGTTTACAGTGACGAGTGAGCACCAAAACTGTCTCTTAACGAAAATGTTACTAGAAGTACATTACCGATTAATCTCTCAGTGCGAGTAGAGAACAAAAAAAGGGACAAGAGATTGGAGAAAAAGAGGCTTTAATTGTATGCTGAGTCAGAAGAAACGAATGAATTATAGGTAGGCGCCTGAGAAGATCAATGGAAAGGGGAAGAAAAACGAAAACATACCATTGTTACTGTCACCGGTGTAGTGCGCAATTTTTCATGTATTTCAACGGTTTTTGAAATAAGATAATGAGGGAAAAGAAAGATGTAAGTTTGGAAGCGATGAATGCCTTCTAACAGCGAAAAGGAAGAATAGACATTTAACAGAAGTTCTGCAGCGAAAGTGAAATGCACGTTTTGAAAATACTAACTTTAAAAAATACTTTACACCACAGAAAATCTGAATTTTTAAAATTCAACTGAATATTATCCATTTCTTAGACTAATTCTAGAAAAACGACGTAGAATTAATTTACTAAGTAGTTTGCTAAGATGTGATACAATGCCGTATAAATGGAGCACCCAAGACAAAAACCAAATCACGCGTGAGGGTTTGCTAGTCTAGCTTGTTAACCAACACACCTCCAGTTTTTTTTCCAGAAACGGGATGTAGGAGGGAAATTAGATTAATCAGTTTATAAAACATAAATTTTCGAGCTCGAAAAAAAAATGGTTTATAATTGTTGAATATAGCGAGGAAGGCCCCCAAACGGTGCATATTGTCTCCTGATGACCCCAAAATAAGCATGGAGTTAAACTGCTCGATGGAAGTGAGAATGGCTAAAGGAGCCTTTTCTATCCGCTCACTTTTTGGTGAGTTTCTGTTACTTGGTAAGTAACTTCCCTCCCTAATTGTTGAAAATATAAGCGGCAGTTTACTAAAGGTAACCTGATTATATACATATTTACCAACCCTTCTGCTTGGTTCAATTTTTAAGCGGAGTTTAACAGGTTTGAATTCACAGTTTTCCTTCTCCTTGACTAGTTGCCTTACCAAGGCTGAAGAAACTAGTCTGTCCTACTATTTACCCATAGCTGGAGGGAGAATAGTTGGATTCATACCTTTCCCAAGGGTATTAGTGCTATGTGAAATGCCATCAGTATCGACTAGGATTTGAACTCGTGTCACCGAGTCCATTTCCTACAACAATAACCATTACACCACGGACATCTCCTAATTAACCTGATTAAATACGTTTCTAAATTGACGAGGATTGTTTTGGATTTGTCCTATTGATACAAGCTATAAACAACTTCATGGGAATTAAATAATATATGACTACATTCAGGGAGAAATGAATCTTGTAATTACTACAAAATAACTGTTTCATTGTATGTAATTCTTGGCAAGGCTAAATTTACTGTGTTGATTTACTTTTTAGAAACTCAAAACTTGACACCAATCAGTTGTAAATTAAATGGAACCAAACCCTTTTTCACATGTTTATTCTCTGTATCACTGTTTAATATATTATCCTTTCTACAGAATGATTCTTTATTCTGTTTACTGGGTAAAAATATCGATCGTTGAATTCCCAAGTTTTGATTCCTTTGCTTAATGGGGTTATTTACTGCCAAAACACTCCTTGTAGAAGAACAACATTGATAAAACCACCCCATTGTTTGAAATACAAGAGTTCAATATCTTTTCCAAGAGTATAAATCCGAAAGTAAACGTAGTAGCATGACTGGAATTCGAACACGCTTACTTTGGGGTTGCCGTCCAGCACTTTTGCCATTACACTAAATTTATTTGTTTTAATTTCGTTTTTTTTTTTTTTTTCTAGACAGAAATTGATTGATCCAGTATACTCTTTGAGGAGTAGTGGCCAACGTGCTGGACTGCGATATCGTAATGAGCGAGTTCAATCTCCAGTAAGGGCTATTACGTTCATTTACGGATTATTGCATCCATAACTAAACGGCTGGAGAAGAAGCTAGACGGAAATTACACAAGAATGTTGCGAGCAATATTGAACAAGTCCTGGCGGTAACACCCCACAAGGCACCAACTATACGGCCACCCGCCTCTAAGCACGAAAACTATCCAAGCTAGACGAACCAGACATGCAGGATACTACTGGAGAAGCAAGGACGAGCTCATAAGTGATGTACTCCTATGGACCCCCGCATATGGCCGAGCAAAAGCAGGACGACCAGCGTGAACATACATACAGCTGCTATGTGAGGATACGGGATGTAGGCCTAAAGACCTGCCAGAGGCGATGAACGATAGGGAGAAGTGGTGAGAGAGGGTCAGGGATATCCGTGCTAGCGTCACGACATGATGATGATGATGACGGATTATTATTCTTGCGAAAGATAGGAACCCCCATATCCTCTCAGCTATGGATTAAATTGGACCACAATTTTTCTTCTGTAAGGAGGACTTTGGTATTAAATAACCCAAAAACGAAGGCTGACGAGTCATTAAGCTAAAACTAAATCGTGTGGGGTATAGGACTCCTGAGGGTGGTGCAGTTTCATTCGTAAGTAGGTTTTCATCAGTTGTATTACGAAACACACGGAGTAAAATAATAAACAAAATAATTGCAAAAATTGGCGCAGAACGCTCGAACAGTTTAATTGGTTTGCATTAGTTAAACTCTTTATCAGGTGTCCGATATCATTCTTTAAGTGTACCAACAGCATTGGTGGTTTTGAATTGCGAGTAGAACATTTCAGTTTGTCGACGTTTCTGCCAGCTTCGCAACCATCCTGAGGATCTAGCATCAAAGCTTAAACGTCTGAATGTGTTAGTAAAACAAAATATGTTTTAGCTGTGTGAGATTATCCCTCAAGTAGTGATTTCCCAGTATGACACTGTTTGTATCTTGTCACCAGTTTGTTAAACAATAAAAGTTTCTTTTTTTTAAATTTCCATAGGACAAACTTTTTCATTTATGCAAAATACGCGTTTTAATTTTAATCTTTATTCAGCAAATCCCATTAGAATTGATGTCGAGGCTTAAAATACAGTTTTCGAAACTAAAATGTAAGACCCCTGAGTCAAAAAATGGGAGTCCCGAGTATAATACTAAACTTCACCTGATGGTGAGGTTCCATGTCTAAAGATCAATAGAACTTCGAGAACCCTTTCATTGACATTACTCCCAGTTCTACTCTGACCTACTGTGGTAGCAACGGTTTGGGTCAAACAGATCTGTTTGAAAATGATTTGCATTTAAGAGAACTAAGTGCGAAAAAAAGTAGCCTTATAAAACAACAACATAAAAAGTAAAAATGCAAATATGAACGTGGGTAAAATAATTAGGGATGCCCGGCTTAAAAATAGAAAAAGCGAATCGACAACGAGTTCCGATTGGCTTAAAGGAACTCAAATAAAAACGCTATAAGGCAGTGTATGCGGGAAAGGGAATAAGAAAAAAGTTCAGTTGGCTGCGGAACATGATGATGTAAAGACAGCAGTTGCAGCAACCGGAGCCCGGACGCGTAACAGTGAGGACAGACCTCACAAGCGTCTATTTGTGCCGTGTAATGACACAACCGTGCATTTGATGAGTAACGGTACACGTGATGATCTAATCTATTGACATGAAATAAACCAGATATGGGTTAATATGCTGTTTAAATGGATCAATTAAATCGTACTGCCTTTTATCATATTTCCCTCTTCTAATATAATCTAATATAATGTTCGAGGATCATTAAATATGTTTCCAGACTTTTTTAATATGGGCACTTTTATTGATAGTACACACGTGAAACTCGAGTCCCCTTCGAAGTAATCCCCTCCAGCTGCAATGCAGTCGTTGCACCATTCCAACAATTTCTGGAATGCCCCATGGAAGTCCTCTTGCGTGAGCGTGTCAATGACCTTCGTCACAGCCTCTTTCATCTCCCCAATTGTCTCATAACGACAGCCTCTTAGCGTAGGGAATAACCGAAGTCGCAGGGAGCAAGGTCTGGACTATAGGGAGGCTGAGAAACTGTCATGATGCCCATCTTGGTCAAAGAGTCTGTGACAAGGATAGAGTTGTGGACTGGTGCATTGTCCTAGTGGAAATGCTACTGACCCAATTTGAATAGTGCTGGCTTCTTCCGACGGAATCTTTTCCTGAACTCCCTTAAAACCTCAACAAAGTAACCCTAACCCTAACCCTTTGGCCAGTCAACTCTGGTGTATTGACTTCCTTACTCCTCCCACACGTCTCATCATCCCTCACAGATTCCCTGCCTTCCTTGAATCTCCTATGCCACTCAAAAACTGATGCTCGATTCATGCAAGATGCTCCAAAAGCAGCCTGAGGTTTTCCATACATTTCTCTGGCATTTTTTCCAAGTTTAAAACATAATTTTATTGCATATCGTTCTTCTAAGGTGTCAGATTGCATTTTTGAAATTCACCAGCTGTGACAATCAGGCTTTAGTAGGGCATATTCCAATTCCTACTGTAGCTGTTCATTTGAAGCTGAAATCATGAAAATTGGTCAGTCATCTACGACAATCTTAAATAGCTGTACAAAAAATGTCTGGAAACTTATTGAAGGCACCACATACATCTTTCTCATAACTATTCCTTAGTTGATTGGTATTTTACAGCATGTCAACCTTGGTGGGCTACTCAATGCCAAATTTTCTTATATATATATATATATATATATATATATATATATATATAATTTGTAAGCGAACAGTTTGTAGGTAACTCTATTCTCAAACGAATTGTTAGATCTCATTTGCTTGCACGCTGCTAAATGGTTTCCAGTATTGCAAATTAAAACTAATAATTCTATTTAGAATCAATCAGTTGCTTGCATACAAGTGAATGATTGCTCAGTCACCAGGTGCAGTAGAATACACCGACTGCTTCTCTGCAGAAGAGGTTAACCCCCACCCAAACGAGTGTCCTGGATATGACAATAAACAATCTGATGGTGAGTATGCAGTGATGCTTGAGCTTTGGGGAATATGGAGTACCCCTTCATTGCCATTACTCCCTGGGCCTTTCTGGCCTGGAGTGGTAGCACTTGATAGGGTCTTATCTACGCGTCGAATAGAACTAAACTCTGTATTTATGCTAAACTTAATTGGTCGGAATAGAACTGTTTTGACATCTAAACTGCGTATTTATGCTAAACCGAATTGTTTCAAATGGGAATGATTTTGGATGCTAAACTGTATTGTTTGAAATTCAACAGTTTTTGACAGTTAAATGTGTGTAAACAAAAAACTACTCTTATACTAAAAAGAAGTCTCTGAAATAAAACTGTTTGTTTACACTAATTAGCATGAAATGGAAATGTTTTTGACAATGAAACTGTGTCCTTATGCTAAACTGAATCGCTTGAAATAGAACAGTTTTGATATTTAACTATGTGTAAACAAAAACTATATTTGTACTAAACTGAATTCTGTAAAATAAAACTTTTTGACTAAACTGAATAGTTTGAAATAGAACTATTTTTGATAATTAAGCTGTGTACTTTTGCTAAACTGAATTGTTGGAAATAAAACTGTTTATCTGAATAAAAATGGATTTGGCATTAAATAACAAACAAATTTTGATATGCCATAAAATAAAATAAAAAAACTAAACAAGACCAAGCAAGTGAATGATGCTATTTAGCAATTATAAGTCTATTTTTACTTACCACAGTTAAATGAATGTTTGGTTGGGATTTAGTCTTCTGATTTTGACAAGAGATTCCTAGAGACATTGAATTCATTGTCATGACAAAGTCTAAAATGGTCCAGATAAGAATTAAACACATAAATATCGATAGAATTGATTGTGTGCATGTTTAAGTGCCCGAACAATAAAGAAAGAAGCTTCACGCTTACAAGGATGTTACAATAACAAATAGGGGTTTGGAAATGATAGGGTATTCTGATAAATAGATTTAGTTCTAACAAATGATGTCATAAAGATCTTTTACAAAGACTTGTCAGTAGCAAAAAGCGCTATAATAATCATAACGTACTCTACTACGAAGAGGGATTTATAACACGTAATCTTGTAAGTATTGTGGGTTTTTTTTATATTTATAAAAAAACGTAATAATGATATCGGCCACTGAGCATCATTAAATCTAATTATTTGGAACATTGACACAACAATGTTAGAGACTGTCAACGTGTTCATCAGAAACAGTATATACATATATATATATATATATATATATATATATATATATATATAAACTAAACAGGGTAATAATTAAAAAGTAAGTAGTTCTTTCTTTATCACATTTATTTTGACTCATTAAAATTGCTTCGAACAAATTTTGACGCATATCCTTCAAATGCCTTTTGTTTCCAGCTACAAAGAGCTTTATACTTTAAAATAATGTTACTCTTCCGTCAACATATACATATATATATATATATATATATATATATATAGAGAGAGAGAGAGAGAGAGAGAGAGAGAGAGTCAGACAGACAGGACACATTGATACACAGATTATTGCTTTCAGATTAGCTCATGCTGTGAGTCACTCTATAGTGAGTTTAGCTTGATAGATAGATCGACAGATTTGTTTTATGTGTGTATGTGTATGTGTATGTATGTGTGTGTGTGTGTGTGGCTGTTTTGAACTCGTGTCGCCTACGACGATAACCATTACACAACGGGCATATTTTCCTTTATACAAGTAGACACAAATATAAGAAGCTTCTGTCTAACTCTGTCTTTATGTAAATACATATATAAATATGCGTTACTGAATGCAAGCACGTTTCTTTAAACAGTTATGGGTAGCTGTTTGCAAATGAATGCGTGGTCAATGTTGAGATCTCATAGATTATTCACACTGCTAAGATTTCTGTAGTTTTTTTTTAAACAATTTCTAAAACAGGTCAGATGACATTTTGCAAAATAGAAGCCATCTTTAACTTATTGCGCAGAGAAAAGTCTGACCTCGAGTTTTATTTATACTTGACATCAGTGATTAGATTTTCGCAATTCGGCCTTGGTGATAGTGTCGCAGCAAATAATCCCTGAAGCAATTAAAATGCGGAAGTCTAGTGTCAAAATAAAAGAGTTAATGTTTCCTTCCGGGCGAAATAAAACTACAAGCATATTTTTTTTTTTTTTGTGATGAATAAACAAATAACGAATTTTGAATTTTAAATGTTGTTGGGAATAGAACGAGAATAAATACTAGATGACCATCACAGGTAGTAATTTACTAAGCTTTTTGCTTAGATGTGTCACAAGGCCATATGAATTGGGCACTAAATGAAACTCGAAATCACTCGTGTATGTTTGGTCGTCTAGCTTGCCAACCATTACACCACTAGAGGCGCCCTGATGACCATCAGAGGTATTTAGTGTCATGGGCAACATAGTGAATTGTATCTGATGTTTAGGCCCGAATTTTTGATTTGGTTTTGGTTTCTTTGTTTAATGGCATATCAACCTTTGTAGGTTATTTAATGCCAAAGCCATTCTCCTAGAAGAACAATAGTGGTACTATTTAACCCATAGCTGGGAGGATAAGGGGGTTCATACCTTTCCCAAGGGTATTTGTCCGAAAGTGAACGTAATAGCGCGACTGGAGTACGAACTCGCTGACTATGATTCCGCAGTCCATCGCTTTAACCATTACACAATGAGGACACCCCTCGGATTTTTGAGAACAGTGAAGGGTTGAGTACAACTTTATTCAAATTACTCCCAAGTCGACTTTGACCCGGAGTGGTAGTATCATTTAGGGTCCAATGCATGAATCAAATACATCTGTTTAAAATTTACATTGTATTTCTTGAATAACGACAATAATACAAATAACAACACTTATTTACCCAGAGGTTACATAAGTTTAGAATATGTCTCAGCAGACTGAGATAAGCCTTTAGGCGCTAGCTTGCCCGTGGCTCAAGTAATAACGAATCAGCCAGCAAGTTAATCTATAAGCGCATTCTAGGTATCCATAGTTTCCAACATGGAAGAGGTCCATGACGATCTGCTGGAACGACCAACAAGGATATGGTGTCATTGTGATCAGCTGTTTTGATTGGCCGTTCCAGCAGATTTTCATGGACTTATTCCATGTTTAGAATCAGCCAGCCTTTTAAATCTATCAGTGCATGCCAGATATCCACGGTTCCAAAATATTTTAAAACATGTCACGTAAATGTTTAAGTCAATGACGTGGAACAAATAGAATCATCAAGTTAAAAAAAATGATTTAAAAAGAGAAAGAAGGAAAGGAAATTAGAGAACAGAAGAATAAGAGAAAAGGAAATAGAAAGGCAGGAGATTGTGAGTTTATTTGTTGGTTTGCCTTGTATGGCAAATCAACCCTTGTAGGTTATTTAATGCCAAATCCATTCACACATAAACAGTTTTATTGCAAACAATTCACTTTAGAATAAGTACACAGTTTCATTGTCAAAAACATTTCTATTTCAAGCTATTCAGTTTATTCAAACCGTTTTAATTCAAACAATTCAGTTTAGTAGAAGTAAAGTTTTTATTTACACACAGTTAAATGTCAAAAGAATTCTATTTCAATCAATTCGGTTTAGAGTAAGTACGCAGTTTAAAGGTCAAAACAGTACTATTTCTAACAATTCAGTATAACATAAGTATGCAGTTTAGTTCTATTTGACCCATAGATAGGATCTTATCTGGTGTTATCATTCCGGACCAGAGTGGACCTGGGAGCGAAGGCAATAAAGGGGGACTCCACATTTCCAAAAACTACAGCATTACTGGAACCTCACCATCTGATTGTTTCGTGTCATATCAAGGACACTTGTTATTTGCGGTGTCTTACCCCTTTACAAAGATGTAGCCAGTGTATTCTACAGCACCAGCCGACTAAGCAAAAGAATTCAAGTAAAAAGTAGAGGGAGGAAAAAAGAAACAAGCTAACATATCATACGTAAATACCTAATTACGATGAAATAAAAAGAATCTAAGCAACGTCAATTGATATATCTATAAATAAAGAGAGATAGATATGAACAGACTGATATATATATATATATATATATATATATATAATTTACTAAGCTTTTGCTGAGATGTGGCATCAGGATGTATAAATAGGGCACCCAATGAGACTCAAACTCACGCATGAAGGTTTGCTTGTCTAGCTTACAAACCATTACACCATCTGAGATGCTCTTCATATATACATGCATTAAAAGATTATACAGAATGCATTCATTTCACAAGATTTACTGATGGAACGAATAAATAAAACATCAAATATTCACCGTCTTTCGTCACAATGAATAAATGGTTTACATAAATCCATCCGAATCAGGATTTCGTAGTTGAAACCATACAGAAACCATTTCAAGGACAATAGTCTTAAGATTCTATTTTAATCCTGAAGAAGAGTTTCCTAATCCCTAAAGTGAAGCAAATTTCTAACTACAAAACTATGTAGTTATACAACAAACCCCAAAAATCCTAGTTCAATTTCGTTCTGTGCATTTTCAAGAAGTTAGAACGGAACCTTATTAATTTCCACTGAAACTGAAAATCGGTGTCTGTTTGATAATGATTTTTGAATGTCTTGCACTTCAGAGTCTAAGTCTTTTGCTGACATGCGTAATGCAACGCCTTTCGTCAGGCATAATTAACCGTCTCACATACCAAAGGAATGTTCTAGTAAATACGATCAACTACTTCAAGCATCCAAACACCTGCGCTGAATACATCCTGCCTTTTATGAGTCAGGCTACTTAGAACGAATGGCATAGATGAAGTTTTAATGAATCATGGGTCTAGATGAATCCCACGATAATCTGTTATGTTCCAGGGGTACAATGCCTATTTTTTTTTCATTTTTATGGCAACTCTAACATTTTTCAAGCTACCATGATAGTCGGATAGATTGGATTTAACGGCATGTCAACCCGTTTAGAGGTTAAGTAATTGCGTACAATGCACAGTTATATACGAGGTGCTTACGATAAGTTTACACACTTTTTTCGTATGAGCACTTTTATTGATAGTGCACACATGAAACTCTAGTTCTCTTCGAAGTAATCTCCTCCGGCTGCGATACACTTGTTGTACCATTCCAACAACTTCTGGAAGGACCCATGGAAGTCCTCTTGTGTGAGCGTGTCAATGACCTTCGCCACAGCCTCTTTCACTTGCCTCATAACGACAGACTCTGAGCTTAGGGAAAAAGCAAAAGTCATAGAGAGCAAGGTCCGGACTATAGGGAGGCTGAGGAACTGTCTTGATGCCCATTTTGCTCAAATAGTCTGTGACAAGGATGGAGTTGTGGACTGGTGCATTGTCCTGGTGGAAATGCCACGGACCCGATTTGAAGAGTGCTGGCTTCTTCCGTCGGAATCTCTTCCTGAACTCACTTAAAACCTCAACATAGTAACCCTAACCCTAAACTTTTGGCCAATCAACTCTGGTATATTGACTTCCTTACTCCACCCACACCTCTCATCATCCCTTACAGACTCACTGCCTTCCTTTTGTGTAAATGTTTCTCAAGTGTTTTTGCACACGGTTATATGATATCAAGTATTTCTATCTAATGCAAATAATTTGAATACAGTTGAATAGTTTTAAGGATTCCAATTTAATATTGGAAATATTTAACTAGGTTTACAAGAATAAACAATGCTGAAAAGAATTATTAGATTTAAATAGCAATACTAAATCTCATTTAACTGTGTGCTAAGAAATGGTTAGTATTAAATAAAATTGGAATAAATATTAATAAATAGAAAGCCCAATCTGCGGGGACGGTTGAATACGCCGATTGGATCGCTGGGGAGAGGCAAGAACTACCACCAACGAATGTCCTGATGTGTGACTGTAAACTATCTGATGGTGAGGCTCAAGTCCTCAAGTTTGGGGAATGTGATGTACCCCATGATTACTACTGCTATTCAGTTCACTCTAGACCGGAATGGTATTAGTTGTCGGGGTCAAATAGAACTCTTTCATTATTTACTATACTTGAACCTATTCAACTGTATCAAATAGAACTATTATTGTTATATCCCAATACTTGAAACCATTTGATAGTGTGCAAATAAAACTATTCGTGTTAAATAGCAATAATTTAAATCATTTAACTGTCAGCACATAAAATTGTTAGTGTTTGCAATGTGTAAAAACAAATGAGCGCTGGCTCCAGTAAAGTCTTACATACAAACTATTCGTTTACAAATCATATATATTTAATATATATGTCTAAAGAGGATTTGGCATTAAATAACCTACAATGGTTGATATGCCATAAAACCTAACCAAACCAAATCCTATATATTTAGTATATATGTCTAAAGAGGATTTGACGTTGAATAACCTACAATGGTTGATATGCCATAAAGCCCAACCAAACCAAATCATATATATTTAATATATAAGTATAAAGAGGTTTTGGCAATAAATAACCTACAATGGATGATATGCCATAAAACCCAACCAAATCAAATCCTATATATTTAATATATATGTCTAAAGAGGATTTGGCATTAAATAACCTACAATGGCTGAAATGTCATAAAACCAAACAAAACTTAAATCATATATTTAATATATACGTATAAGGAGGATTTGGCATTAAATAAGCTGCAATGATTGATATGTCATAAAACCAAACCAACCCCCTATATATATATATATATATATATATATATATATATATATATATATATAAAGAGGAATTGGCAATAAATAACCTACAAGAGTTGATATTATATAAAATACAACCAACCAACTCACCAAACTTGATTAAGAGAATTACTACAGTTGAATAGCAACACTTGAAACCCTTTTAGGGTGTGCAAACGATATGATTAATTTTATATATAATCAGTAGAGTTATAGTAATATGTGAAACTAGTTAACAAACAAATCACTAGTTTTAAATTAGGTTAAGATACTTAATAAACAGGATTACTAATGTTAAATAGCAAGATTATTTGCCTAAATTTCTGAGTTGAAGCTTAATTATTATCATTACTTAGAATATTCGTACTACTGACCGTATCTTTATTGGTATAGTTGCTACGTTTCGGCCGATATGTCCTTCGGCCTTCTTCGGGTGTTTTATGTCAAACTTGAGAGTCCACACAGAATCTCGAACCGAATATTTTATTTGAACCACCAGAGTAGATTGTTATAATTCTGTAGACCATGACTCGGTACAAGTGTTAAGTTATAGTAAGTATTCCTTGTTAGTTTTACACGTTTTAAGGATTGAAACTGCAACCTTCTGATGATTTCACTCGGACACACCTTCAAAGCAAATGTCTTATCCACTGCGCCTTCTTTCCTTGCTGAACAATTCGGAGGGTATCTTTGGGACTTATAATCCTCAATCATTCTTTTTTACCAGTTCATATTGCAATCTTTTTAAAAAATTAAGCCCTTTTGATTAATGGTTCCAAAATTGTATTCATCGCTATACTTGCTAGGGCACCTTTGGTGGTGTAATGGTTAGCAAACTGGACTAGCAAACCTACACGAGTAAGTTCGAGTCTCATTGGGTGCCCCATTCATTTGGCCTTGTGCTACAACGAAGCAAAGAGCTTCGTAAATTAGGGCGCCTCTGGTGGTGTAATGGTTAGCAAGCTCGACTAGCAAACCTACACGAGTGAGTTCGAGTCTCATTTGGTGCCCCTTTCATATGGCCTTGTGCCACATCGAAGCAAGAAGCTTCGTAAATTTCCATTGTTATACTTGCTATATTCAACAGGTCACAGCACCCGAAAATGAGCGGTGCTTCTTTGAGACATCTTATCTTCCAGTGTTCTTCTTGTCAATTATTTTAGATTGATCCAACAAAGGTCACAGCCAGATGTATTCGCTTTTCCTTCCATACAGTGTGGAACGATAAAATTGTCGTCCTAAAGAAAAAAACTACAGTTTTATTCTAAAATGTTTATTGAAAAAATCAGTCCGGGTAAATTGATTATGTAGTAGAGCTGACATCTATTCAATGTAGCTGCCTTCTGCCTCAATCATCGCTTCGATACGGATGCAGAACTGGGAGCATGCCTTTTCCACAAGCTCCGGCGGGAGCTCGGCGAATACTCGGGGGATGGCGATAATAAGCTGGCTTTGGTGTTGTTGGTGATGTTCTCGAGGCATGGCCAAACGAAGTAGTTCAGGGGGTTCAGGTTGGGGGAGGAGGGGTGCCAGTGAGAGAAGGGTAAAAAGTCGTAGCACTCTTTCTGAAGCCAAGCCTGGGTCTCTTTGGACTTGTGGGCCGGCGCCGAGTCCTGCTGCCAAACTCAGAGTCTGCCACCGGCCACCTGATTGCACCAGGGATCACCACACTATTCAGCACATCTAGGTACACTTTGGTGTTGACTTTCAAGTCAACTTCGAAGATATGAGGTGGCATGATGAGCCCCTCACTTGAAAACACACCAAAGACCATAACCGTAGCCGGAAACTTTGTTTTCATCACCTTGGGCACGTTGAACCGTCCAGATTTGCATTTTGAGGGTGCTGGCAATGGTCCTGTTGTCATAATTTGGATCGGTAGAGATCATGAGTTGTACAGCGGCGCATCTATGGTCTCACTCGGTTAACATTGTGTCACTTTCAGACATGATAGAAGGCTCTTATCGCTCTTGGGATTTGTACACAACTGGCCAACTAGTAGATGGTCTGCAACAAAAAAAAAAAAAAAAAGAAATCCAGTTTTCATTAAACAGAAATGGAATCAATTTTATCGTTCCACCCTGTATATGGTCAGCCATACACAACTTTTAATTTTGGCCCTGAAAATACTTGAAACCGTTTACCTAAGAAAACAAATGTGCTCTGGGTCGTTTAAAAATGATTTTATCAATTCCTTTAAAAATCATATATTTTAAATGCCTGTATGCATGAATAGTAGTTGGTTTTAAATGACTGACAAGGGTTGAAATACCATAAAATAAAACCAACCAATAAACAAACAAATATTAACAATTCTATGGTTTTAAATACCATTTATACATTTTCTTTGTTGCCTTGGCCTAATAAGTAACGTCTTCACCAATGATCCGGGAGACGGGGGTTCAATCCTGGGTCGAGCCATACCAAAGACTCAAAAAATTATACTTGATGCCGCCTTGCTTAACAATCAGCGTTATAAGGTAAGCATCAAGGGTGGAGCAAACCAGGGAAGGAGTAGCATCCTCCCCAACATATTGGTGTAGTAGTTATTTAAAAGGGAGCCTTCGGATCACCCTCGACTAAGGTCGACAACTTTACTTATTCATTTGTTTCAGTACAGTTTTATTGTTAGAAGCAACTAATGATAATCACACTTTGTAAACAATTATAGCTTCAAATAACTTTTGTTAATACAAATTTCTTAGAGATATAATATCAGATATTCCTATCATTTAATTTGCCCACAATTTCATGGCTTCTATTTAATAATTACATGCTATTAAGTTATTATTTGTATCTAATTATAGTCATTTGTTTGGAGTCCGTTATATGGTTACAAGCAATTAATTATAAACCGCAATTAGCAAGTACAGGTTCAGTTAACTATACTTAATAGAGATTATTTACTTTTATATGGTATCAAGAATTCCTATTCGATGCTATTCTTTTTCAAACCGATTTATTTGATCCATAGAGGAGACCCTAAAAATTATACCACTCCAAACCAAAGTGAAGCTAGGAGTAATGGCCATGAATAGGTACTACACATTGTTGTATAGCCGTTTGATACAACTATACATATACATATACATGCGGAAACACAATCAACAATAAATTTAGAAAAATATACCTCTCACACTTTATTCGAAATGGTTGGAAAGGGTTGTGCGTGAGAGGTGAGTTGGAGACTGAACAGACTGCAACATATTGACCCTAAATTCGTCTGTCTTTAGCTGCACTTCTTTATTGTTCTTCTTGGCTGCTCAATCGGGGGTCCTGAAGGCCCAGTCCTCTCTGGGAGCTGGTTCTCACTGCCCCGAACTGCAACAAACTGACTCCAACTAACTGAACCTGTCTGTGGCACCGGGTTATATAATTGTTTTACGTCCAGCTGCTTCTTGTGGGCGTCACATATGCACCTAATTCAACCTGTCCACGGTCAAGGTTATACCCTGACATCTTCGACCGGATGCGCCTTTTATTTATACCGGTGCATCTCTTATTTGACAGCTTGGCCGAGGGTCAATATGCAACAACATTACCCAGATCTCTTGAACTGGAGCCTAATAATCTAATGTAATTTTGTGTCATACACAGGAAACTTCTCTGCATACAATCAGTGTGTGCTGAGCCTTGCTGAAAGGATGTGATTAACTAAGTGTGACACACAGTAAAAAATCGAGCTCACGAAAGGAATTTTAGTCTGTGAGACTCGCCTGATTACCCTTGAATTCTAGAATTTTGTAAATTATAATAGTTGGGATATTGATGTATAACTGCTTTGGTAAGGAACTATTTGTATGAATCAAATATTTTGGATAGCATTTTAACATTTACTAAAGTTTCTTATATAACTGTCAGTAGCAGTCTTACATTTTCAGAAGGTTCTGTCAGCCATACAAAAAGCACATCTTTGCTTTATAAGCAAATTTTGTAAATAAACGAAAATAAAAGAAATACCTTAAAAATTGTTGGAGACGATTCAAAATGAAAATTTAAAGTCATCAGGAAAAAGAAGAAACATTTGTTTTTCACGAATTACCAATGTCAAGAAAAACTGTCATATTTATTTGCTTTCCACGAAGGAAAAATATGCCCTAAACGCTGTTTAATGTAGTTAAATAGAGGAACTCATTAAGGTATATATATATATATATATATGTATATATATATATATATATATATATATTTCATCTGGCAAACAATAAACTATCAGCAGACATAAAGAAAGATAACTAATGTATTTTTTTTATTCAGCAGTAAATAGACTAATAAGAGATAAGACGGAAAACTTTATCTCTAACAAACGAAAATTCTACTTCCAAAACTATTAAACTATATGAAATTATTTGAATTAATGACGTAGTACCATGCTCGATGACATGTGATAGTTTCAGGGAAACCTGTTCATCGTCTCCGACGGTTAATAAAGAATTTTGAGCAATTAAAACTTTTAAAATCAAAATTAGGATTCATCAAGTGGTTTAGTATTTCTCTGGAAAAGTGGTTGCAATAAAGGGCAAAATTCAGAAAGACTTCTAGGCCCTTTCTTCATTAAAAGAGTAAAGCCAGAAGTCATCTTCATGTGACAAATCGAAAAAGTGTACACTAAATTGCAAGGCTCATTAGTGGAGAAAAACGACCGGGAATCTAATCTATGATGCAACACGACAAGCATAGATTTTCCATTGTAGAGGAAAATATCCTGGAATAACCCAATCTTGGTTGGTCGGTTGTTTGTTTGGGTTTTATGGCATATCAACCTTCATAGGTTACTTAACGTCAAATCCATTTTTATGAAGATAGTTCTATTTCAAACAATGCAGTTTAGCATAAGTTCGCAGTTTAAATGTAAGTACAGTTTAATTGTGAAAAACGTTTCTATTTCAAGCAATTCAGTTTAGCCAAGCAGTTCTAATTCAGCTAATTCAGTTTAGTATGAGTACAGATTTTGTTTACATACCGTTAAATGTCAAAACAGTTCTATATTAAACAATTCAGTTTAGTGTAAGTACATTTTCAATCTCAAAAAAAGCATAAACTCGCGGTTTAAATGTAGGTACGGTTTAATCTTCAAAACAGTTTTACTTCATGCTATTCAGTTTAGTCAAAGAGTTCTAATTCAAACTATTCAGTTTAGCATAAGTATGCAGTTTAGTTCTATTTAACCCATTGATAGGACCCTATTATGTGTTACCATTCTGGGCTAGAGTGGACCTGGGACAATGGCAATGAAAGGGTATTCTGCATTCCCCCAAGCTCCAGCATCACAGAAACTTCACCATCAGATTGTTTTGTGTCATATCCAGAATACTCATTGGTGGGGGTCTTACCCCTCTGCAGAGGTGCAGTCGGTGTATTCTACAGCCCAAGCCGACTGGGCAACCCAATTTTGTGAAAAATATGAAAATCCTAAAAAAAATCAAAATGAATTGTTCAATACTACTTCACAAGATTTTCTAACACCCTTGATTATCTCTGTTGAAAATTACACAAATTCTGGATACTATTATTTCTTTCGTCAATGCCGTATAATCCTACTTTTTTTTATAGATGGAGCCTTCCCATTGAACATTTTTAAAAACGTTTACCATATTTCCAGTTTTATTTAGAATCATCCAAATTTATCAAATGTTAAGTATTTCTTTCCATTATTCAAATAGCTATTCATCTTAATATCTCAGTGCGTTATCAGTTGATAATACATTTTTATAGCTATTACAAGACTATATCGTTAGTGTGTCTTCGTATCATACTTCTTTATTTACATTTGCTTACATTTGATTTCCATTACTCAAACACCTATGGGGGTGTCCTTGTGGCGTAAGGGTTTAAGCGATGGACTGCGGAATCGTAGTAAGCATGTTCGCACTCCAGTCGCGCTATTACGTTCACTTTCGGGCAAATACCCTTGCGAAAGGTATGAACCCCCTTATCCTCCCAGCTATGGGTTAAATAGTACCACTACTGTTCTTCTAGGAGAATGGCTTTGGCATTAAATAACCTACAAAGTCTGATATGCCATTAAACAAAGAAACCAAAACCAATCAAACACCTATTCATCTTATGATCTCAGTGTACTATTAGTTTATTATATATTTAATAGGAATTACAAAGGTATTACAATAGGTATTACAAGGTATTCTTAGTGTTTATATGCATCATTCATATATATTTACATTTGTTTACACTTCCTTTTTATTATTCATAGATCTATTTATCTTAATATCTCAATGTATTATCAGTTAATAACACATATTTATCGCTTTTACAAGAATATTTTATTCGTGTGTATACGTAAAATTCTAATTTATCAACATTTTTCCCAGCACATAAGGACTTTTCTCTCTTACTTAAACATGACCGATATTAGAAATATAATTCTGTTATACGAACAAGTGTCTATTTGCCAGTTGATTAAACTTTTTAATTTCACAGTTTATACATCTTGAAGCGTAAATAATTCCATGTTCGCATTTTGTTTAATATACAAATGAAAATCTTTCAAACCAAATATTCCAGAATTTTGTTATTTATGGTTTAACGTTATACAATCGAAATGAACATTATTAGGTCGGATTCATTACCAAACTCTAAAAAGTTAAAAGTCTTTTACAAAAAATATGAACCTATAGCTAACCAAAGATAAATACAAGGGTCATTCAATAAATAAGGGAAATATTTTGAAAAACCAAAACGATTTTTTTCAGAATTATTTTTCCATAAATGTAAACACTGTATCATGAAAGAAAATGTTTTATGGCATATCAAACTTTGTTGGTTATTTAATGCCAAATCTATTTTTATGCAAATAGTCAGTTCTATTTCAAACAATTCAGTTTAGCATGAGCATGCAGTTTAAATGTAAATACAGTTTAATAGTGAAAAACATTTCTATTTCAAGCTATTCAGATTTGTCAAGCAGTTTTAATTCAGCTAATTCAGTTTAGTATAAGAACAGATTGTTTTTTCACACAATTAAATGTCAAAACATTTTTATACTAAACAATTCAGTTTAGTGTAAGTCCAGTTTCAATGTCAAAAAAATGTTCCATTTCAAATAATTCAGTTTAGCATCAGCACGAAGTTTAAATGTAAGTACGATTTAATTGTCAGAAACATTTCTATTTCAAGCTATTAAGTTGAGTCAAACAATTCAGTTTAGCATAAATATGTTGTTAGTTCTATTTAAGCCATAGATAGGGCCCTATTAAATGCTACTGTTCTGGGCTAGAGTGGACCTGGGAGCAATAGCAATGAAAGGGTACTCTGCATTCCCCAAAGCCCCAGCATCACTGGAACCTCACCATCAGAATGTTTAGTGTCATAACAGGACACTCATTTGGGTGGTCTTACCCCTCTGCAAAAGTGCAGTCGGTGCATTCTACAGCCCCCCCCAGCCTACTTGGCAATAAAATATCGGTAAATCCAGCACGCTACAACAGGTTTGAACAGAGGTCTGTCATCAGATGATTGGTGGCGGATAGTGCAAACTCTACGAAATTTACAGAGCATGTTAGGGGTACAAAAAATGCATATTTTAGCAAAAGGAATGTTTTCCACTACGAGACTGAGTAAAAAAGACAGTCCACTGGATCAGTGAAGAGTAAAGGACATGGTAACAGTCAGCAGGGACAGGAAAGACACTGTAGAAATTGGTTGAAAACTACGGTATCCTAGTCACTATCATTGTATAAAATAAGAATTAATAAAATCCTGGTAAATTTGGATAATCTGGAATTAAATTTATATAAGAAAGGATTAGATTTTTATTTATTTAAAGAGGACATTTATACAGTATATGTTTATATGTAACCCTTTTGCTTCTGTTCTGCATTGAGTACTCAAGTAACAATATTGAGGAATATGTTGGATTTTTTTATTATATCTATTCTGTTCTTTCTATCTATTTTCGATCAAATATACAAATAAGTCGATTGATCTGACGCTGTACATTATATATATTTATTAGTACAATGTACCCGGTCTATCTATCATAAAAATTTTGTCATGCTTATATATATATATATATATATATAGAGAGAGAGAGAGAGAGAGAGACAGACAGACAGACAGACTGACAGACAGAGACAGAGAGTGAGAGAGAGAGAGA
Source organism: Sepioteuthis lessoniana (assembly GCA_963585895.1). Classification (NCBI taxonomy): domain Eukaryota; kingdom Metazoa; phylum Mollusca; class Cephalopoda; order Myopsida; family Loliginidae; genus Sepioteuthis; species Sepioteuthis lessoniana. The sequence goes on from OY757909.1 coordinate 16,047,051, forward strand.
AATTGATAACAAGGTAGAAGGAGAGATTTATTGAGAAGCAAAGTCAACATTATAGCGTTTAGGTTCTAATGAACCATCATCACTTTCGACTTCGCTTCTCAATAAATCTCTCCTTCTACTTGGATTACCTTGTTATCAATTTTTTCTCTATATTGTCGGATTACACTCCATTATTTACTTCCATATATATATATATATATATATATATATATATATATATATATATATAATCCAAAAAACAGCATATCATACTGTGAATTATTTTCGGGAATTATAATTGTTTACATTTGATTAGGAATCTTCCTGTCCAATTTGCACTGGAATGATAATCTTTTGTGGTTAGGAAATGGAGCGAATGAAATAATACAGATATCTTTGCTTTGGGCGAAAATTAACTTTCCATAAGAAAAGGGAGCCGTCGTGTAATAGACATCGTCTTCGGAAATAAACACGCTGAGCAGAGCTCAATTTCTGGACGAGACTGATTGTATATCACACAGCCCAAATTCTTTAGCGAAAGGTGTGTATTCAACTATTCTCCCTCCAGCTATGAGTAAATAGTAAGGCAGACAGGGTTCTACTATCTTAAGTTGGTAACCAGTATAGAAGAAGAAAATCTTAATTTCAAACCTGTTAAATTCCGCTTAAAATTGACCTTGCGCCATACCTTGCTCGTGTGGAGAAATTGATGAATATATACATGAGAAAAAAAGTTTTATATAAGAAAGTGTCAGAGTCTTTTTATCTGTTAGTGATATTTATATATGTTTAGAGTGTTCCCCAATGGCCCCGGAGAACTGGGTTCAGTCTCAGGTCGAGTCATACCAAAGACTCGAAAAATGGTACTTGATGCTATCTTATTTAACACTCAGCATAATAAGGTTTGGATCAAGATTAAAGTGGGGCAATCCAGGGAAAGGAGTAAAGCCCTTCTCTACACCTTGATGTAGTAGCTATCGAAAAGGGAGCCTTCTGGTCACCCTCGACAACGGTCGCCAACTTTACTTACTTATATAAAATGCTAATTAGCTTCAGATAAAACAATGTCCAAAATTCTTTTTGCTTCATTGTTTTTGTAGCTATTTTTTTATCTTATTTTTTTTACATTGAGTACTTAATTTACAAGTAGAATGTTGAAGAATATAGTATTTTTCAAATTGTATTCATTTTATTATTTCAATAGATTTTCTATGAGATACAGTAAAAAAATTAAGCGTATATACTGCTTGCATTTATTTCTACTATAAGATGCACCCAATATATTTAAGTGAGTTGGCCGACCATAGTTAAGGGTAACCCGAAGGCACCCTTTTCAATTGCTACTATACTGAGGTGTAGAGGAGGATGCTACTCTTTTCCCTGGATTGCCCCACTTCATCCTCGATCTCTACCTTATAATGCCGAGTGTTGAGTGAGGAGACACCAAGTACCATTTTTTGAGTCTTTGGTATGACTCAATGTATATTAATGTGCCAGTAATTTGCGATTGAACTTTGGAAATGAAGCGTAAATCATGTATAAACATTTGTTTTGCGTGTGACTTTCCTGTTTCCCGCCTGTTATAATAATGTCTCCATTCTCTTGAAAACTGGGTAGATTAACAAAACTACTCTGAGGATGGTTGGGATGTTGCCGTCTAAATTACACAAAAAAGACAATAACAGATACATCTTACTTGATCAGATATATTTTGGAAAATTATATAAAAATATCTTCAAATACAATAAGCTGAATTGATACAAAGAAATCGCCATAGTGTTGGATATTGACTTGAAGTAGCTGCGGATGTCAGACACAGGGAACAGAAAATAGCAGGAAGTGCACCTGGTTTCTAAAGTAAACAGGACGCTGGTGTTCCCCCGGCGGAAATGCCGTTTAATTTGAGTGGGTGTCTTGATCACGTGCAACGTGTAGGTGGGCGTTGTGACAACGATGATTTGCATGAGCATCTGGTAATTATACATATGAAACGTAAGATTTCAACCTGGGGAGAATGAAGAAGAAAGGTATAAGGTATCACAGAAGAACCGTACAGTCACCCCTGTGAGAGTGCAAACGCAGCCAGCTTTGATTTTATCTCTCTCTCTCTCTCTCTCTCAATCTCTTTCACTCTCCCCACCCGTACATTTTGGGTAATAAAAGGAAAAGAAAAAACGCAAATTATATTTTTATACATCAGCATTGCTGTCTTTCTCTGCTATACAACCATCGGCTCCAATCACAACTTCCAGGCGACTGCGTAATTTCCTGTAAACCTTTCTGACGGTCTCCTTATTTGCATTGGCTATAGCCACCCTTATCCTTCTTTTCATTTCGCGTTGAACAGAATTTTCTTGGTTTCTCCTCCAACTAACTCCTAACCTTAATAATTCCTATCTAAAGAGGAGTTAGCCGACCTAATATTAGGAGTGATGTGGTAGCAGAATATTTCTTAAAGTCAACACTGGCTTCTCCTTTTTGTGCGGCATCGTACGGAGTCCTGTTGATAGACGTAGCATCTACAAGCAGCTCTCCTCTCGATCCCGGGCGAAACTACATTCTATAAGCACTTGCAGTAGACACGTATTGAGTCTGACAGCAGACATATAACGCCACCACCGTTAGAAATACCACCCCAAACAACATGACGAGGAATGGATGTTTGGTTTTTATCAATATGAATTTGAATCGCTTCTCAGGTTGATATGTATCACTTTGAAATATTCGTAATGGCGCTTCCGGCGTGAATACCAACATTACTGTAGGTCATTTCTAAATTCTTGGAAGGGCGAATGACGTCATGGCACTGATTTACTCACAACCAGTGTCCAGTTGAATCTAGTTTACTGTTTAGTAGACCAAACCTGAAACACATAAAGCACATGCGCAAAATTAATAATTTTAAATACCACAATTTAACCATTGCTCTCTCTCTCTCTCTCTCTCTCTCTCTCGCTCTCTCTCTCTCCATATATATATATATTTATATGAAGTGCCATATATACAACTATTAGAGAGACTATTGCCAAGAATATATCAACAATCTTAGTCTGCATAATACAAATCTTTTCAGACAATTTTTAAAAACGTGTTTCCCAGGAAGTTCCTTGTGAAACTAAAGGTTTTGGAAGTTTATTCTATGCATTTGAATATTATATTTACTAATGTAAGACGCAATTTTTTACTAAACGTCGGTGGTGTCCATACTACTATATGGAATCACCAGATGGACGCTGACAAAGCGAAAACAGAAAAAGCTTGACTGCAATTACTCAAGAATGCTACTAGCTATATTGAAAAAATCCTGGAGGCAATAGCCAGCAAAACAGCAGCTGTACGGCCACCAAGCTCCCATCTTTAAAACCATACAAATTAGATCAACAAGATATGCGGGACACTGCTGGAAAAGCAAGGATGAACAAATAAATGACGTTCTTCAATGAACCCCTTTACACGGACGTTCAGGAGTTGGATAACCAACCAGAACTTATCAGCAACAACTCAGTAGGGACACTGGATGCAGTCCAGAAGACTTACCGGAAGCGATGGTCGATAAAGACGAATGGAAAGAGAGAGAGAGAAAGAGAGAGAGGGGGAGAGAGAATCAGGGAAATACGTGCCAGCGGCACGACATGATGATGAACTAGTACGATAACAATTCATGATACGTATAGAAGAAATTGACGAAATATGTGTTGCTAGAAAACCTTTGACTCAGATAGCGACTGGTTTAATAATTCTGATTGTAGTTTTTATCGGTTAATTCTGCTCCAAACATTCGAGAATCCGCTACAAAATCATTTATTTCCGCTGCGCTCATTTGTTTGTTTCTGTCATCCACTTTACATTAAAAGGCGGGAAACGGAAAAGAAAATGTCCTCCATTACGGACTTTCCACCCGGATTTTCCCGCCCTTCAGAATTGGGTTTGAGATAACGGACTCAAACGTAAATTATGCATTACCGAGTGACACGTAAATCATATTGTTTCGCAGATTGTGGCCATCGTTCCGACAACTCCATAAATGTCAGTGGTTTATATGAACCGTATGCAAAACTATTGTCGACAAAATATAGAAAAGTGTTATGTGCTTGACATGTGTGAAGAAGAATCAATAAAGATGGATACAGAGGTGAAAATGTTTGAATGTAAACTCAAAGACATACTTCCTCATTTTGCATCTATAAACTGATCGTAAAAAACACAGAATGATTTTTATTTTATCATCAGATTTTCTCACATTTCTCTTGGTATCTCTGTAAATGAATTGTGCAGAAGAAATATCGGCTTGAGCGTAAAATTAAAAGCTCCCAACCAAAAAGAAATACTCGACAAGTGGAAAGAGCATTTAAGAAACCTCTTCGTCTAAAATCACTGAAAAGTCTATCAAAAAATTTTGAATGATCAACATGATATTGAACTAAGACACTTTATGGGAGAACTTGACGCAGTATCAAAAAAAGAAAATAGAAAAGATACATGATTCTACGAAATATCAGCTGAAGACTGGAAAAAAGAACATTTGATGACTTACTTCTCCGATTTTTCAACGCAGTCTATAAAGCAGAATACAATTGCGCAATAGAAAAAAGGGTGTATCTTCGACTTCCCTAACAAAGTGACCTCGGCATCACTAAGAACTACAGAGATATAACACTTACTGTTATTATTGCAAAGCTTTATAATGCCCGGCTTTTGGAACGTATCCGACCTGTAATTGAAAAAATGCTTTGAAAGATCACAACAGCTTTCAAAGGAATCGTTCCACAACCTCACATATTCTGATAATCAGTCGAACCATCGAAGAAGTACGCGCAAAGATTTTCAAGGCAACACTATTCATACAAGGTTTCTCCAAAGCATTCGAATCAATACTCAGAGAAAAAATCGAGCAGATACTTCTGACAAATAGTCTTCAGAAATAAACTGCTACCGCTCTAATAATGCTTTACAAAAATACGAAAGCAATGGTTCGTTTACCTTATGGAGACATTGACATCCTACACATTGTCACTGGAATCTTGCTAAGACATGCATTAGCACCATATCTGTATATACTCTGTCTAGACTTCGTATTTCGAATTTAAAAAGATCTAATGAAAGAAAATGAATTCACGTTAAAAAAAGCAAAAAGTTGACGATATACTACAGAAACTATGATAGACGTAGACTACACACATATTCTAGATTTTTTTTGTAAATACACCAGCCCAAGCTGAATGTCTACTGCATAGCCGAGAGCAAGCAACATGAGCCATAGGCCTCGACTCGAATGCAAATAAAACAGTGTACCTTTGTTTTAAACCAAAGGAACCATAAGTTGTCTAAATTTCTGAGACGAAGCTTGTTGATTTTTATCATTAAGGGTTTTCGGACTATTGTCTTCATCTTTATTGTGTATTGTTTTAAGTTTATAAGTCCCCAAAATTCACTCTCAATTGTCCAGCAGGACACATGGCGTAACGGTTGGTTCCCTAAGCTTCTAAGGAGACAATCATCTGGAGGTTGCAGGTTCAATCCTCACTACGAGTAACAATACAGGAATGCTTAACATTTGTACCCGGTTATGGCAAACTCTGATCTCACAAACCATCTAACTGAGAACAGCTACATAAGCGACGTTCTCTCATGGAATCCTACAAAGAAACCTGCACCGAGCAGCAAGTGCATTAGTGCATTACAACGTACTGTAAGTACGTCGTAGGAAATGGACACGGTGACACGATTTCAAATCCTGGATTCAGCTAGTAAGGCATACAGGGTTCTTTTAGACAACCAGTCTGAAAGAAAATCTCTGAATCCAAACTTGTAAAACTCCGCTTAAAAATTGACCTTAACATCCTTCCTGTGTGGAGGGGTTGGTCAATACATACATCAGTACTTTGCAGACACAGGATACAACCTAGATGACTTACAATGAGTGATAGATGATAGAGATGGATGGTGAGAGAATCAGGGAAGTCCGTTCTGTCAGCGCAATTTCCCACAACTAATGATGATGATGATGATGATTAGAGAATTTATTCTGTCGGTTGTTGTTTCGCCGACTGCATCGCTGCAGAGGAATAACAATATCTTGTATGATACCAAACCATTTGATGAAAGACTCTAATTTTAATGTTAGGGTCTCATCTATTGAGTCATTTCCTATTCTTGAAACAATTTAACTGTGAGCAAAAAAAGGGACAGATGTTAAATTGAATGATAGGGTAATGTTACATAGAATCATTACGATTAAATTGCACTACTTGAGACAATTTAACTGTTTTGCAAATTGAACAATATATATATATATATATATATATATATATATATATAAACAGGGATTTGCTTTAAAAATCCTAAAACGCTGATATGCCATAAAATATAACCGAACAACTAAACATCTTATATTATCATTATATTGATTATTTTATTATTATTATTATTAGTAGTAGTAGTAGTAGTAGTAGTAGTAAAATTTTTAACCCAAAACGTTTTTAATCTGTAAAATGCAGTGTTCTATGTACAAAAATACTATTGAATATCATATTTTCAAATATAAAACTTTCAAAATGGGATTATCTTTTTAGCTTTATATTTGAAAATATTGTGATATTGTTCCGAATTTTTTTAGCATAGAACATTATTTCACCGTATAAAAACGTTTATAGCATTAAATTATAATCACACACACACACACACACACATATATATATATATATATATATATGTATGTATATATGCTCACACATAAGAAAGCTGGATTAAATTCAGACACTTCCTTCTCCATGGACTCGTTTCCTAACTAAGGCTAGAGAGCCCAGTCTGTCCTATTATTTAAGGGTTACTATGGTAGCGTGATATAGCTCACGCCTTTTCCAAGTGCGTCAGCTCAGTTTACCATGCAACCAGCTTCCTTTCGCATTTGAACTCAGCTTCCATATCCTACGACGATAAACGTTGCACAAAGACCGCCTCTATGCTCAATTAAATATAGGTGCCCTTATTTGCTACTTTGTTGTCATAGTTTGATGACTTTGTAATTTTGACTATTGCACAAGTAATAGTATTAGTAGTAGTAGTAGTATTAGTAGTAGTAGTAGTTGTAGTAGTAGTAGTAGTAGTAATTGTGTTGTAGTCCTGAAGATCGTATAAGAGATAGAAAATCCAGAAATAACTTTGATCAGCATCAACCCCTTTACCGCTATGATTTACTTCAGTTTTTATATAATTGTTTGTTTGTTTGTTTGTCCTGTGTTTTTTAGTCATTACAGAAGAAGTATTTCGCATTTATGCTTTTCTTCATTATTTCCTTACCATAATAATCATTATATTACTGACTCTTACAATAATGGCTATTTTCTGTTGAATCAGCTGCTGTGTTATTTTGATGGCCGGAGATTAGTAATATATTCCTTTCTTTTTTCCTTCTTAGATCCTGGCATCGGTCAAATAATATTTCCTATCTCTAAGACAACCATTTTTATTACCATGAATCATTCTCATTGACAATTTATCTTGAATACAATTCCTGATCATCTCTGTTCGCTGTCCTTTTGTAATCCTCATAGCAACGTCTCCCTTGGTAATATTTTCAACGTCATTAAATATAGATTACTTTGCCGTTACAATCTACATTGATTACATTTGCGAAACACGTCGCTGGAAAATAAACCAATCAAGTATTACAAAAATATATGATAGCCAACATCTATAAACCGGTTTAGCGAGAAAGATAGTGTCTGCTGCTAGGTGGCGTTGGAAGCGTTTTTTGGGTTTTTTTTTTAAATAACGAAATCACAATTAACTTTTCTGTGTTATATAGGCATGTATTTTTTTTAAGGATTGTCAGATAGGGTTTATTTGTTATTTTTTTAATTTTCATTTAATGGCATATAAACCTTCGTGGTTTATTTAATTCTTAGGCTATTTCTTTTAGAAGAACAGCAATGATACGATTTAACCGATGTCTCGAAAGGGATAAGGGGGTTAGCACCTTTCTCAGTACCAAAAGGAAAAGTGTTTTTCCGAAAGTGAACGTAATAACGCGACTAGAATTCGAAATCGCTGTCAAGGTTAGCCATTACGACAAAACTTAGTTCATTGATTCAAACAAATTTTTAGAAAGAGAATTTTTGTTTGAATCAACATAGTATATATATATATATATATATATATATAAGTGTGTGTGTGTGTGTGTGTGTGTGTGTGTGTGTGTGTGTGCAGGATTCGGGGTAAGGTCAGTTTTAACGGGGCGCCATAATATATTAATGTTTAGAAAGAAAGATGATACAATTGAAATGCATCAAAACATTTCTGCAACAGTGCGAGAAAATAAAGCTGCCAATGACTGTACCCGTCAAAAATTAATATTTCTGGGGGACTTGTTGCATAAGAAGAGGCTCTAAATGGAATAGCGATGGAGAAAAAGAAATTTGAATTAAAATACAACTATGTCTCTTGCAACAAAAACGAATTGAAGGAGAAGTTTTTACCAGACTCCCCAAGAGGTCAGGATATGAGACATCAATTTGATTTGCGGTACCCCGTTGGAAACAAGCCTCCCTAGGGATAAGTTTTAAAGTTGTCTAGTTCAGTCTGCATTTGCCTCAAATATTGGCTAAGGCATAGAAGAACAAAATCATTTCTTAAGCCTTTTAGCTAGGGAGGTATGTGCTGTCTTGGGGAAGGAACTGTAGAAATTAGCTGTAAATTCTTTTATGTGCCTGCTGGTCCAAAAGACCGCAAATCAATACAAATTATACGTGCAGTTATTGTCTGTAATGTATATCTGTTGTATAGCCGTGATACAACTATACGTATACATATACATGTGGAAACATAATAAAAAATAATGCCGAACGAACACACTTCTTTGGGAAAATATACCTTTCACACTTTATTCTCGAAAGGGTTGCGAAAGGATTGCGAAAGAATTGTGTGTGAGCAGTGAGTTGGAGACGGAACAGACTGCAACATATTGACCCCAAGCTCTTCTGACTATATCAGCACTTCTTTCTCATTCTGGTGGACTGCTCACCCGGGGTTCCTGAGGGCCCAAGCCCTCTGCTGGGAGCTGGTTCTCACTGCATCGCGCTACAACTCGAACTCCAACTAATTGACCCCAACTAACTCAAGCCGTCTGTGGCACCCGGTTATATAATTGTTTGACATCCACCTGCTTCTTTTGGACGCCGCAATTGCACCGAATTCCAACCGTCAAGGTGATACCCTGATATCTTCGACTGGATGCACCTGTTTCTTGATTGACGGCTGGGTTGAAGGTCAATATATTACATATCGAATTGGTACTTTGATTTTGTTATAGCAACGCTTTCTGTCAATTTATTAATACAATGGTGACTCGAAAGTTTAGCAATATTCAGGTAACGTATTTGCTTATTCGTCAAGATAGAACAAAAGGAAATAACCATTTAAAATAGAAAGCATTCTTTTGCATCATCTGTAGCCTACCTTCGGCCAGTTCTTTGATCCCGTGTTGATACGAGATTGTGTCTTTCGAGAAGAACTTCTTTACCGAAACTTTCACCTCCTTTAAATTTTGAAACGCAAGAGAAACATGGATAGAACAAGTAATAATCGGTGGGAGCCAATTCTTAACCAAATGCCGGATGAGGCATCAGTTCGATTCCTTCAGGCTCCTGGTTTTATTCCAAGAACTAATTCCTATACAAATATTCCAAAACTTTTGACCTCTGCAAATGTATCCATATTTACCCCCCACCGCTCGGGCAGGATATGACACAAGGACAATTTTTAAGCGAAGTTTAACAAGTTTGAATTCAGAGTTTTCCTTCTCCTAGACTAGTTGCGTCACCAAGGCTGTAGAACCTTGTTTGCCCTACTATTTACCCATAGCTGGAGAGAGACTAATTGGATTCATACCTTTCCCAAGGGTATTAGTGCTATGTGAAATGCAATGAGTCTCGTCCAGGATTTGAACTCGTGTCGCTGTGTCCATTTCCTACGACCATAACCATTACACCACGGGCACCTCCTCAGCAAATGTAAACGCAAAATATAGAGGATGATATTTAAAATTGATAAAACGTGAAACTGCTAATTACGCAAATTTAATTTTATTTTATAGACAATAAAATCATATTATTATCCTCACAACGGCTTTGAAGCTTTTAAAATGTTGATCTGTTGATAGTCTGAATTGAAGAAAATTAATTGTGTGGCTTTGAGCTGAAGGAAGAAGAGTTTGATCAGAAAAATCAAATGGAAAATAAATAGCATCAAAAGTTGAACCGGCGAATTTGACATATACGAGGTGCAAAAGATAAGTTTCCAGACTTTTTTTTGTATGGGCATTTAAAATTGTCGTAAACTCTTGAAAATTCACTATGTTATTGCAATACATCTTATGGGATGACTGACTAATTTTTATGATTTCACGTTCAAATGAACAGGTACAGCAGCAATTGGAATACACCCTAATAAAGCCTGATTGTCACAGCTGGTGAATTTCAAAAATCCAATCTGACACTTTAGAAGAACGATATGCAATAAAATTCTGTTTTAAACTTGAACGAAATGCCACAGAAACGTATGGAATGCTTAAGTCTGCTTTTGGAACATCTTGCATGAATCGAGTATCAGTTTTTGAGTGGCATAAGAGATTCAAGGAAGGCAGGGAGTCTGTGAGGGATGATGAGAGGGCTAGGAGGAGTAAGGAAGTCAATGCAGCAGAGTTGATCGACCTAAGGGTTAGGTTTAGGGTTAGGGTTACTATGTTGAGGTTTTAAGGGAGTTCATTTAATATTTAATGATCCTCGTACAGACACACACGCACACACACACACACACACACATATATATATATACATATATATATATATATACTTAGCTCTGTACTTCTCTCTCTCCCCGCGTCTCACTTATATATATATACATATATATATATATACCTTTAAGAAAAAAAAAAAACCCGGTCATATTAGGATTATAAACTAATTTCCATCCTGTTATGGGTATTGATATGAATCAATAACACCAAAAATAGCAGGACTTCTTCAGAGGTAATGGATAAAATAATCACAGTCAGAATACACAGGAGGGAATGGCGGGAGGGGGTAGACGAGGGGTGAAAAGTTTCCTCCCCATTTGTTCAATTCCGATTTTTCTTTTTATTATTACCGGTTGGAATCACAATAAAGTAACTAAACGTATATTCTAAACTCACTTTCTATAGGAAATTGAATTTTAAGTTCTTTAAAACTTAAATTCTAAATACATTTCAACGTAATTCTCCAGATTTAATAATAATTTAGGGAATTATATCATTTCTTTTAACCTTACGTAACCTTACGTCATAAAATTAATTATATATATATATATATATATAACATTTAAAAGACTTACAGTAAATACAAGCTGCAGTTGAACCATGTCAAATGAGGGAAAAGATGTTGATTCTTTTGAATATTTTCCAGTGTTTGAAAACCAAAGTTAAATTAAGAATAGAATAAATTAGGAAGGGATGAATATATATATATATATATATATATATATATATATATATATATATATGATGATGATTGCTATCCTTGAGAGAAGACAGCCGTCTTTACCACCAAAAGTACAATTTAAAAAAAGAATAGTATAAATTTGGAATTTCGTGTTACATGATGAAAAAGCTAGAAAAGGGATATATATATATATATATATATATATATATATTTCTTTGAGACAAAACAAAAACCGGTCACATTAGTATTATAAATTTATTTCCATCCTGTTATGGGTGTTGATATAAATAAAGAAAACAAAAATAACAGGACTTCTTCAGATCTTTTGGATGAAATAATTTAGAAAAGACACAGGAAAGAAGGGTGGGAGCGGGTAGAAGAAGGGTGAACAGTTTTCTCCTGATTTAGCCCACTTCAGTTTTTTTTTGTATTATCGGTTGGAATTATAGTTAATTAATTTTTTTTATTTTTTTTATTTTTTAAAATCTAAATACATTTCAACTTAAAACTCCTGATTAAATACTAATTTAGGGAAGTACGACTTTCTTTAATAACCTTACGTAAGGATAGAGCAATACTTATATTAAATTAAATTCAAAATTCAAAATTAAAATATTTAATTTCAAATTGTATTTTCGTGCCTATTAATTCAGTTACCCTTCCAATGAAGAGTACGTACACATCACATGGTTTCTTCTCATCTTTTTTATTTTATTTTATTTTTATAATAAAACTCCCAGCTCCGTTTAACTGGACCAAATAATATATATATAACGCAGTTTCTTCCAGGCAGCGGTCACATCGATACTGCTATATGGCTGCACTACATGGACGCCAACAAAACGGCTGGAGAAGAAGCTAGACGGCAATTACACACACAAGAATGCTACGTGCAATCTTGAACAAATCCTGGCGGCAACACCCCACAAGACACCAACTGTACGGCCACCTGCCCCCTATCACGAAAACTACTCAAGTTAGACGAACCAGACATGCAGGACACTGCTGGAGAAGCAGGGACGAGCTCATAAGAGATGTACTCTTATGGACCCCCACACATGGCCGTGCAAAAGCAGGACGACCAGCACGAACATACATTCAGCAGCTATGTGAGGATACGGGATGTTGTCCTGAAGACCTAACTAGGGCGATGAACGATAGGGAGGAGTGGCAAGAGAGGGCCAGGGATATCCGTGCTACCAGCGCGATATGATGATATATATATATATATATATATATATATATATATATATATATATATATATAATGATTGCTATCCTTGAGAGAAGACAGCCGTCTTTACCACCAAAAGTACAATTCAACTATTCAGATCAATACATAATTTAAGGCATGAAGAATATCGAAGATATATAAGCGAATAATCTAGTAAGACATATGTACGCCATTGGATTATAGTGACGTATACTTGTATGACACTTGTGCCAACTTGTGAGACTTCATAGCTACAGCACGATGAAAAGCATAGCAAGATAACTAATTACTATGCAAACTGCAAGTTATATTTCCGAGTAGCTTAAACCTTTCCCGTCACAGGATGAATACAAGAATTGCCTTCATTTGTCATTAGACTGGACCCGATGCTACCCAATATATATATATATATATATATATATACTCCCCTACCCACGTAGGGTTGATTTCTTTAGCGCATGAAGTAATCGCGTTGCCATTAGCGTTTATTGAAAGGCTCTTCATATATGAATTGAGCTCTCGGTAGCCGTTAAGCGGATGTATGTTAACAATAGCAATTTTGATTTATAACCGTTTAAAATTTACTTCGCTGCCACTAGTTCCTCGTGGATGTGGGGTAGAGTCTCGGTTTGGCGTTTGAGTCAATCTGATTTCGATCCCAGCTACGGGAAGCGAGATTTTTCTAGTCAGACTGATGAGTTCTGAGAGAACCAAACAGATCTATCTGTGGATGACTATATATAAATATATGCGTGTGTGTGTTACAACAGTGTATGATTGTCACTATCTCGCTTTGTGGCAGACCAAAAAGGGTAAAATCTGGAGAATTATCATATGATATAATAATTAATGATTATATATTAGTTTTTATATATATATATTTCATTAGGTATTTAATAGCATCCATTATTAATGAAACCTGCTTATGAAACACATATATATTCTAGAGACAACACCTCACAAAGCACCAGCTGTACGGCCACGTACCTCCCATGACGAAAAATATCAAAATTAGAAAAACCAGACATGCAGGACAGTGATGGAGAAGCAGGGACGAGCTCATAAGTGATGTTTTCCTGTCGACCCCCTCACATGACTGAGTAAAAGCAGGGTGACCAGCTCGAACGTACATACAGCAACTCCGTGAGGATATGGGATGTAGCTCTGAGGACCTGCCAGAAGTGATGAACGATAGGGAGGAGTGGCGAGAGAGGGTCAGGGATATCCGTGCTGGCGGCACCACAAGATGGTGATGACGATGAGATGATGTATATATATATATATATATAAGTTTTTCTTCATATCGTCTTAAGCATTGCATAAAGATACATCCGGTGTGGAAGCAACAGTTCTTGAGTTCTGGTGTGAGTAGAGCACATCTTCTTTGCTATTAATCCCAGTTCCACTCTGAGACGGAGTAGTTGTACCTGTTAGAGTCCTGTATAGAAGTGAAATTGATCAGCCTGAAAATTATTTCTATTTGATAATGCCGTTCCGGTTTTGCTGCAGTGAATTGCAATATAGTCGTCGGCTTCGTTTTCGTTTTACTCTTTATCCTTCTTAGTGTTAAGGAACTTTGTTGCTTTTGGATTTTATCAGTAATCGTTAACTTACTTTGATCATAGAAGCGATGTTGTTTACAACCTGAATTTAATGATTATAGCCAGACAGAGTCCACAGCTTCAGTGGCAATGCCAGTGTCTCCGACATTTTTATCACAATTTTACTTATATCTTTATTTAATGTTGCCAATATTTCAACACTAGAGAATATGATGTAGACGTTTAAATCAAAAATATAGTAGTTAGTAAGAGATGCAGTCTGTCCGGGTATCTATCAATGGTTGGGATTGGTTTCTTTTGGTTTGGTTATTTGGTATAATGGCCTATAAACGTTTAAAGTTTATTTAACGCGAAATTATTTTTTCTGTATAATTTGTAAGTGAATAGTTTATTGGTTAATGTTTAAGTGTTTCAAGGAATTGTTAGGACATGAAAAAAGTTGGCTGGTGGTTTTCTAAATAGACATAGGCTTTGTAAATTATCGTGTTTTGTTGGTTTATCTTTATATATATATATGTGTGTGTGTGTGTGTGTGTGTGTGTGTGTATAGATTCATTTCCTTGAGAGAGGAGATTATCTTGTGGATTTCCACACTTTAAGATATTTTTTTCATAATTTGTTGTATTGATGTCCTACAGGGGCTAGATGTCTCCATTTAATCAAGACATGTTTCACTTTGAGCGTTTTTTTGGCATTTGAACACATTGAATACGCTTCTTGAAGCATGAATGGTTGGTTGGTTTGTTAATGGCATATCAACTCTTTTTAGGCTATTTAATGCCGAATCCATTCTCCTAGATGAACAGTAGTGGTACTATTTAACCCATAGCTGGGAGGATAAGGGGGTTCAATACTTTTTCCAAGGGTATTTGCCCGAAAGTGAACGTAATAGCGCGACTGGTGTACGAACTCGCGTACTACGATTCCGCAGTCCATCGCTTTAACCATTACACCATGAGGACACCCCCTGAAGTATGAATGGTTGCGTAGTTGAAATCGTGTCATTCACTTATACTTTACAATTTTTTTCTATTTGAATTGGTGTGACAATGCTTAGTTTATAATTTGTATTATGGTTGTAACCTTTTTGCCATTTTTGTTGGATATAATTGATTATTTTCCATTTAGGATCTATATATGGAATCTAGAAATTTTCCTAAGGGGTTGATTTCGAGATGATTTTGTGGCTAATCAGCCAGTTCATTTTCTTTTACTCATTGATGGCTCAGGATGCAACAGAGTACTATTTCTTCGCATTTGATAATGAATCTAATTTGAATAATGATTTTATTAACAGTGAGTATTTGAGTTTTTCGTTTGCTTATTTATAGCTATTATATCAGATAAATTGGCCTAATGGGTAGAGTGTTCGCCAATAGTCCGGGAGACCTGGGTTCAATCTCAGGTCGCGTCATATCAAAAAAACTTTTAAAATGGTACTTGATACCTCCTTGCATAACACTCAGCAATATAAGGTACGTATCAAGGGTAAAGTGGAGCACTCCAGGGAAAGGAGTAGCGCCCTCCCCTACACTTCAATGAAGTAGCTATTGAAAAGGGAGCCTTCTGGTCGCCCTTGACAACGGTCGCCAACTTTAATTTCTATATCTGATAAGGAGTCAGGAAATCTTACATTTTTTTGGTTTGCAGAAATTAAAGTTTGGGACAAGCATATTGTACAAATCTTTGAATTGAAAAACTCGCACTGGATACAGTCTCGTTTTTTCACATAATTAAGGCAGTAATGGACATTTACAACAACAAGAAGACGAGACTGGTGATGGAATTATTCTATTTACTCCTTAGAATAAACCCGACAATAACAATAGTTGAATAGAAGGGTGTACTTACTCATTTCGCTCTCTTTCAGTGGCACATAAATTACTCTAAAAGTCAAAGTATGCCCCTTTATTTTCTCGGAAACTGCTATAGACACGGGTAGAAAAATCGTACCATTAAATAGAGCTAGTTTAAATCGTAAATTGCAGCTGACAAGTTGACCTGGTATATAAGTCGACCTCGACAGTTTTATCTCAAAACTTTAGGTTAGTTCTATACTTGCTGTATTGATCAACCTCCAAACATACAGTAGCCGACTAGTGGCGTTCCGATTCGTGTTTATAGTTTTGTTAGCGTCTGTGTGGCGAATCCATGCAGTAGCATGGACACAACTACAGATTGGAAGAAATGTCCTTTTATTTAAATAGATAGATAATTTATCCATATGATCGATAACCTATGAATAACATCATTGGACACTTTATCTAGGCCTATGTTGCCATCACTTTCAATTGATGAGATACTGCTGCCAAGGTATATGAACTGGTCTGTTTTTGTTTTTATTATTATAGTAAAAAAAGAACAATTAACAAATAATTGCAATGGAAGGTCGAAAATGTAAATAACTATGATTTCCATATTCGTTTGAAATGCCCTTGAATATTTATAGGTGTTTGAAAGGTCGTCTGAGTATATAAATAAGCTTGAAATTCAGCTTGAATATTTCCAAATGGGTTTGAAATGCAGCTTGAATATTTCAATATGGGTTTGAAATGTGGCTTGAATATTTCCAAATGCTTTTCAAATGAAGTTTAAAGATTTCCAAATGGGTTTGAAATACCCTGGAATATTTCTATATGGGTTTTAAATACAGCCTGAATGTTTCCATATTGGTTTGAAAGGCCTTTGAATATTTACATATGTGTTTGAAATGCGGCTTGTATATTTCTATATGGATTTGAAATACGGCTTGAATATTTCTATGTGGGTTTTAAAAACAGCTTGAATATTTCCATATTGGTTTGAAAGGTTTTTGAATATTTATATTTGAATTTTAAATGCGGCTTGAATATTTCTATTTGTGTTTGAAATACGGCTTGAATATTTCCATATTGGTTTGAAAGGCCTTTGGATATTTACATATGTGTTTGAAATGCGGCTTGAATATTTCTATAAGGGTTTGAAAAATGCGGCTTGAATATTTCCAAATGGTTTTTAAATAAAGTTTGAAGATTTCCAGATGGGTTTGAAATACCATTGAATATTTCTATGTGGGTTTTAAATACAGATTGAATATTTCCATATTGGTTTGAAAGGCCTTTGAATATTCATATTTGTATTTTAAATGCGGCTTGAATATTTCTATATGGCTTCGAAATCCAGCTTGAATATTTCTGCATGTGTTTGAAATACGGCTTGAATATTTCTGTATAGGTTTGAAAAATACGGCTTGAATATTTCTCTATGGGTTTGAAAAATGCGACTTGAATGTTTCCAAACTGGTCAGAAATGCAGTTAAATGAACTATAATAGACTAAAACATTTAATTGCTCTATCGAACACCATAGGAAATATTTGTCTTCAATTAATCTTGATAAGCTTTAATTTCAGCAGTAAGATCTTAACTGTGTTAATTGCTTACCCCTACATAATTTTCTGGACACGTCATTGTAGAATGGGTGCAATATCTTCGAATTGCTCATCCTATCTATGTTTGTTTGATGATAGAATGATTTTAATGGTCTCTGTGGTCCTTTATGGTTTGATTGTTAGGACATTTTCAATGTCTATATTTACATTTTTTGTTTACTTTGAGAAATTTTGTGCCCGGTTATATAATATTAAGGCATTCTATTTAATGCAAATAAAATTCAATTTGAACCACACGAGAGACCTTAAAAGGTAGTACAAATTGTGCTTACTGCTAGATCCACTCTAATTACTGCTAGATCCACTCTAATATTTCAATATGGGTTTGAAAAATGCACCTTGAATATTTCCAAATGGGTTCGAAATGTGGCTTGAATATTTCCAAATGCTTTTCAAATGAAGTTTAAAGATTTCCAAATGGGTTTGAAATACCCTGGAATATTTCTATATGGGTTTTAAATACAGCCTGAATGTTTCCATATTGGTTTGAAAGGCCTTTGAATATTTACATATGTGTTTGAAATGCGGCTTGTATAGCAATCTGTATTTAAAACCCACATGCGGCTTGTCTAGCAGTAATTAGAGTGGATCTAGCAGTAAGCACAATGAATAATCATTCCATTCTCTTCAGGTCTCCAGAGCAGGAACCTCATCATCAGATATAGTTTAATATCATATCCAGTTCTATTTTGGAAGTGAGGGTTTCCTCCACAGTAGGGAATAGTCAGTTTATTCTAAGTCCACAGACAGAATGAAAATATATTTCTACAGGGTGGAACGATAAAGTTGTCGTCCTAAAGAAAATAACACTACAGCTTTATTTTAAAACTGTTATTGAAAAATCAATTCAGCTAACTTGATTATGTAGTAGAGCTGACATCTACTGGGTGAAACGCTAAAGTTGTCGTCCTAAAGAAAACAACACTACAGCTTTATTTTAAATCTTTTATTGAAAAAAACAAATTCAGCTAACTTGATTATGTAGTAGAGCTGACATCTACAGGGTGGAACGATAAAATTGTCGTCCTAAAGAAAATAACACAACAACTTTTATTGAAAAAATCAATTGATTATGTAGTAGAGCTGGCATCAATTCAATGTAGCCGCCTTCAGCCTCAATCGCCGCCTCGATACGGATCCGGAACTGGGAGCATGCATTTTCCTCAAGCACCGGCAGGAGCTCGGCGATCAGGCTGGCTTTGATGTTGTAGGAATGTAATGTTGCTGATGTTCTCGACGTATGACCAAACGAAGTAGTGCAGCGGTTTCAGGTCGGAGGAGGAGGGGGTCAGTGAGAGAAGGGTACAAAGTCGTACGACTCCTTCTGAAGCCAAGTCTGGGTCTATTTGAACTTTTTGGCCGTCATCGAGTCCTGCTGCCACATCCAGGGTCTGCCACTGGCCACCTGATTGCACCAGGGGATCACCACACTCTTCAGCCCATCCAGGTACACTTTGGTGTTGACTTTCAAGCCGACTTCGAAGATGTGCGGTGGCATGATGTTGCCCTCACTTGAAACCACACTAAAGACCATAACCGTAGCCGTTCGCAGGGTCGTCTGATGCGTTGAGCTGTGCCCTCAAGCTTTGAATCGTCTGGATTTGCTTTTTGAGGGTGCAAGCAATGGTCCTGTTGTCATAACTTGGATCGGTAGAGATCATGATTGTACAGCGGCGCATCTCCGATCTCGCTCGTTGAACATTGTGTTACTTTCAGACATGATAGAAGGCTCCTATCGCTCTTGGGATTTGTACACAACTGGCCAACTAGTAGCTGGTCGGCAACAAAAAAAGAAAACCGGTTTTTATTAAACGGAAATGGAATCATGTCGTCTTTTCTTGGGCGACAATTTTATCGTTCCATCCAGTAAACAGTTGTGTTTTCCAAAAATTCTGCCTCGGCATAAACATCGAACATCAGATATTATAAACTATGACCATCTCTAATGGAAACTTGTACAGCTAAGCTCTGTCTGAAAACTACAGAAACAGCCTTCAGAGAATTATATATAACATGACTATAATGAAGTCACTGGGCTTTCTAAGCTTAGAGATAGTGGAACCAAAAACTAAACAATTCCGTTTGCATCAACTAATATCTTCCATCATATATATATATATATATATATATATATATATATATATATATATATGTATAAGTATGATGAGCCGTTAAGGTGAAACTTTAGTCAGAGAATTCCGACTCGCGATTCATGTTAATTATATATATATATATATATATATATATATATATATATATATATATATATATATATATGTGTGTGTGTGTGTGTGTGTGTGTGTAAAAATTATTTTTGGTAGTCCAAAGAGAGAAAAAAGTAAATATTTAAAAATGAATTGGTCTCCGAAGAGATTTGTATTTTTGTTAAAATTATTCATTTCAATCATACGTAAGTGTATGAATGGAGCGCCCGATGATACTTGAACTCACTTCAGTAGGTTTGTTAGTTGAAAGTATATATATATATATATATATATATATATAACAATAACCTGTATAAATCAAATGAATTTCGGCGCAATATTTCATTAATTTATTTATTCATTTGGCGAGTTGATGGAATATTTCTTAATGCTTATTACTCATCTTACCCAGTTGATTTAGAAAAAAAATCAATATGAGAATATAATGCCATTTCATTCTTTGTTTCATTGTTAACTTCTTTATTGGAGCAGAATCGTTTTCAGTTCTAAGGGGCCCAAATAAGGTCAGCACAATAAATAGGAATGAATGCTGCCAGGTCAAGTGGACTTAGCTTACCTCTGATTTTGAGCTCTCAGACCTCAATTCTCTGATCTCTGATCCATTTAAAATGATTATTATCAGTTTTGCTCCTTATTTCGATGCGTCAAATTAATTTGATGTCATTTTTAATGAAATTGAGTTGAATTTAAATGGAAAGAAAAATGAGTTGGCTTGTTTCTCAGTGGCATATGATGTACATTTCACGAAATCCTGAGGTGATACAAACCTAAGGGCTGATTCGGTGTCAATTCGTTCGATTTGATCAATCCGTGTGTTCTGGCATATTTCCAGATGGGGTGAGTTTGGATGAGACCAGAACCTTCATGACTTATACGGTGTTTGATACAGGACACAATCCTAAGGATAACAGGGTATCAGTAACTTTAATCAAAATTCTGACTTGGCATCAAACTTAACATAGACCTTTGACACCCTTGTAAAATCCTGTCGGCAGTAGTTACTGGATGCCTTCTTCTGATAACTAACTTGTTTAGTTTGCAGACTGGCCCAGTCGACTAGGGCCGTCGAATACACTGACTGCCTCTATGCAGTGGAGTAAGACCCCGAACGAGTGTCCTGGATATGACAGTAAACAATCTGATTGTGAGTCTCCAATAATACTGGAACTTTGGGGAATGCGGAGTACCTTTTTATTACCAACGCCCCCAGGTCCACTCTGGCTCGGAGTGGTAGCACCTGATAGGGTCCTATGTATGAGTCAAATAGAATTGTGAACTTATGCGTAACTCTGTTATTTGAAATAGAACTGTGCGTAAACAAAAACTATACTTATACTAAACTGAATTATTTACTGCTTATATGTGTAAAAATGGATTTGGCATTAAATAATCTACAGTGATTGAGGTGCCTTAAACCCAACCAATCAGACAAACAAACAAACTTATCAGACCTCTAACACGACCTCATCTCTTTCTTCAGAACAAACAACAGATTTAACTAACTTTGAGATCCTTTATTAACTTTCCCTGTGATATTTTTCTCAAACATCACGAATTTCTAGGTTACAACATTCTTCATGTGATATATGGCATTGTTCTCTAGTTCTGTGCTATGTATGTCTCTGATGCAATCACTGATACTTTATGTGAATATCCCCGTACATTTAGTAGTGTAGTGGCCACTTCGCATTACCAGAGATTATTTTGCCTGCCTGTGTGACCCACAATAGAAGCATGAACTCGAGATTAGGGAATATTTAAATGGTCATTGAGTTACTGAGAGAGCGACAAGAAAAAATGTAAATTTCACAGTGAAGTGAAAATGCCCCTTTTACATTGGGGGTTAGAAAAAATAGATATATATGTTGATCGACTTGCTGTCCTTCACGTATTCCGACTTAGAGAGAATTCTCTGTGATTACATGTTTTACTTTCCGTCATCTTTTCAACTCATCTTTGTCTCTTCCATAAGAAATTGGAATTTTTCAGTACAATATTTTCTTGTAATTGGGACAGATGAGTTGTCGGAGAAAACTTCAGGAGACAAAGAATTTGTCGCTTGATGACAGTGGGAAAAGAAGAGTCTCCACATGGGCTACTAGGTCCCCATTTTTAGTAAAACACTTGGGAAAGGTATGGACCCCCTTATCTCGCAAGCTATGGGTTATATATATATATATATTATTAAGAAAAAAACCAAAGACCGGTTAATTCAGGATTATAAATTTATTTCCATCCCGTATTTTCAGTTTCTGGTGTGAACCAGGAAATATTGCTCAGTAATATTGCTCTGTAATAAATTACATTGAGCTCTCTACCAGGAAAATTTAAATGTTCAGCTCTTGAATGATTTTCTTGTCCTGAGGGAATTACTCCAAACTCTGGTTTAACTTGACCGAATATTACCTATATATATATATATATATATATACCGTCGCAGGAATGTAAAAATTGAACATGGTGACCTGAGTTCAATCCTTGGAAGAGGCTATGAGCATTTAACATATCGCTAATACCGTTGGGAAAAGTATGAATCCCGCTATCGTCTCTCCCTATCTATGGGTAAATAGTCGGGCAGTTTGTGATTTTTAAGCTAGGTATGGCAAGTGGAGTACTCTGAATTGAAACCTATTATAATCCGCTGAAAATTAACTTTTTGTCACATCCTGCATGCGCAGAGGGATAGATAGATATGAACATGTTGACATAGATAGATAGATAGATAGATAGATAGATGCTTGTCGTGTTTGCTATTTTAAAAAATGAAAAGTATTTAGTAATAAATCATGATTTATCTATTTTAAAGCTCTAATTATGTCCTACTGATTATGTGACGTTCTTGCGATCAAGGAGGGTCATGGACATCCAGGGGCTCCGAGGAGATGTATCTTGTATTTTTTTATCGTCTCTGGTTGTCTCTTTTCGAATTGAAGGGAAACATATTCCAACTTCGACATTTCGGCTCTACTCTGCCAGCCGGAACCTGCTCTCTCTTCCTTCTGCGATGGGACCAG
>OY757909.1:16079948-16219948 GCA_963585895.1 Sepioteuthis lessoniana
TAACTTTGATAATGCGTGTGAAATCAGTCTGCCTTGGTGGTATTATGAGAAACTAATTTGCTTAACAGAGATAGATAGATAGATAGATATGAATAAAAGACTGAGACAAACAGACAGACAGATAGATAGATAGATAGATAAAAATGAGAATATACATAGAACACATCGCAGATACGAATAACTATACAATCAGTGGAAGACATATACTCCCCCGGCCTTTTGGCTGGGCCGTCTAACATTCGTGTCGGATGGGGTATCCAAACCAATGGCAGATTCGAGGCCGAAAGACCCCCAACTTCGGTTGGGCAACCCTCGGTTGGGTGAGCTGCTTTTTTGTTCCCCCTGCACCCCTTGTATAGCACTAGACCTCACGGTCTAGTTCAAGCTATATTCTGGCATACGTGCCCGGATCTAGATTTAGGTCCGTGATACTGCTTGCCTCATAAGACCCACATTGCACTTAGTGGGTCAATGACTTGCAGGGTTCGAGTCTCGGCTCGTTCCTGACCTTTCTCTCCCCTTCATCACCACTTTAATCGGCCTTCGAGCTTTTGGCCTTCTGTCAAGTCCTGTCTGGTGAGAGGCAGCGACAAATATCATATACATAGATAGAAAGCCATCATCATCAGCATCATCATGTCGTGCCGCTTGCACGGATATCCCTGACCCTCTCTCGCCACTTCTCCCTATCGTTCATCGCCTCCGGCAAGTCTTCAGGGCTACATCCCGTATCCTCACATAGCTGCTGTACGTATGTTCGAGCTGGTCCTCCTGCTTTTGCTCGGCCATATGTGGGGATCCATAGGAGTACATCACTTATGAGTTCGTCTCTGCTACTCCAGCAGTGTCCTCCGTGTCTGGTTCGTCTAACTTGGATAGTTTTCGTGATGGGAGGCAGGCGGCCGTGTAGTTGGTGCTTTGTGGGGTGTTGCCGCTAGGACTTATTCAATATTACTCTCAACATTCTTGTGTAATTGCCGTGTAGCTTCTTCTCCAGCCGTTTTGTTAGCGTCCAATTAGTGCATTTATACAGCAGTATCGACACGACCGCTGCCAGGAAGAAACTGCGTAGATAGATAGATAGATAGATAGATAGATAGATATACTGTTGACAAAATAAACTAAATATATCAATATTGACATTTACTAACCTTAGCATGTAGTAGAGGATGCTCTTTGCGAAACAATTATGAGCAAAAAAATGGATTCGGAGACTCGAGTTCAAATTCCCGCTAGGTGTGGGTCTTTAACCTTGTTAAAGTACTTAGTTTTGGAGAAGGAAAACTCTGATTTCAAACCAACTGCACTCCATTTAAATACTTAACTTGCGTCACAAGGCGGAATCGTAGTAAGCGAGTTCGAACTCCAGTCGCACTATTACGTTCACTTTCGGACAAATATCCTAGGGAAAGGAATGAACCCCCTTATCCTCCCAGCTATAGGTTAAATAGTACCCCTACTGTTCTTCTAGAACGATGGCTTTGGCATTAAATAACCGACAAAGGTATGCCGTTAAACAAAGTAAGCAAGAAAGAAACCTTGAGTCACATCCTTCACGTGGAGGTGTGGGTGGGTAAATGCACACTAAGCTTAGAAAAAAATATGGGTCACCCAGTGAAAATCGAACCGTGTTGTTATGATCTGCGACACTAAATTCCTAAGTACTAAACCAGGCGAATAGACTATATAAGTTTGATTTATTTGGTCACAATACATTTAGTATGAGGCATCTTGTGAGGATCGAACTCACAAGAACATCTCGTCTCGTCTATCATACTAACGAGTACGCCACACATGGTCTCTACTAAAATCTAAATAGAGTTTAGATTTATGGCAGGTCAATAAAACGGTGACAACTTGTGAGTATCGAACTCAGTCTGAGCTTGTTAACTATAACACTAGGACGAGGTGACTGATATAACGTAGTGATATGAGAGGTTAGTTGATATCCTAGAATTATACACAAATAAGGAAATTTTATACCGAAATAAACGACAAAAGTTTAGCAGAAGTACACGGGATTTATTATCCAGTTTTTTTAGACCTTTGTATTCAATATTCACTTTTCATTCGCACCAATCTAACAAAAGGCTGGATAAAAAAAAAAGAATAATTTTAGTATAAATATTATTTGGAGAAAAATTTCATCGATTTTTGTTAGATTTTTAAAAGTATAAACAAAACCATTTGAGAGATAAGCATATGTTACATAGAGACTCACACATGCGTATATGTCTTTTGATCAAGCAGTGTGACGCCAACTTCACAAGCAAGGCGTTGCAAAATTGGAAGCCAAATGCACCTGCGTCCGTAGAGAGCACCATCAGAAAATATATGAGCGCAGAGTGCACGTTTTCCCCTTCAATGTGGTAATGCAATTTTATGTCCCACGTGTGGAAGACTATGAGCTTTAGAATTTGATCTCAATAGTTAGTAGAATAGACACAAAGACCACAAAGTCTTTTAAAAGTCGTTGTCTCGAAAAAAATTCTGTCATATATATATATAGATATAGATGTATACTATAAATTTAAGTATTATAAATATAAATGTATATATATATATGTATATAGATAGATAGATAGATAAAGAGAGAGAGAGAGAGAGGAGGGGGTAGAAAATGATCATTTTTCCTAATAATTCAACTACACTCATAGAAAAATTGAAAAACAAAAACTTGTTATCTAAACAGTTTTAGCTTTTCGAATACAAATAATAATTATCATATCGAGGCTTATTTACATTCACTCAGATGTACGGGTTATGATAACTATAAAGGTTAGCCCAGTCGGCTGGGGCTGTAGAATACACCGACTGCACCTCTGCAGAGGTGTAAGATACCCCCAATGAGTGTCCGGGATATGACACAAAACATTCTCATGCTGAGGTTCCACTGATGCTGGGGCTTTGGGGAATGCGGAGCACCCCTTCATTGCCATTGCTCCCAGGTCCACTCTGGCCCGACGTGATAGCACCTGATGGGACCCTAATATGGGTTAAATAGAACTAACGGTATACTTATGCTAAACTGAATTGTTTGACTGAACTGAATTGCTTGAAATAGAAATGTTTTTGAAAATTAAATCCTTCTTACATTTAAACTACTTTCTTATGCTAAACTGAATTATTTGAAAGGGGACTGTT
This sequence comes from Sepioteuthis lessoniana, assembly GCA_963585895.1. NCBI lineage: Eukaryota > Metazoa > Mollusca > Cephalopoda > Myopsida > Loliginidae > Sepioteuthis > Sepioteuthis lessoniana. Next base: position 16,083,093 of record OY757909.1, read on the forward strand.
TTTTGACATTGAAACTTTACTTACACCAAACTGAATTGTTTAATATAGAACTGTTTTGAAAGTTAACTCTGTGTAAAAAAATATGTACCTATACTAAACTGAATTAGCCGAATTAGAACTGTTTGACTAAACTGAATAGCTTGAAATAGATATGCTTTTCACAATTGAACTGCACTTTCATTAAAACTGCGTACTTATCCTAAACTGAATTCTTTGAAATAGAACTATTTTCATAAATATGGATTTGGCGTTAAATTACCTACAAAAGTTGATATGCCTTAAAACCCAAACAACCAACCAATCAACTATAAAAGTGGTGGGGGAGCTCCATGTCAGAAAGGGTTTAGACTGTGATGTCACGATTTCAAATTCCAATCGTGCAATAACGTTTACATTCAGACATTCACAGATACACACACACACACACACACACATATATATATATATATATATATATATATATATATATATATATAGTGTCATGCACAGACAGACTGTTTCGTTCTATCAGAACTCTTCAATATATATATATATGAAGAAAGTAGAAAAAACTAAATTATTCAAGTTTGATGGATTTTTTTATGAAAGTCGACGTTGAACATTTCGGTTATAATAACCTTCTTCAGGACTTTAAATTCATAAAAACTGTTGTTGAAATAGCGATGGATGTTTTCTGAAATAACAGGAGAAAAGAAAAGAACGATGCATAATTGTATATTCCTCATTCTTATTTTTGTAAATATTAATACGTAGTTTGAATGATGTTTGACATTTGTTGGGTTTCTAAGGGATAAAACGGAAAATGATAAAAACAATATTAAAATATTTTGGACAAAAAATGGTGGAAAGGCAGAAAAACTGAATATGAATGTATTGTTCATGAGGATATATTTAAATTGGGTTCATGAGTTTCAAAGAGTTATAAATGTGTGAGAAGAGGGAATTAAATAAAATTTGATATGTTATAGCTATTTAAAACGAATTTACCTATAAAAGAGGATTGATTGAAAAACCTAGTACATCTATTAATAAAGGATTCAAGCGAAATAGCACTGGTTTCAAAATGTCTTAATCTTTTATTACGGATATGAGGCAACGCTCCAGCTGCATCGAAATCAAAGTTATAATTAGATTTGTACATATGTAGGAAAAGTAAATTTCCCTATTTACTTATATATATATATCTATATCTATCTATATATATATATATATATATATATATATATATATATATATATATATATATATATATATATATATTATCATCCACAGACAGACTGTTTCGTTGATTTTGTTCAAATCCTCGACGAGACTGATTGCATTTTACATAGCACTAATACCCTTGGGAAAGGTATGAATCCAATTATTCTCCCTCCAGTTATGGGTAAATAGTAGGGCAGACTAGGTTCTTCAGCCTTGGTAAGGCAACTAGTCTAGGAGAAGGAAAACTCTGAATTAAAACCTGTTAAACTCCGCTTAAAAAATTGACCTTGTGTCATATCTTGCCCGAGCGGAGGCGTTGGTAAATATGGTTTCGTTGTATCACAACTCTTCTGTGTAGCTAGACACGTAGGACACTTGAAGCTGGGATATATATATATATATATAAATTGAGTTTTGTCATAAGTATTTTCCTTTTTTACAAACGGGGTTGCAACTGCTTATTTCTAACTTCCAATGATTCAAATTCAACCGATTAAAGAGCGACTTCATCGCTCCTTTTTATTTCAATAGTAAAAGAGCGCGCTTCATTATTTAATCTATTATCTCATGTCTCAAAAATGGAGGAAATGAAAGTGCATATTTGATATGAAATGTTGTCCGATTTTAAGAATACCAAAAGTACGCAGATATCATCTCAGAAAATGTGTACTGTTTATTGTCAAGTTATTATTACTAACGAGGAGGTGCCCGTGGTGTAATGGTTATCGTCGTAGTAAATGGACACGGCGACATGAGTTCAAATCCTGGACGAGACTGATTACATTTCACATAGCTCTAATACCCTTGGCAAAGGTATGAATCCAATTATTCTCCCTCCAGCTATGGGTAAATAGTAGGGCAGACTGGGTTATTCAGTCTTGGTTAGGCAACTAGTCTAAGAGAAGGGAAAGTCTGAATTCAAACTTGTTAAACTCCGCTTTAAAAATTGACCTTGAGCCATAACCTGCTCGAGCAGAGGGGTTGATAAATATGATTATTACTAACGTCCAAGTCCAAAACTGATTCTCAATGTTTCCTTATTGTAATTCACCATTGAGAAATGAACAAAATCAAAACGTTCGTCAGATCTCGATCAAGATGCTTTAAGATCATTTCGGAATCCAATCCACACAAAATTACTCAAGAATTAGTTTTTGATCTCGACATATCAAAATCAACATTCTGCTACCACTTGAAATAAGATAGAAAAATTGATCAAGAAGTGCGTTTTGATTACCCAGACTCTTGAACGATTAAAGAAGATCAGTTATCCACAACGATGAATTTTCTTTCAAGGCAGAGAAAGAAGCCGGTTCTTAAAATTATCATTACAAGTAACAAAAAAATGAATTTTTTATCACAATGCTCTTCTCAGAAGACAGTGAATTAACAAAACTGAATCACTACAGCTTACCTCAAAAGTAGAACATTGCCCAGTCGGCTGGGGCTGTAGAATACACCGTGTGCTTCTCTGCAGAGGGGTAAGACCCCCCCCCTAACGAGTGTCCTGAATATGAGACTAAACAAGATGATGGTGAGGTTCCAGCAGTGCTAGAGCTTTGGGGAATGCGGAGTACCCCTTCATTGACATTGCTCCCAGGTCCACTCTGGCCCAGAGTGGTAGCACCTGATAGGGCCCTATCTATGGGTCAAATAGAACTAACAGCATACTTATGCTAAAATGAATTGTTTGAGTGAACTGAATAGCTTGAAATAGAAATGTTTTTCACAATTAAACCGTACTTACATTTAAACTGCGTGCTTATGCTAAACTGAATTGTTTGAAATTGAACTGTTTTCGACATTAAAACTGTATTTACACTTAACTGAATTGTTACATATAACTGCTTGAATAGTTTGAAATGGAAATGTTTTTAACAATTAAACTGTGTACTTATGCTAAACTGAATTCTTTTAAATAGAACAGATTATTTACATAAAAATGGATTTAGCGTTAAATAACCTACAATGCCATAAAACCCAACAAACCAAACCAACCAAAAGTGGAACATCATAAAAGAGACATTATCATGTGTGAATGGTGGGATGACCGCAGTATTATTATTCATTTCAAATTGTTAAGCTGCTGTCAGGCACTCGGTACAGAATTGTACTCAAAGCAGCTGCAACGTGTGGATGAAAATCTTCTAAGAAAATGATCCGCACACGTCAATAGAAGAAACGCTGTGCTTCCCTTTGATAATGCAAGACTACATTCAGTAAGAATCACGCAAGAAAAAACATTGGATTTTGGTTGGTTTGTTCAATCTTATTCACCATATTCACGAGATCTTACCTGAAGTGATTTCCATCTTTTTCGTTTTCTAGAAAATGCTCTAAACGATAACAAAATTTATCCAGGGAATCATTTGAAAACGTTTGTAGAAAACTGTTTGAACTTGAAACCAAATGGTTATTATTTCAGAAGAATCAACAGTCTACCAAGAGGTGATAAAAATAATAGCAAATATATTACTGATTAAAAATAAGTAATTATTAAATTATACTTGAATGAAATATATTTTACTTTAATGAAAATTATATACGACTCAACCCAATATATATATATATATATATATATATATATATATATATATATATGATAATAAAGAAACATATATATATATATATTTAATCCTTGAAAAATATCCATGGGTTATATATATATATATATATATTATTATTATTATTATTATTATTATTATAATAGCTCTATCATAGATATTGAACTCTCTCCATATTATATTGCACTTGGTTCGACACATAACCACATAGTGATTTACTGACAACCAACACTCTCATTATATATATATATATATATATATATATATATATATATATATATATATATATATATATATATGTGTGTGTGTGTGTGTGTGTGTGTGTGTATTCTATGAAATCAACTGGCCGGTAAGTTAATTTGGTTTCAAGTTATTCCTTTCCTTTTTACTCATACACGTGTTTCTGACGTTTAAAGTTATCTTCAGGAAGTTAATGATTTATTTAAGCATTCCCTTTGGTTTTTATAGCGGTGACTGTTTTGATAGGGTTGTGTTCTTTTTAATTCTCGGAATTGTTTCTGTGAATGACCTGTTGGAGTTAATTGTTCGTAACAACCTTTGTCCTCCACTGAACTGTTTTATTATATTTTTATTTTTTGTGTGTATGTTTCTGTTCTTTGGTATTTTAATGTTAATTCTGTCTAAAGATACTCTGTTGTTTGAGTAGATCCTATGTATTCGTTTATACACAAGCACCATTTGATTACGTAGACTTTTTAAATTTGAATGACAGCTTAAATTACTATCATAATAATATAATATAATATAGTAAAAAAGTAAAGTTGGTGACCGTAGTCGAGGGTGACCAGAAGGCTCCCTTTTCAATAGCTGCTACACTTTCCCTGGATTGCTCCACTTTGCCCTTGATACGTACCTTATATTGCTGAGTTTTAAGCAAGGAGGTATCAAGTACCATTTTTAAAGTCTTTTGCATGACTCGACCTGGGATTGAACCTATGTCTTCCGGACCATTGGTGAACACTCTACCCAGGGTACAAGATCTTAAGTCTCACCACAAATTTCTCCTTTTTTTTTTGTTGTTGGCAATACACGTTGTTCACTCAGTGCCGTAAATCTAAGGACCGATTGCGATTAAAAAGCAACCAAAATTAAGATGAAGGAAAATACAACTTGAAAATCAAAATAATGAAAACCAGATTAAATCGTGAAAAGGCCACTTTTTTATGAAATATTTTTTAAAATTAGAAACTCATCAAGCAGGGGATAATGTTAAAAAAAATGAAGAACTTTCTCCCTTTGTTCATTTCTCAGTTTAGTTGTAGTGTTTTTTCATTTCTCATTCGCTAGGTCTTCGTTTTTTCTCTATCACATATTCCTTTCTTTTTCCATCTACTATCTCTGCATCTGTTTAGCTGAAGCAGAAGATATGTGTCTAATGTATAGCGTTATCGCTTATCCACTCTTCCCCTTCTTTCTTTCGCTTTCTTTTTCTATGTGGCATGTGTGTATTTAGCCATATGCTCTCGCAACTCCAGGACATGACATAGACTTTTTTAAAAGCTGAGTGCAGTTTGTTTAAAGTTTTTCTTCTCATATACTAGGTTAAAGAACCTATTCTACAATAGTTGAATAAATAATTGATGGATTCATGCCATTCCTTATAGCATTAGCACAAAAGTAAAACACAATCGACCTCATGCTGGTTTTGAACTCTAGTCTTCGTCTCCATTTTCCAAGATGATAAAAGTTACGTCAGGTGACTCCATTTCCTTATGTTGCATTATTCATTCTATTGCTTTCTTTTTCTTTCTACATAATCGAAACCAAAGTCGTCTGGTTGGTTGATTATGTTTTATAGTGTATCAACACTTGTAGGCTATTTAATACCACATCCTATATATATATATATGGAAGAAAATAAGGGAATTAGATCCGACAGTATGAAGAAAAGTTGAAGAAAATAAAATAATCTAAATCTGATGCATTCATTATAAATGTCGACGTTAAACATTTTGGTTATAATGTCCTTCTTCGGGAGGTTAAATTCAAGAAAACTTGTTAAAATAGTGATGGGTGTTTTTAAGAACATTTTTCATGAATTTAAAGATTCTAAGGAGGTTGCAATAACCGAAACGTTAAACGTCGACTTCCGTAATAAATTCAACAAATTTTTACTATTTTTCTCCTTTTTTTCATATCTATCTATCTATCTATCTATCTATCTATCTATCTATCTATCTACTTAATTGATTTTCAGGTTACTATTAATATATTTTATAGTATTCACCGTTTTTTAAATTCAGTAATTTTTTAAGATATTAGTATATTTTTTGAATAATGCATAAAAATTATATTTGTTGACATATAGTTATATTTCCACCGTAAAAATGGTTGTTTTTTAATTCAAAAAATAATTAATTTAAATTCTCTTTTTTTTAGAAGCAATATAAGCGTTTCTACATCATATTCAAATACATAACTGTATTTCTTCCATCCGATGAGGTAATTCTATCTGACCGAAATAAATATATTATAGAATTACACAATTTAATTATTTTTCGTTTAATTTATATTAAAATACACACACACACACACACACACACACACACACACACACACATATATATATATATATATATATATGGGAGAAGTGTGTGTGAGTGTGTATTATTTGTTAGTGAATAGTTTGTTGGGAACATTATTTTTAAGCGAGCTGGAAATCAAATTTTATCTCACAGTTGAATTTTTCCAATATATTGCTATTTGAAATTAATAATTCTATTTAATAGTAATAATAATCGCTAGTAAAAAAATCGACATTTCAATTTGATCTATACATTGGAAATAACAGGTAAGACCATTCCAGATCCAGAGTGGACTTGGGAGTAATGGTAATGATAGGACTCTCCACATTCCCCAAAGCTTCAGCAATATTGAAGCCTCACCATCACATGGTTTAGTGTCATATTCAGGACACTCAATGGTGGCGTCTAAACCTTCTGTAGAGATGCAGTCGATGTATCCTATAGCCTTAGCAGCTACACTGTCAAAACGGAAGGGTCTATTATTCATTCACTGTGATAACAGGACTAAACATTCGAAGACAGGAAGACATGACTTATTTTATCAACATTATATATATATATATATGTGTGTGTGTGTGGTGGAACGAAAAACATTATACAAATATATAAGCAAAAAGATAATCTCAAATAAATTAGACCTGATATATTTATCCATCTAAACGCGGAGGAAGGTGCATTAGCAATTTTTGCAGTTTGATAAGACGGACCAATATAATGTGTATTGCAGGAAATTGTGCTTTGACTGTCTGGCGAGTGACTTGCCGGTCGGGGAATAAGATGTGAAACGTTGAGATACACAAGCTGAGACAAATCCTGATAGATGGCAATAAGAGCTGAGTGAAAAATCAATACATTATGCTCTTTAGACGAGTCTGTTCTTGGTCTCCCGACAAAATCTTTACTTGCCAGGTAAAAATTCCTTTAATCACAACTCCAGTTTTGCCAATTTTTTACGTGTTTCAATCTACACGGGATAGATAGATAGATAGATAGATAGATAGATAGATAGATAGATAGATATGACCAGACTGAGATAGATAGATAGATAGATAGATAACACTGAGATAGATAGATAGATAGATAGATAGATATGACCAGACTGAGATAGATAGATAGATAGATAGATAGATAACACTGAGATAGATAGATAGATAGATAGATATGACCAGACTGAGATAGATAGATAGATAGATAGATAGATAGATATGAGAAGATAGGTTGATAAAGACATACATACATACATACATATAAATAAATAAATCGATGTAAATGAGATAGATAAATAGATAGATATGAAGACTGAGATAGATAGATAGATAGATAGATAGATAGATAGATAACACTGAGATAGATAGATAGATAGATAGATAGATAGATAGATATGACCAGACTGAGATAGATAGATAGATAAATATGACCAGACTGAGATAGATAGATAGATAGATAGATAGATAGATAGATAGATAGATAGATAACACTGAGATAGATAGATAGATAGATATGACCAGACTGAGATAGATAGATAGATAGATAGATCGATAGATATGAGAAGATAGGTTGATAAAGAGATACATACATACATACAAATAAATAAATCGATGTAAATGAGATAGATAGATAGATAGATAGATAGATAGATAGATAGATAGATAGAGATAGATATGAAGACTGAGATAGATGGATAGATAGATAGATAGATATGAGAAAATAGGTTGATAAATACATCGATATATGCATACTTTCATACATATTCATATATACATGTGAATAATTTGATATAAATGACTTAGATAGATAGATAGATAGATAGATAGATAGATACATACATACATACTCATAAAGATAGATAGATACATACATACATACATTAATAGGAACAGACACACATATGAACATAGATAGATAGATAGATAGTTGCGTAATTACATACACACACATACATACATACATACATATCAATAGATAGACAAAAATGAATTAGATAGATTGATGCATACATATATACGTATATGCCAATAAAATCACTAGCTAGCCAGCTAGATTGAGAGATAACTTCAGACATATTAATGCATACATACACACACATATATATATAAATAGGTTGATATAGTCGACTAAGATATATATATATATATATATATATATAAGGTTTTTGTAGCCGCGTTAATAGAAATAGAAGGTTACTTCCCCCGAGAGAAAGACAGTTCCTCACAATTGAATTTACGTCGTAATTGTGAACATAATGTAGTGGACGAAATGATGTCGTCTCATGACCTGGTCGAATCAAGTCGGCTGCGGGACTTTATTCTGGCAGACTAACTTCTCAACTCCATTTATTTCTTTTACTCTGTTGAACCTGACCCGTGGCTTGCCCAATTTCGACTAACACCGGCAGCCATCTTCCTTTCAATGAATCATCACGATCCGGGGCAAGGCAGCTAGTCAGTGAGATTGTGTAAGTCACGGAACAGGTTTCCCGCATACATCCCCTTTGCCTTTTAAGTTCCTCTTATCTCCTTTGTTATATCTTACTTCTTTTTTAATATACTCTTTATGTAACTGAAACATAGCTTAAAAAGATCCACTATGACAGTAAAGCAACAATATGCCGCTTAAATAGGTACATGGGTAACGGCTGAGAGAAACCTGCTATCTCTGCGTCAGATTAAGTAATATACGTTATTAATCGAGCGAAAGAACGTTTTATGAAAATGTCAATCATTTAGTCTAATTTTAATGTACAGGTCATTGTTCATCTTCGCAGACAATTGTTAGTTCGTTCGATTTTCTCAAATGACTGACCTCAAACCACAACTAAACTAAGGATAGCAAATAAGTATACCCATAACATCTGATAAGGTTTTAAATGTAGTTACAGGCATTAGATAAATCGATAATTTTACATATATATATATATATATATATATGTGTGTGTGTGTGTGTGTGTGTGTATCTTTAAAATATCCAGTCAGTGTCCAAGGACAGTAGGTGTGGATTATTCTTTACATAGAATATATGAGGAAAATCATATAAATCTATGAGAGTGCTCAATGTATGGCTATTGTTAGTTCACTATTTATTCGTTGGGGTATAACAAAATTCACATTCAGAGCGTGTATAGTACAATTTGATGGAGACTCAAACTTGGTTAAGTCGTCATAATAGATTTATTTCGGCGGAGAATATTACTATACTCTCCGTCTCGTCGATGACTATTTACATGTCTGACGAGACGGACAGTATAGTAATATTCTCTGCCGAAATAAATCTATTATGACGACTTAACCGAGTTTGAGTCTCCATCAAATTGTACTATATATATATATATATATATATGGTGCAGAAGTAAAATATGTAATAATGATTGAACGTTTTTTTTAATCGGATTTTTAGTCAATTAATTTTTTTTAAATCGCGATAATTCTAAATTTTCACTATTATTCAAGCACTTATCTTTAGGAAAATTCAGCCCAATATGTGTGAGCAAGAAAAGAAACGACAAAGAATCTATGATTTGCTTAACATCGAAAAAAGCCAAAATGTCCTTGTCTACCGTACACGAAGCAAAGGATTTTTTTTTTTTTTACTGAAAAAGAGCTTTTTAAGGATAAAGGGGAGTAGAAGACTGAACAAAACAAAAAAAAAACAAAAAAAAAGAAAGCTTTTTAACTGCTCTCGCTACGGTAATTAAGAAGGACTCCACAACGTCAATAAAAAAGCACGCTAATGAATTGAAAGTCCACGAGAAAAGTGTGAGAACAGCAATTAAACAATATTCAAGCCCAGACATTAACTCCCTCGATTACGCTGTATGGGGTGTTATAAAAAATAAAACAAATACAACTTCCCATCCAAATATTAGTTTTCTTAAGACTGGTATTGAGGAGGAATGAAAAAAATGTCTGACGTATTATTTTGAAGGCATGAAAAGCGTTTCGCGGGTGTGTTGATATAATAATTGAAAAAAATAGCGGCCATATTGAATTTTTTTTGGTTTTGTGTCTATCTTCTAATTTTGTTGTTATTTTTTAAAATTAAAATTAATCTCGTTTTTTTAATAGAATCGTTTATTATTGTACTTGAATATTCCTAATTTTGCTTTTACAATATATATATATATATATATATATATATATATATATATATCACTGGGGCATTGGCATAATGGTAACAGTGTTTTACAATGGTCCGAGAAACCGTGATTCAATCCCAGGTCGAGTCATTACAAAGACTTAAAAATGGTACTTGATGCGGCCTTGCATAGCAGTCAGCATTATAAGGTACGGATCATGGGTAAAGTGAAGCAATCCAGGGAATCAAGTAGCACCCTCTCCAGCACGTCAGTGTAGTAGTTATTGAAAGAGGAGCTTCGGGTTACCCACGATTACGGTCGCCAACTTTACTTATATATATATATATATATATATGCAGCATTTTCTTTTTTGAAAATATGAAAAGACAAACGTGTTGGCGTAAATTTCTTTCCAACGTGTTCTTCCTTCTACACGTCACATAAAGGCAAACGAATCGCCATTCTGTTTCTCATTTCACTGCTCGTTTCACCGAAGATCGCTCCGGCTGGGACCGAAAGAACTTGGGAAAAATTTGGTGTCTTTTTTAATTCATTCCATCCAAATATCAGATGAGTAATTCAATGACTTGAACGGATAAAATTGACAGAAGTAAAGTATCTGTCTTATCAAATTATATATATATATATATATACATATTGTCATCCACAGACCTGTTTCGTTCTATCAGAACTCTTCAGTGTGGCTAGACAGGCTAGATTCCCGAAGCTGGGATCGAAACCCGGTCGACTCAAGCGCCAGTGCAAGATTCTACCTTTCAGCCACGATATATATATATATATATATAGTATTTTTAGTGATTCATATATCTCTTCTGAGGCTTCTACCTCTCAAACTCAAATGCTGCTTATATATATATATATATATATATATATATATATATATATATATATGTATATATATATATATATTTGTGTGTGTGTGTGTGTGTGTGAGAGAGAGAGAGAGAGAGAGAGAAAGAGACAGAGAGAGAATATAACGAATAATGGAATAGAGGAAAGGTGCATTACAGTTTGAAAAGCAGAGGATTCAGAAGAGATAAATGAATCTCTAAAAATAAAGGAGAAAAATAATTCCTACAAATACCATGCCATCTGTCTGACCTTATGCTTCAACAATTCTAAGCATAGTAAATCACTATATCCATAAAATCTGAAAATTGAATAAAATTTAAAGATAAATTCATGCATTTTTCTTCTATTCATTTTATTATCATTATTTTCTTTGTACAGATTGGAAATTCAGTAAAGATAAAACAGAAAACTCAATTCAATGACGACGCGATCAAGCAGTTTTTTGTGACGGTTGCGAATGAGTCTCGATTCGTGCGTGGCCCTCACGATAAAATGACTTTGTGTCTTGATTGGAAATCGTATAAATATCAAACACTAAATTCTATTTCTAAGAATTATATTCAGAGACTTAGACTCTAAAAACAATTATTTTCACCAGATCACAAGAATTAAACAGTAGGAGCCCTATTCAGTTTAAAGGAGTCCCCTCGAATGTGATATCCTACAAAGAAAACTAAACCCCTTGAGAAAATTAAAAACTCCCTTTTCCCTCAAAATATTGTTTAGATAGTATCACTAACCTACAAGGATGGCTTTGATATTAAACAACCTAAAAGTTTGATATGTGATTAAAATATAGCGACCAAACCACACAAACCTATTAAGTGCTTACGAGGTTCGCTCAAGAAGTTCGAAGCCTCACCAAGAAAGAAGAGTCATATCTGAACATTCTTAAATTAAATCTTTGGGATCTTGTCTTGTACTGTTATAAAGAATGCTGACTCCAGAGCACAAACTGAAAGAGGCTGACATTTGCAAGATATTGCTGACTCCAAATCCTTCCGGGTTGAGCTTAGAACTTTTTGAACCATTCTCGGTTGTGCGATCATTCACAAAGTATTTATTCAAACCATTGAGAATGATTTGATGAAGTGTTTATAACATCTTCATCAAGTTGTGTCGCTAGCATGGATATCCCTAACGCTCTCTCTCTCTCTCTCTCTCTCTTACATCACTTTCAGTAGATGAGAATATGCTACCGAAGTTCGTGAAATTGTCTAATATTGTCAGAAGACCGCCTATTAGACTGGAGATGGCTAACTTCTCGTTTAATTTACATATGCCCCATTTTGTTTGCGTTCACATGAAGATCAATGCCTCCTACGGACTGCCCCGGGCTATGTTGTAAGGATTCGGCTTCGGCAGGTGTATTTTTGAAAGAACAATATATCATCAGCAGAGTCTGTGTCCGTTAAAATTTCTGCGAGATTTCAATTGCTTCTTGTCTTCTTTTAGGGTAAAAACATTTTGGTTTATGGAAATGCGAAGTACGTAGTCTAGGCAGATTGTAGACAAATATGGGGCTAAAACTACGATATTATTGAGTTTTATGACACAGCTGAATTATACAAATTACCAGGAATTTATTTATTCCACAAAATGCATGGAACACATGGAAAAGACACTATGTTGTCGGGAGATAATGCTTTAATAATTGTCATCAGATATAATGAAATGAAGAATAAAAAAAAGTTCATAAAGCTACTTAAAGAGGGGTCTATTCACCAGTGACATTAAGACAAACATGAAAGAAGATAATTATTGAGGTGTTACATTTAATCTTGAAAGAATTTCAGCACTATAGAAAAACCCAATGTGTTTCAGTTTATATCACCACAAACGATCCTTCTACAGTGTTTGAACCAGTACATAAGTCAATGAGTCATAGTGTGTCTCGGAAGTTGGTGCAGACTTGTGGACATTAGAAAGTTGAAGAGGAAAATATGTCAGTGAAGACGAACGACAAGTGATGTTGGTTGTTGGTAAGTCGTTTTGTTTTACAACGTATCAACCCATTTAGGGTCATTTAACGCCGAATTGAATTTCAAACAATTCAGTTTAGTATAAGTATAGCTTTTGTTTACAAACAGTTAAAAGTCAAAATAGTTCTATTTCAAATGAATTCATTTTAGCATAAGTACACAGTTTCAATGTGAAAACAGTTCTATTTCAAACGATTCAGTTTAGCATAAGTACACAGTTTACTTCTATTTGAGTCATAAATAGGACCATTTCAGGTGCTACCACTATGGGCCAATGTTGACCAGGGAGCGATGGCAATGAAGGTGTGCTCCGCATTCCCCATAGCTCCAGCATTACCTAAACACCATTAGATTGATAAGTGTCATATCAGGACACTTGTTGAGTGGTGGGTACTCCTCAGCAGAGAAGAAGTCGGTATATTCTACAGTGCAATCCAAATGGGCAAAAAACAGGTTAAGGAGGGTTATTATATATATATATATATATATATATATATATATATATATATATATATATATATATATATCTGTGCGTATGTGTACGTGCGCACAAGTGTGTGTGCAAAATTTAAATTTAACGTTATAGCCTTTTTTTAAATCAAGAATATACTTTTTCTATGGAATAGAATACAGAGCAATACGACAGTATTTCAATTATGATATAAAATAAAGCTAATCGAAACACACCTCTGAGTTTCACACACCAGATTTCAAGGTGAGCATGTAACGACAGGTATGAAAATTTATATATATATATATATATATATATATATATATATATATATATATATATATATATATATATATACACACGAGGTGCATACGATAAGTTTCCAGACATTTTTCGTGTGGGCATTTAAAATTATCGGAGAGTCTTGAAAATTCACTTTGTTATTGCTATGGATATTATAAGATGACTGACCAATTTTTATGATTTCAGGTTCAAATGAACAGCTACAGCAGAAATTGGGATACACCCTACTAAAGCCTGATTTTCACAGCTGGTGAATTTCAAAAATGCAATCTGACACTTTAGAAGAACGATATGCAAAAAAATTGTGTTTTGAACTTGGAAAAATGCCCCTGAAACGTATAGAATGCTTCAGACTGCTTTTGAACCATCTTGCATGAATCGAGCATCAGTTTTTGAGTGGCATAAGACATTCAAGGAAGGCAGGGAATCTGTGAGGGATGATGAGAGGTGTGCGAGGAGTAAGGAAGTCAATACACCAGAGTTGATTGACCATAGGCTTAGGGTTTAGGTAAGTGTTAATATGTTGAGGTTTTAAGGGAGTTCAGGAAGAGATTCTGTTGGAAGAGGCCAGTGGCATTTCCCCCGGGACACTACACCAGTCCACAACTCCATCCTTGTCACAGACTATTTGGCCAAGATGGTACAAGTACATTGCAACCGGAGGAGATTACTTCGAAGAGGACTAAAGTTTCATATGTGTACTATCAATAAAAGTTTTCATACAAAAAAGTCTGGAAACTTATCGTATGCACCTCGTATATATATATATATATATATATATATATATATATATATATATATATATATATATATTTTGTAACCATGAAAATTACATTCGTTATAATACTCGATGGCTTTGCAGGTAAAATTTTGAAACTAATTTTAACACAAAAAGTTGTCGGATTTTGTTATCAATCCCCAGTTTTGGAAACTAGACCCAACAAAATAACCCATGTATGGCCACTTGCATCCCATCACACAAACCATTTAAGTAAGACAGAAAAGACATGCTAGCATTACTGGAAAAGCAGGGACAAACTACAGAGGCGTTCTACCGTGTAATATAACGGATGAACGTCCCAGTGTTGGCCAATCAGGAAAGACTTGAAGGTTTCTATTGACCACATTCAGAAATCCCTGATTTAAAGCGTTTTCTACACGAAAAAATAATTCACTTATTATTATTATTATTATTATTATTATTATTATTTACTCCTTGAGAGTTTGTCACATCAGTTTTAGCTGATGGTTTTTCACTGGAGTTTAAGTGACAGCAAGTTTCCTCAAGTCTCCATTCTTAGTAATGTTTTATTTTGGATGGTCTCCACTCGTCCTCTAACCTCCAAGTCCTCCAATCTCTTTATAATCCCTTGTTGACTTTCCCAAAAGCACTTATCTCGATTAGTATAATTGTCACCTTTATGTTCCATAGTTTTTTCAATGCCCAAACAAGGTCGAAGTACTTATCCTTCTTTCCACTTTCCTTCAGTTTTATTCTGTGGTCAGGCGGAACATCAAAGTCCACAATTTTGCAAGTTCTCTTTTTTTATGATTATTAAAAGGTCTGGTTTTCTGGCTGAGATTAAGTGATCTGTTTGTATGTCAAAGTCCCATAAGGGTTTATGTGTGTCATTCTCTAGGGAAGATGATGGGTTGTGTATATGCCATTTGTTCGTATAGTCAAATTTAAATTTCTTGCACATCTCCCATTTGATGACCTTGGCCACCTAGTGGTGTCTAGTCTTATACTCCTTCTGTGCTAATTTTCTGCATTCGCTTATCATATGATTGATGGCTTCGTATTATTATCATCATTATTATGCATGGACCAGAAAAGAAAATTGTATTTTCCAGACAATCCTCTGACCATTACTGACAAGTAAATAAATGAGGTCTCATCTTTTTAAAAAATGGCAGCCCGCTAAAACACTATGAGTTAGTCTAGTTTTCAATTTCGTGTGTATTAACTCTGCTGATATTGATCGTTTTTTAAAATGGATTTTTTCTACCTGCTCTGTCATAATAAACCAATAGTCGTCTATTGGCTGATTTCAACACATTTGATGTTGGTCGATGGGAACGGAAAGAAGATGTTTAATATATTCTAAAAGTGAGTCATACAACGACACAGGTGTAAATTAAATTCCAAATTTAGTTGCTGTTCGACATTTGAACCAGCTTTATTAAATTTTTGGAATAACAAACACGACGCATCTTTCCGAATGTGACGTTTCCGTGTTCGCAAGAATTGGTTTAATTCCCTTGTTGAATTGCATATCAAAATTTGTTGATTATTTAATGTCAAATCAATCCTTGTAGAACAGTATTGGTGTTATTTAACCCATGCCTGGAGAGTATAGGTGGGTTTATATCTTCCCCAGGAGTATTTGTCTGAAAGTGAATGTAATAGCCTATTTGGTGTCGATCTCTTTTACGATAATGTCACAGTCCCGCACGTCAACATCTACGCAAGAGGTACTCTCCAATCACAAGAATATATGATGTTTTGAAATTATAGTCTCTTTATTTTGCTTTAGTATATAAGATTATTCATGAATATACGAGGTGCATACGATAAAATTCCAGACTTTTTTCGTATGGGTACTTTTATTGATAGTACACACATGAAACCCTAGTCCCCTCCGAAGTAATCTCCTCCGGTTGCAATGCACTTGTAGTGTTCCAACAACTTCTGGAAGGCCCCATGGAAGTTCTTTTGTGTTAGCCTCTCAATGACCATCGTCACAACCTCTTTCATCTCCTCAATTGTCTCATAACGACAGCCTCTGAGCTTAGGGAATAAGCAAAAGTCACCGGGAACAAGGTCTGGACTATGGCGACGGTGAGGAACTGTCTTGATGCCCATCTTGGTTAAATAGTCGGTGACAAGGATGGAGTTGTGGACTGGTGTATTGTCCTGCTGGAAATGCCACTGACCCGATTTGAAGAGTGCTGGCCTCTTCCGACAGAATCTCTTCCTGAACTCCCTGGAAACCTCAGCATAGTAACCCTAACCATAACCCTAACTGTTTGGCCAATCAACTCTGATGTATTGACTTCCTTACTCCTCCCACACCTCTCATTATCCCTCACAGACTCCCAACCTTTCTTGAATCTCTTATGCCACTCAAAAACTGATGCTCAATTCATGCAAGACGGTCGAAAACAGTCTGAAGCGTTCCATACGTTTCTGTTGCAATTTTATTGCATATTGTCCAGATTGCATTTTTGAAATTCACCAGATATGACAATCAGACTTTGGTAGGGTGTATTCCGATTCCTGTTGTAACAGTTCATTTAAACCTGAAATCATAAAAATTGGTCAGTCATCTTATATGATATATAGCAATAACATAGTGAATTTTCAAGAGTCTACGACTATTTTAAATACCCGTACAAAAAAAGTCTGGAAACTTATCGTATGTACCTCGTATCTTTATCAGTTATTATTCACAAGTAAAAGGAATTGTATTTCCTTAGTCGCTTACGACTCTGTATTTTCACAAATATGTATATAATTAAAAACATTTAGGTGTTCAATATCGGTGAACACTCCTCCCATTTTACCCCAATCAACAGTATATAAAAAGTTATCTTCAGCGTGAGAAACACTTGGGTCGATGATCTCAGAATCGAGAAAGTCACCATGTTGATTCTGGGTCAACAATAGATCAAGTGAGTCGTGTTTAGAAACTAATGATTTTCTTGTTTCTTTTTTGAACGAAAAGCACTTGCTTTAAACTAACACACACTCACACACACACATACATATATACATATATATATATATATATATATATATATATATATATATATATATATATACTAAATAAAGATATAAAAATATAATCTTTTCAAAATCAAAAACTAACAATATGTTACATAAAGATAATAAATTTATTTCAATCATGTTAAAATGCATTGATATTAATCAATGTGCTAAAAATTAATAGGTAGTTGATCTGAAAAAGTCCTGTTAATCTTTAGAGCATTGATTAATATCAATGCTTCTTAACATGATGGAAATAAATTTTTTATCTTTATGTGACCGATTGTTGTTTTTTTTTTTATTTTGAAAAAAATTCTTGCTCTGTAAATTTTATTTGCATTGAGCTCTTGACCGGGACGATTTAACTTGAAGATTCTATGTTTAAAAATTAAATTTTCCTTCCTGGAATTGTTGCCAGCTCCGGATCAACTGATTGCTCATGGTCCTACCAACCAAAATAGGTTTGACGAAATCGACGATTGTCTTCCTCTTGGTATTAAAGATTTGGAAATAAAAATCATGACTACATTTTTTAATGGGTGTGACTTCTCGCTTTAATTGAAATGATTGTTTGAGAGAGAAAGAAAGAGAGAGAGAGAGAGAGAGAGAGAGAGAGAGAGATTTATGAATGAGAGTTGTTCTTTCTTCAAATAAGAAACGCTCCTCAGTGGGCCACGTTCGGCCACAAAAAAAAAGAGTTTTGTCTTAACACTTTCACTCGAATTCTGTTTGACTTGTTTGCTGTTTTTTGCTCCCAATTGTTTAATATTGGTTTGTTAATCGTTTTTTTACGCTTTTAAAATCGAATCCATATCGTCCTCGCCAATCTTTTAATCAAAAGTCCAGCTTATGTGATTTGTATTTGGTATTCGACATGTCTAACTCACTGTTCTGGTCTTCTTCTGTAACCAAACCATGGTATTGCCAATAATTATATATATATATATATATATAGAGAGAGAGAGAGAGAGAGAGAGAGAGAGAGAAAGTTTATATATATTATAACAGTGTTGGTTGTCACTAAATGACTTTGTGGGTTTGTGTCGAACCAAGTGCAATATAATATGGAGAGTGCTCAATATATAGGATAGAGCTATCTTATAATCATAATAATAAATAAATGTATATTAGTTTATGCGTTTAATTTCATGGAATTTAGACCGCAATCCCTGGGTTTTATGGAGTTTTTTTTTTTACAAAACAACAATTATAAGGCTGACTTTGTGGGTTTGTGTCAAACCAAGTCACTTTCTACCCCATGAAACCCAGGGGTCACAGTCTCAATCCGATAGAATTATATATATACATACAAATGTAATATATATATATATATATATATATATATATATATATATATATATATATATATATTATTGTGTGCGTGTGTGTGTGTGTGTGTGTGTGTGTGTGTGTGTGTGTACATACACGTGTAAAAAATATCTTACAACAGTATGACAAGGTGGGTTCAGACAATAAAGTGATATGCATGTTGCTCCCTCACAAGGTGGCTGAAAATTTTAAGATTTTATGCAGAATAGCTACTTCTCCGTAGTATGCAAAAACATAACCCAAAGTTTACTTGCTTATTCTAAGGCCGTTGAGCGGCTGTCCTCGTGGTGTAATGGTTAAAGCGATGAACTGCGGAACCGTAGTAAGCGAGTTCGTACTCCAGTCGGGCTATTACGTTCACTTTCGGGCAAATACTCTTGGGAAAGGTATGAACCCCCTTAATCTCCTAGCTATAGGTTAAATAGTACCACTACTGTTCTTCTAGGAGAATGTCTTTGACATTAAATTACCTACAAAGGTTGATATGCCATTAAACAGAGAAACCAACCAAAAGTAAGGCCGTTGACTTCAAACTTTACTAGCAATTGAAAAATTAACTTTCTTCTGTACAATGAGAAACTAACCGTAGTGATTCAAAATTTTAAATTGGTAGTATATATATATATATATATATATATATATATGATACTGTTAGATAAAGTGTGCTATATATCGGTGATAGCGAATGCATAGACCTAAATAAGGATGAAATAGACACAATGTCAACAGCGTTTTATTTTTTCCTGGGTGGTCATCAGACAAACAGTCGTTAGTCTGATGATGACATAGGCGAAATATATGTATGTTTTTATGTGTGTAGTTATATATATATATATATATATATATATATATATGTGTGTGTGTGTGTGTGTGTGTGTGTGTATGTGCGTATGTATGTAGGTACACATGCATGCTACCATACACACATTTATATTATATTATATATCCTATTATATATTATATATTTATATTATATTATATATTATATTATATATTTATATTATATTATATATTTATATTATATTATATATTATATTATATATTATATATTTATATTATATTATATATTATATTATATATTTATATATATTATATATTTATATTATATTATATATCATATTATATATTATATATTTATATTATATTATATTATATATTATATATTTATATTATATTATATATTTATATTATATTATATATCATATTATATTATATATCATATTATATATTATATATTTATATTATATTATATTATATATTATATATTTATATTATATTATATATTTATATTATATTATATATTATATTATATATTATATATTTATATTATATTATATATTCTATTATATATCATATATTTATATTATATTATATATTCTATTATATATTATATATTTATATTATATTATATATTCTATTATATATTATATATTTATATTATATTATATATTATATTATATATGTCTGGATTTGCGTGTCCATGTGTGTTTGTATCAGTAAAAGAAAAGTAAATAAGATCCCTAGACTCTGTTTAGTGTCATATATAGGACACTCTTTGAGCGAGTAATACCACTCTGCAGAGACACAGTCGGTGTATTTTGGCCCATATATATATATATATATATATATATATAGAGAGAGAGAGAGAGAGAGAGAGAGAGAGAGGGGGGGGGGAAAAAGGAGGGATACAGGACGAGAGAGATAGAGATAGAGAGAGAGTGAGAGAGAGTGAGAGTAAAATATGGACGGACTGGTCAGACATAATTTGAAATAATCACATTAATTTAAAGATTCCAAGATGTTAACTTATATACGAAGTAAATGTAACTGGAAAAATTGTTGAATCTCGTCTTAAATAAAACCATAATACAACCAGACACCGGGATTTTTTTTAAATGTTTCTCCTTCTTTGGTCTTATTGGGGCTGAAATCGTCCAAAATCCCTAATTCGAAATAATTTGGCGTCTTAGATTATATATATTTTAAAAGATTGATAGATAAATAGATAGTCGAATTAAACAGACATAGAATAGATCAACAATGACAAAGACTATACATATATCGGGGAATGTTAGTAATAGATAGATATTAACTTAATAATAGAAACAATAACATAGATAGATAGATAGATAGATATTCAATAAATTTTTGAATGTTTGTTGCATCTATCAAATTCGAAACAGAGCGGTGGATTTTTATCACTTTCTATTCTCTTTCGTCCTAATGAGGGTTAAAAAACTGAAGCGTTTATAGTTGGCACTTATCTCTACAAATAAAATCATCCACTGAAAACCTTGTATATTTCCATATATATGCATTCTAATACAGTTGGATTTATTACCACATTTTCCCATATATATATATATATATATATATATATATATATATATATATATATATATATATATATATATATATATATATATATTTGTGTGTGCGCGTGTCTGTGTGTGTGTGTGTGTTGTGTGTGTGTGTGTGTGTGTGTGTGTGTGTGTGTGTGTGTGTGTGTGTGTGTGTGTGTGTGTGTGTGTGTGTGTGTGTGTGTGATTTACGCATGCGTAGATAATACCATCTCTGGAACGTGTATTATTGTTTTATGGTTTCAGTGGAAGATAAACGAAAACCCATGTTGCTATAAGCCATAAATAATAATATCTTTTGAGTGCTGGTTTTTATTGGCTTTTTCAGTGATACTGTAGCAAAATCTTACTATTTATCCCTGTTTATAGTTACCCTAGAAAAAGATTACGATGATTGTACACTAAACAGTTGAAAAATTTACCCAGTTTTGCTAACATCCACTGTAACCATGTCGATAAAGATTCAGTATATCATATGATTGGTTTTTCTGCTCACCAGGATCTGTTACTAGACTGCCCAGTCGGCTGGCTTGGGTTGTAGAATATACCGTCGGCTTCCCAAAGAGGAGAAACGCCCCCTTCAACGAGTATCCTGATATGACACTTATCAATCTAATGGTGAGGTTCGGGTAATGCTGGAGCTATGGGAAATGCAGCGTACTCCTTCATTTCAATCGCTCCTTAGTCCACTTTGACCCGGAGTTGTAGCACCTAATAGATTCTATCTAAGGATCAAATAGAAGTAAACAGTGTACTTAAGCTGGATTGCTTGGAATAGAACTGTTTTGAAATTTAAACTGTGTACTTATGCTAAACTGAGTAGTTTGAAATAGAGCTGTTTTTTACATTGAAACGGTACAACAATAAACTGAACTGTACGAGATAGAACTGTTTTGATATTTAAACTCATATGGTAGACTGAATTGATTGAAATAGAATTGTTTTGACATTTGAATTGTGTACTTATGCTAAACGGAATTGTTTGAAATAGAACAGTTTTGACATTTAACTTTGTGTAAACAAAAACTATCCTTATACTAAACTGAATTGCTTGAATAAGAACTTTTTGACTAAACTGAATAGCTTGAAACAGAAATGCTTTTAGCATTGAATAACTTGCAAATGTTGATATGCCATAAAACCCAACCAACCAAACAACCAACCTACGCAGCAGAGAGAATCGGCGTGATTCGAAACCACATATATGTTTTCTCATTACGAATGCGTAAGAGGATGTGTTGCATTGCGGGGTTTCGATGTAAGACAAGATAAAGATAAGATGAGAAAATCAGATCAGGGAAAAAAACAAGAGGTCACAGAAAATATACCAATCCCTTTACTACTGTGTTTAAACTCCACGCTAGACTTGTCTCAAATCAGGAAGAATGAAGTGCTATGTTGAGACGAAGAGGAAATAGCTGAAGCGTAGCTCACTCCCAAATGGATCGAGGTGCATTTTCGGTATCTCCAAAATTTAAGACATTCCTTGTTTCTTATTGATAAATAACTGCATAAACATTGTCTCGCCGACAGCATGGGCATCCTTGACTCTCTCTCTCTCTCTCTCTCTCTCTCTCTCTCTCTCTCGCTCTCTTAATCTCTCTCTCACCATCCATCCTTATCCTCCATCGCTCCCGGCAGATCTTCTAGGTAGAATCCTGTGTCCGTAGAGAGCTGGTGTAAGTTTTAGCTAGTACGTCCATGTGCAGAGGTCCATGGGAGACCATCACTTATAAGTTCGTCGTTGTTTCTCAAGCAGTTCTCCGTATGTCTTGTTTGTTGTTGCTGTCTTGAAGGATGTTGCTCCCAGAATTTGTTCAAGACATCATGCAGCATTCTTGGGTAGTTCCGATCTCGATTTTTTACAATAAACGTGATGAATTCAATAGTTTTCCAGACTTTTTTTTTTTTTTGTACAGGCAATTAAAATTGTCGTAGACTCTTGAAAATTGCCAGACTCAAAATTTTTGAAAAAAATCTCTAATTTTTTTGAAAAAAATCTCAAAATTTTGGGGGAAAAATCTCAAAAATTTTGCCATATATTCAATAAGTTTCCAGACTCAAAATTTTTGCCATATATTCAATAAGTTTCCAGACTCAAAATTTTTTAATTTATTTGAAAAAAATCTCTATACGGCCAAATGTTATCTTATGAGATGACTGATCAATGTTTTTGATTTCAGGTTCAAATGAACAGCTACAGCAACAATTATAATATACCCTACCCTGATGTAACAGCAGGCGAATTTCAAAAATGCAATCTGGACGTGGGGACATTTTAGAAGAACGATACGCAAGAGATTCAAGAAAGTCAGGAAGTCTGTGAGGGATGATGAGAGGTGTAGGCGGAGTAAGGAAGTCAATACACCACAGTTGATTGGCCAAAGGCTTAGGGTTAGGGTTACTATGCTGAGGTTTTAAGGGAGTTCAGGAAGAGATTCCCTCGGAAGAGGCCAGCACTCTTCAAATCGGATCAGTGGCATTTCCAACAGGATAATACACCAGTCCACAACACCATCCTTGTCATAGACTATCTTACTAAGATAGGCATCAAAACAGTTCCGCACCGTCCCTATAGTCCAGACCTTGCTCCTTGTGACTTTTGCTTATTCCCTAAGCTCAGAGGCTGTCGTTATGAGACAATTGAGGAGATGAAAGAGGCTGTGACGAAGGTCATTGACACGCTCACACAAGAGGACTTCCATGAGGCCTTCCAGAAGTTGTTGGAACGGTACAAGTGCATTGCAGCCGGAGGAGATTACTTCGAAGGAGACTTCGACGGAGACTTCGAAGGAGTTTCAAGTGTGTTTTATCCATAGAAGTGCCCATACGAAAAAAGTCTGGAAACTTATTTAATGATCCTCGTATTTTGTTTGCGTGCGTCTGGTGCTTCCATATAGTGATATGGACACTGCTAGAGGTTAGCATGAATACAATTTTATCTTATCGGATAAATCAGATTTCCATATGATCGATAGCCAGTCAATAGTATCAGGCTCCCTCTCTTGGCTTAGGTTGACATGATTTTCGGTAGACGAAATACTGCTACCAACGACATGAACTGATATATAAATTTTAGAGGTTGCCACGTAGAGTGGAGATTGCTCCTTTTTTTAAACACGTGTACTCTGTTTTATTTGCATTCATATTCAGGTCATTGCTTCGTGCTACGTGCTCTCGGCTATGCAGAAGGGATTCTGCTTAGACCGGTGTATTTGAGAGAACTGATAGGTCATCTGCAAAGTCTACATCTGTCATAGATTTTGTGGGAAGTTGACTGCTTCTTATTTTTGCAATGGGGAATCAACAATCTCCAACTCTTGCGAGTGACCGTTTCTCACACGCACTAGGAGAGACACACAGAGGAGCTCCAAGTTCATCTGTAAAGCAAAATGTCCCGCTGCATTACATTTGCATGTTAAAATGGATTTTGCTTTCTATGATACATTGCTTTAAAGCAATGTATCATAGAAAGCAAAATCATTTACTAAATGCCGGTTCAGACTTATTTAGATGAATATCAACGATTGATTTTTTTTTAATTAGATTATTTTCTTAAAACCTGATTGAAATTTATTATCAAGAGTATCAAGAACTATTAAAATGTTTTCCAGAGTGTCAAGTCCTTCGGCAAAATGTTTTTGAT
Source organism: Sepioteuthis lessoniana (assembly GCA_963585895.1). NCBI lineage: Eukaryota > Metazoa > Mollusca > Cephalopoda > Myopsida > Loliginidae > Sepioteuthis > Sepioteuthis lessoniana. Next base: position 16,108,191 of record OY757909.1, read on the forward strand.
TGATCTGTTTTACTTGTCTTCGCTCTTTTTTCAATGAAGTTTTGGTCGTGTGCCCTCTGGCCTTCTGGTGTCATTGGATTTATTTAGTTGGCGGCATTTAGTGTTCAGTGTCCGTTCGAATTAAAATCAAATACGGAAATTTACGCATAGTTTTATCTTTCTTTGGCGTTAGCAACAGCTTTTACCTCAGTTCAGATCCTCCTCGAAATTTCTTTATGATATTCGTAAACATCTTACTCAATTCTCCATTAGCAGCTTTCTTCATGCTATATGCTATCGGTCTTCGTTTCTGGTCTACAATCCTATTTACCAACCCCTCCGCTCGGGCAGGATATGACACGAGGTCAATTTTCAAGCGGAGTTTAACAGGTTTGAATTCAGAGTTTTCCTTCTCCTAGACTAGTTACCTCACCAAGGCTGAAGAAACCAGTCTCTCCTACTATTTACCCATAGATGGAGGGAGAATTATTGGATTCATATCTTTCCCAAGTGTATTAGTGGTATGTGAAAGTGCAATCATTCTCGTCGATGATTTGAACTCGTGTCGCTGTGTCCATTTCCTACGACGATAACCCTTACACCACGGGCACCTTCTGTACTACAATTGTGGGTACGATGACTACATCTCTGCAGAGTACTCCACGGTCCCTACTCCCCACGAGAGTCCTGGATATGATATTAACCTTTATCTGACCGTAAGGCTTCAGTCCGGGAGTTTTATGGAATGGGGAGTACCTTTTCAATACCATTAAACTCAGGCTTACTCTGATCCATAGTGGTTGTATGTGGGAGGGTCCCTACTATGAGTCTAATTAATCTGTTTCATCATTTACTATACTTGAAACCATTTAACTATGTGCAAACAAATGATTAATATTTGATCGAATTCTTAGTATTACATAACAATAATTTAAACCATTTAACAGAGTTCAAATAGAACTCTTAGTGTTATCAAAAATTGAAAACACTCAACAGTGTACAAATAAAGCTATCAGTCTTCGATAGCAATACTTGAAACAATTTAACTGTGTGCAAAAAATGAGTAACAATAACTGAAATGTGTGTAAACAATATATATCAAAACTTGAAATTATTACACTATGTGCAAACAATAAATAACAATACTTGTACTGGGTACAAGCGGATTTATTAGTGTTTAATAGCAATTCTAGAAACCATTTAACTGTATCGAACTAATAAGTAGCAATACTTGAAACCATTTCATCATCATCATCATCATCATCATCATCATCATGTTGTGCCGCTAGCACAGATATCCCTGACCCTCTCTCGCCACTTCTCCCAATCGTTCATCGCCTCTGGCAGATCTTCAGGGCTACATGCCGTATCCTCACATAGCTGCTGTATGTATGTTCGTGCTGGTCGTCCTGCTTTTTCTCGGCCATATGTAGGGGTCCATAGGAGTCCATCACTTATGAGCTCGTCTTTGCTTCTCCAGCAGTGTCTTGCATGTCTGGTTCGTCTAGCTTGTATAGTTTTCGTGATGGGAGGCAGGTGGCCGTATAGTTGGTGCCTTGTGAGGTGTTGCTGCCAGGACTTGTTCAAGATTGTTTGCAGCATTCTTGTGTAATTGCCATCTAGCTTCTTCTCCAGCCATTTAGTTAGCGTCCAAGTAGTGCATCCTTACAGCAGTATCTATACGACAGCTGCCTGGAAGAAACTGCGTTTCATTTTATCGGTCAGGTCTGATTTCCATATGATCGATTGCCTATCGATAGCCGTCCATGCCTTCGTTAGCCGCGTGTCGGTATCCTTTTCGGTTGATGAGACACTGCTTCCGAGGTAGGTGAATTTGTCTACTAGTTTCAGAGGGGTTCTGTCTAGTGTGCTGATGTTGCCCGTTTAACTCTGTGCAAACAATAAAAAAACTATACCTGGAACTATTTAACCATTTAGAAATAGATCTATTAGTCTTAGAAATATTCTAAATCACTTAACTGTGAGCAAGTAATAGATAGCAATATTTAAAACCAGTTTCCCGTGTGCAGACAAGTGAGCCCCGGCTCCTTCAAAAGATGTTACCTACGAACAATTCACTTAAAAATTATGTATATTCATAATAGCTATTTGACATTAAATAACCATCAAGGGTTGGTATGCCAACAAAGCAAATAACCTAATGTAATCTACTGCCGTCGTTACTGTTGAATCATTATTCAGTTTCTCTAGCCCGTTCGTTCAAAGAATTTTAATAGAGGCTTACGATATCGAATTAATGAAGAGAAGGGAAAAGAATTCCAAAGATTTCAGACGTGTTATCAGAGGTTAACCTGAAGATAGTTTGCGTGAAACTCCGAGTCATAATTGTCCTTAGCTTATAACTGAAAATAATTTTCATATTTTTTATTAGAATATTTATGAACAAGTGCACACACGCACACATACATACACACACACACACACACACACACACACACACACACACACACATATATATATATATATATATATATATTCACTTGATAAGAAATCGTCAGAAACGATGATATCTATTTTTGTCTATGTTTGTACACAGGTAAGTATCTGCTGTCGTGAAAATCTCTAGCCGTGTTAGATCAGATTCTTAAGATTCTCTGCAGAATATTCTATTGTATTGACAGCCTCTTTTCTGTTCAATATCTAATTAAAGGTAAAATCTCATCTTCTAAAAGGGATATCAATAAAATCAGAGAAAATACATTGATTGCCATTAACAGGTCATCGAAAAATATGGAAATCTGATCTTTGATTAAATAAGCAGAAATTCTTCAAAGTTGTAGCTGTGTCAGTGCTGTCGTATGGTTACACCATTTGAATCTAAACTAAACGTTTGGTTAAAACACTAAATAGGAACACCGTAAGGATGCTGCATACTGTTCTGAACAAATCCTAGAAGCAGCGCCCCTCAAAATAACAGTTGTATGGTCAGTTATTTCACATATCACAAACCATCCAAGTAAGACGAAGAAGACATGCTGGAGAAACAAGGTCAAAGCCAAAAGTCACTTTTTTCCTATGGACGCCAACGCATGGGCATACCAGTTCTGGCCGACCAGCTAATAATAGCATCAACTCTGTGCAGAAACCGAATACTGTATAGAGGACTCGTGGAAAGCGATGGCCTATAGGAACGGTTGACGAGAGGGAGATCATGATATCCGTACTGTCAGCACTTGATGCTGCTGCTGCTGATGCTGATGATGATGATAATGATATGCCAAAAGAACTGATTTTCAATATGTTGAACGAAAGAAACAAATTATTTTTTCCCTTCAAATAATCCTGCCTTTTTTTTAAGTATGAGAAAATTTAACGATATAAAAAAAGAAAAAGAAATTTTTAAATTTACATGTCTTTTAAAAAAAGTTATGCAGCGTTTCAAAGAAAATCAATAGCAGATTGTTTAGAAGTAAATGTTGGACCTGTACCCGTTTCACTAGTGATCGTCATGCAATGGATATCGTCCTAGGAAATGAACATGGCTATCCGAGATCAAATCTTGGACCAGGGTGTTTGCATTTAACATAGCGCTAATACCTTTGGAGAAGGTAGTAATCCAATTATTCTTAGTCCAGCAATGGTAAATAGTAGGACAGACTGAGCTATTTAACCTTTATATGGCAACGGGTCAAGAAGGAAAACCCTGAATTCAAACCAAACAAATTCACTATATGTCTCATCCTGTTTGTCCAGAGAGGTTGGTAAATATATATTTACTTAACAAAATAAGGTCACCGATTACAGGTGCTTTGAAATTTAAATAATTCTTTTTTTTTAAATAAAAATGTTTGTAGATAGATGCCAGAAAGTCAGACTACTAAGACGGCAGAGAGTTTAAAATTTTTTTGCTTACCTTTGCAGGAGAGGTTCAATTGACGTAGAGTTTAACGCACTTGATAGTAAAATTGTTATGTGTTCGAATTCCAGTTATACTATTGGATTCAGTCTCGAACAAATTCCCTTGCAAAAGTTGTTAACCCCAATGATAGGTTTGATAGAACAACTATTGTTTCTATGCGGTTATGAATTGGTATACATAACCCACAAAATTTGGCATGTCATTAAACAGAGAAAGCTGATCATAACTTTGATTTTTACGACAGCAGATATTTAGCTGTGTACAAACATAGACAAAAATAGATATCATTGTTTCTGACGATTTCTTATCAAGTGTATATATATATATATATATATATATATATATATATATATATATATATATATATACGTTTATTATTTGGTCCAGTTAAACCGGAGTTGGGAGTAATTCCATCAGGACAAGAAAACTATTCAAGAGTGAACATTTAAATTTTCCTGGTAAAGAGCTCAATGTAACAGACATTACAGAGCAATAATTTCATTCAGAAAAAAAACTATCCGGACACATTTGGATTATAAATTTATTTCCATCCTGTTACACGTTTTTGAAAAATTTTAAAACACGAAAAAAATTTAACAGGACTTCTTCAGATCCTTTGGATAAAAGAAATCCTTATTCATTTTGGATAAAATAATGAGACCGGTTTGTTGCTTTTTCTGAATGAAATATATATGTGTGTGTGTGTGTGTGTGTCTATGTGTGTGTGTGTGTGTGTGTGCACTTGTTCATAAATATTCTAATAAAGAATATGAAAATTATTTTCAGTTATAAGCTAAGAACAATTATGATTCGGAGTTTCACGCAAACTATCTTCAGGTTAACCACTGATAACACGTCTGAAATCTTTGGAATTCTTTTCAGTTCTCTTCATTAATTCGAAATAGTAAGCCTCTATTAAAATTCTTTGAACGAAGAAAAGGCGTATTGTTTAAAAAATTCTCGAAATAGCTATGCAGTTTTTCGCATTCACTTCATATATTTTAACATAGGTTCTGTTTTATTATTCGTATTCATATCATCTTACAAAAGTACATTTAACCTATTTAAAAGTATATATGTATATATATATATATATATATATGTGTGTGTGTGTGTGTGTGTGTGTGTGTGTGTGTGTGTGTGTGTAAATCTTACCACTGAAATTAGTCTTTAAAAAAATTGGATGTAACCACAAGAAACTATATAAATGTTACCTGAGAGTGTCTGGCTGTAGGTAGGCTACCTTAAACTAGAATATAGAAGTGGGGTTTCGAATATTTTTTTCCGGCAAAATTCCTGATGGCTTCTATGACAGTACATTTTACCGAAAAGAATTTCAAAAGGTGTAAAAAATTAAATAAGAATAAGAGAGAGAACGAAACCTGATAAGAAAAAGAAATAATCTAACATATAAAAAATATAAGTATAATTACCCCAAAACGTTGCAGGGTGAGACAAAAAAAGAAAGATCAAAATTAAAAATAATAAAAAAAAATGTTTAAAAAATTACAGAAAATATAAAATATGAACTGAAGAGCAAAAAATTGGCAAAGTAGAACAAATAAAATGTCAAGATAAGAAAAAGAAAACAAAAATAGGAACGACTTCGAAAGGACTAAACAACAGAGAATGATTAAAAGAATTATTTAAAGATATATCATAAAAGTAATGTTGGCTAGAAGTAAAGTCATTTCGGCAGTGACGTTTATTTCTTTTATCTTTGAAGTTTTGACTTTTTCTTTGAAAAAATTAATAAGATAAAGTGAAAAATACTTAAGGAATTGTTCAAGAGAAAGCAAGAAAAACCGGTAAGAAAATAGAAAATGAAAAACAAGCAAAATGATTGTAAATAGTACATTACAAAACGGATGTTAGAATGTAACAGTCAAGTGTTGTACACATTTATATTTCTCCAAAAATAAACGCATACTGGATATTATCTTATCCTTAGAGACCAACTCCTAATAGAGTGAGTTTATGGATCTAATGATCCGGAAGACCAGGGTTCATTCCCAGGTCGAGTCCTACCAAAGACTTAAAAAATGCTACTTGATAACACCTTGCTTAACAATATTTTAAGGTAAGGATTAAGGGTAAATTGGAGCAATCTAGGGAATTGAGTAGCGCCCCCCTACAGGTGTAGTAGCTATTGAAAGGTGAGCCTTCGGATTACCCTCGACTATGTTTACCAACTTTACTTGTACTAAGATATTATCTTATCCTTACAGACCAACTCCCAATACTGTGAGTTTATAGAACATATATATATATATATATATAAGATGAACAAAAGTGAGTGGACAAATATTATTTTGTGTTTTTCTTTACCTTTTTTGAACTTTAGATTTAAAGGTCCATTTTTAGAATAAATTTAACAAAAAAATGGTCGACACTTGATACAAACAGAACGAAACGCCATAGGCACTGTTGCAGCCCCTTCATAGACTACCATCAACATGGACCAATTTGAGAACACTTACATCAACATGGAAATTAAGAATGACTCTCTCTCTTGTACGTAAAACACATGACGATATATTTATCATATACACAGACGGAGTGGCAAAGTTAAAAAATTCCCAGACCAACCTAAAAATGATATATAACTCAATCGAATTTGACCACCAAAAGTCTACACGTTTAACCGCATTTTTAGTCTTCCTTGTATATATTGACAAGAACAGCCAAGTAGACACATTTACACACAAAACCCACTAACACGCACAACACTCTCCATTACAGATTGTCCAGTCGACTGGGCCTGTAGAATACACCCACTGTATCGTTGCAGATGGCTGCAACCGCCCCAACGAGTGTCCTGTTTATGACGCTAAAGAGTCCGATAGTGAGGTTGCAGTAATGCTGGAGCTTTGAGGAATGCAAAGTAATCCTTCATTGCCATCGCTCCCAGGTCCACTCTGACTCGAAGTTGTAGCACCTGATAGGGTTCTATCTATGGGTCAAATAGAACTAAAATGCGTACTTACGCTAAGTAGAATTGCTTGAAATAAAACTGTTTTTGATTATTAGGCTGTGTTATCACGCTAAACTGAATTGTTTGAAATTGATCTGTTTATTTGTATTAAAAGGGATTTGGCATTAAAGAAACAACTAAGAGCGATATGCTATAAAACCCAAATAACCAACTAATAATCACTTACAGAACGTCTCATCCTAAAATATCGAAAAGACAGATTCAATACTCATAAGGGATCAGACTGAGAAGAATCTAAGCAGATGCCAATAAATTCATTGGCATCTGCTTAGATTCTTCTCAGTCTGATCCCTTGTGAGTATTGAATCTGTCTTTTAGATATACTTAGATAACAGTTCTCAGCACAGGGATATCCCTATACGTTAATCAAGAATGAGATAATCAAAGCCAAACCCACACCAAGACAGAACACCCTTAAACTAATATCGAAAGTAAAGATGAATCATATTCTCCCCGTAACAATCTACAATAACACTCTCACTCTACTAGCCCCAATAATCAAGAACCGTCGGAACTTTTGAAAATAAACCCTAACTTATAAGATTTTTTCAAGAATTAGATACAGTAACCAATCATCAACAAAATAACCTCTGAAAAATAATAGGTAACAACAATAAATTGTACAATAACGTTAACCACAGGAAACCCGCACTAAATTTTGACAATCATACAATTTCAAGAACAACGTATACTGCCAACGCCTCATTTATTAGTTTACCAACCAAGAAAATATTCAAAATTTAGAACGAATTCAATTGCAGGAACAAAATCTAATTTATCTACTGGAATGCAGAAGCTGCCAAAAACAATACGTTGGAAAGTCAGAATGGCCATTTAGTTTTAGATTAAATAACTCCTGTTACGGGACCAAATCTATGGATCAGAACAATCTAATATTAGTAGATCGACAGTTCTACTTAAATGGCCACGACTTAAACAGAGACGGGAAATTCACCATCATTGAGAGAATTCGAAAAGACGTAAATATAAAATTAATTAAAAAAAAAAAAAATAGCAAATTGACAAAAAGTCTAAAAACTTATGGGCCATTTGGATTTAATATGAAACTTAATCACCAGACCTTGAAATAAAAATTTGACAACCACAACGATCAATACTAAAAAGAAATAGCCCGCCTATAAGTCAGTGATAATTTGAAAGCATCGCTCCTTGAAATTAACACTTGTCATCCACAAACTCCAGATAAACAAATTTACAAGCCAGACAGGCCATGCTTAATTTGAAATGCATTCCTCCAAAACCTAATATAAACACAATTAGCCAGTGAGACACACACACACACACACACACACACACACACACATATATATATATATATATATATATATGCATGTGTGGGGGGCAGTATTTCTTCATTAGTGTATATTTCATTAAACAATGTAGACATCTTTTGTCTACACATTTTTGAATGTGTCCTTTTGCGTTGCCACATCCGGCGGGAATTGGTTAATGAAACTCCTACAACTAATTGCTACCCAAGTACTTTCTGCACGATCTTGGGCCATCATCAGGGATGTGTATATTGCAAAAGCGATGTGACCTTTGCATGTACATTATTTCTTTGTAAGTGTCTATTATTTATACTTGTGACGTGTTGGAGTGTTATATTTTTCAACTCGTTTCTTTTAGTAGCAGCAGTTTCTAAAGATATTTCAGTACATTAGTTGACAAAAGATGTCTATATTGTTTAATTATATATATATATATATATATGTGTGTGTGTGTGTGTGTGTGTGTGTTAGATCATTACTTATACCCATTGTGATTCTAGCGTATCATAACACAACCGTTCAAATACGCTTACAAATCAAATCCTTATTCATTCTCCCCGACATGCAGTGATGATGTTTTGTTCCATAGCTATAGTCACCTACACCCACAGAAATAAAATAATGTAACGAATTATTAATATACACTTGAATTCATTTCTGCTAACTCAACACGCTGCGTTCGTAGCCTGGCTTAACCTCATAAAAACACGCATCCACATGTAGCTATAACACATACACGCATACACACCCACCCACATACACTCACACACTTACATCCACACATAAACGAAATCCCAACGGATTTTGTCAGTATTTTTTGTATTTCCGATTTTCGACACATTCCATCTTCTTAACTGCATGATGATTTTTGTTTTGCAAAAAACTCCATGAAACCCAGGGTCGCAGTCTATATTCCATGAATTAAATATATATATATATATATATATATATATATATATATATATATATATAATTCTTCAGACTTCCTATAAAATCAAAATTGAAATGAAATCATTTTATAGTGAGGGCCACCCACGAATCGATATTATTGCGTGGCCATTATAAAAATGCATTGTTCATCTAGTATTCCCCTTTTATTAACACAGCTGAGAGAAGAAAGCACCCTTAGACCAGGCGATGATCTTTAAATGAAATTACCCACCCAGCGTGAAGCTATAAGTTCCATACATATTTATAAGTACGAACGCTGATTTATTGACTCAACGGTTAGCCCTTTAATATTTCCTCCTTGTTGTGTATTTTGTCAAAAAGATTCATCAGTGACTTGACGTTATTTCGTATCATCATCAAATTCTGATGATGGTTCATTAGAACTGAAACGTTATAAGGTTGACTTTTTTTACATTAGATTCTTCTCTTTGTTTAACCTTGTTTTTCAATTTATCTCTATAGTGCAGGTTTCGCTCCCAATATTTACTTATATATATATATATATATATATATGTGTGTGTGTGTGTGTGTGTGTGTGTGTGTGTGTGTGTGTGTGTGTGTGTGTGTGTGTGTGTGTTTGTTTGTTTGTGTGTGTGTGTATTTATGTGCGCATGTGTGTTGTTAAAGATAAGAATAAGCATATATTTATGCATTGATCAGCAAGATTAAAGCGCTTAATAGCAGCAGTATTTAGAAATGGCAAAGCTTGTCAAAAGAATTTCTAAGAATTTTGCTTTGTTCAATTACCCCAAAATTAGATAGATAGATAGATAGATTGTGCAAAATAAAATCTTCATGTTCATCATGACGGAGAAAATTCTCTCCTATCAAGCTGATACTCTAATAAAAATGTTCTGTTGACTGAGGAGAGAGAAAACATGAAACTATTAGTAACAAAATATCCCCCTTTCCAAGTTCCGGAGCACTCATATTATAATACATAAAAAAAAAATCATTATATATATATTAAACAAATTATCATCGATAATGCTTCAATAAAAAACATACGATTAAATCGAGATTTAAGGTGAAATGAATAAAATAAAATAAATTAAAAAAGATGAGTGAAACCATGTGATGTGTACGTACTCTTCAATGGAAGGGTAACTGAATTAATAGGCGCGAAAATAAAATTTTAAATCCAAACTTTTAATTTAAATTTTGAATTTAATTTAATATAAGTATTACGCTAATCTTACGTAAGGTTATTAAAGAACGTTGTATTTATCTAAATTACAATTAAATCAGGAGTTTTAAGTTGAAATGTATTTAGATTCTTAAAAATAAAAAAAAAATTTACTATAATTCCAACCGGCAAAAAAAAAAAAACTGGAAGTGGGCCAAATGTGGAGAAAACTCTTCTCCCCTCTTCTACCCATCCCACTCTTCTTTCCTCTGTCTACTCTAAATTATTTTATCCATTAGGTCTGAAGAAGTCCTGTTATTTTTGGTGTTTTTGTTTTATATCAAAACCTATAACTGGATGAAAATAAATTCATAATCCTAATGTGACCGGTTTTTGATTTTCCTTAAAGAAAGTATATATATATATATATGTATGGGATATATTATCGACATCATGTCGTGCCGCCAGCACGTATATCCCTGACACTCTCTCGCCTCTCCTCCCTATTGTTCATTGCTTCTAGCAGGTCCTCAGGGCTACATCCCTTATCCCCACAGAGCTGCTGTAGGTAGGTTCGAGTTGGTCGTCCTGCATTTGCTTGGCTATATGAGGGGGTCCATAAGAGTAGAGCACTTATCAGCCCGTCCCTGCTTCTCCAGCAGTGTCATGCATGTCTGGTTTGTCTAACTTTGATAGTTTTTGTGATTGGAGGTAGGTGGCCGTACAGTTGATGCTTTGGAGGTTATTGCATCCAGGACTTGTTCAATATTGCTCGCAGTATTCTTGTCTAGTTGCCGTCTAGCTTTTTCTCTAGCCGTTTAGTTAATGTCCATGTAGTGCATCCATATAGCAGTATCGAGACGACCACTGCTTGGAAGAAACTGCGTTTCCTTTTATCGGTCAGGTCTGACTTCCATATGATCGATAGCTTATCAATAGCTGTCCATGCCTTCGTTACCCGCCTGTCTATGTCCTTTTCGGTTGATGAGACGCTGCTTCCTAGGTAGGTGAACTTGCCTTCTAGAGCTTCTGTCTAGTGTGGAAATGTCGCCTGTTTGATTAAGGCACATGTATTCCGTTTTGTGTGCATTGACATGGAGGACAAAGCATGCGGTAGCTCGTTCCAGAGTACGCAGAAGAGTTTTGGCTTGGACGGGTGTATTTGCCAGAATTGCAATATCATCTGCGTAGTTGGCGTCGGTGATTGTTTTTGCGGGGTACCTTCTGCTTCTTTTCTTTGTCAACTCGAAGCCGTTTTCTTTGATTTTATCAATCGATGTTCTAAGTACGTAGCGTAGACAGATGATAAAGAGGTATGGGTCTAGTGTGTACCCTTGCAGTACTCCTGCTACAATGTCGAAGTAGTCTGTGTCTCCATCCGGAGAACGTAATTTCACTGTGGTGTTTCTATAGAGAATCGTTATTTCTGCGAGGGTCTCTTTTGGTATGCCGTATGCTAGTATGATTTGTTCCATCTTCCCTCTGTGAAGGGAATCAAAGGCCTTGGTAAAGTTGACAAATAGTATGGGATCCTGCCAAGTTTTGAAGATACCATCTTGTCTCTAGAGATGGATTCACCAATTCTGCCTGATTGCTCACCGCTTTGTCAATGGGGCATAGAGTACGTCGATAATATCCTTCAAAAGATAAAAGTATTTTAAACCATTTAACTCTATGCAAGCCAGTGTATAATATTAAATTGCTATCCTGGGAACGACTCAAAAATGTATACGATGATAAGGCGACAGTTCTAATGCTCTGAAGCGTAAGTATTAGTCTGTCGATGCCATTACTCCCGGGTCAACTCTACCTTTTTAAGATCCCATATAGCTGTCAAAGATATCTTTTAAGAAATTTATAAGTGTATAAGTGTAAAAGTGAATGTAATAGTATGATTGGTGTTAGAACTCGCCTAATGTATGTTCTGAACTTTATCTACAACGCCACGGGAACTTCCCTGTGTGCAACAAAACGTATATATTTCTTCGGTTTCTTTATTCAATGGCATATCAACTTTCTTGGGAAATTCAATACGGAACTCACCTTAGTAGGAAAAAACTCGAATACAACTGTTTGAACCATTGCTCGAAAAAAATTACAGTAAAACATGACAATTAAAAAATGGAAGAGAAGATTGAAAATATAGTTATAATTACGATCAAATATTTATGAATAAATCAAATTTGGCAATAAATAGCCCAAAGGAGGTTCATATGCCTTTAAATAAAAAAACAAGCAAAACCTTTTGGCTGGAATTTTTTGTCAGTATCTCAGTAGAAGTAACGCAATGTAACTCACTTCCTCCGTTCCTCTTTATCATCACTCCAGACAATGTCTGTAGACATTTACTAGATAAAATCAATAATCAAGGTCTTACCATGCAGGAACGAGCTAACACTAGATGCTGATGTAACCACCTCACTGATTTTAGTGATGACATAGCCTTATTAAGTAAACTTCTTTTTAGAGAATACAGCCCAGTATACATTTAAACTGTGTACTCATGCTAATATGAATTGTTTGAAATAGAACTGTTTTTGTGTGCTAAACTGGATTGTTTGAAATAGAAATGTTTTTGACATTAAAAGTGTACTTACACTTAATTGAATCCTATGAAATAGAACTGTTTTGACATTAAACTATACTAAACTGAATTTTTTGAATAAGAACTGTTTGACTAAACTGAATAGCTTGAGATAGACATGTTTTTGACAATTAAACTGTGTACTTATGCTAAACTGAATTGTTTGAAATAAAACTGTTTTTGACATTGAAACTGTACTTACACTAAACTGAAATGTTTAATATAGAACTCTTTTGACATTTAACTGTGCGTAAGCTAAGTTTGTACTTATACTAAACTGAATTAACTAAATTAGAATGATATGCCATAGAACAAGGGTTGATATGCCATAGAACAAGGGTTGATATGCCATAGAACAAGGGTTGATGTGCCATAGAACAAGGGTTGATGTGCCATAAAACAATGGTCGTAATGCAATAGAACAAGTTTTGATATGCCACTGAACATAATCAACCAACCATTCTTAGAGAATATGTTGCATCTCTTTACATTTAAATTTTTCTTGGTCCGTACAAACAATTTGATAGATAATTGCTTCAAATCGAAAACAGTAACAGTGTGGAACGACGAAAATATAACATTTGGATGTGAATTTATTTATTTATTTAGTATGCTTTATTGAGCATTGTTTTTACTGTCTTCTCACGTCAGTGTTGGAAAAAAAATCTTTGCACACAACGTATACACTATTAATATAACATCTATATACAGATCAAATTCTGTTCAAGTAATTGATCCGCTAGTTCCCCAAAATGCCCTCTTAAATTAGTTTTCTTACAATTTTTTTCAGAAACTATTCAATTTAATCTTTTTTCACTTCTGCTGCTTTTTTTATTTGATTATGCCATTTGTTCCAAATATATATGGACCAGTCGGCCAGGGTTAGAGAACACGCCGATTGCATCTCTGCAGAAGGGTAAGACCTCCTCAATCAATGTCCTGGATATGATACTAAACAATCTGATGGTGAGGCCCCTGCATACCTGGAGCCTCACCATTAGCATAACTGGAGCCTCACCAGCATAACTGGAGCCTCACCATCAGCATAACTGGAGCCTCACCATTCCCTAAAGCTCCAGCATAACTGGAGTTTTAGGGAATGCGATGGAGACATTCATTGCCATCGCTTCCAGTTTTATTCTATCCCGGAGTGGTAGCACCTGATAATTTCTTATTTATAGGTAAAATTGTACTTATACTCAACTGAATTGCTTGAACAAGAACTGTTTTGACACCTAAATTGTGTACTTACGCTAAACGGAATTGGTTGAAATAAACCTGTTAATATCTATAAAAATGGATAATGAATGAAATAACCAACAATGGTTGATATGACATAAAACAAACCAAAATGATTTTATCTGGCATTGAATGACCCGAAAAGGTTTGATACGCCGTAAAACAACCAACCAACAAACCAAGAAACCAAATAGCTTCATTTCTATGAACAAAATGTTCAATTGGTTCGTACACTTAATTGTTGAAATCTGTCTTTTAAGTACATTTTCAGTTCATAGAAAAATATTGAAAAAATGTCTATCATAGTTAGAAATCCGAGTAACTATTTAAAAAGCTTTGATTAGATCGCCTCTATACAGTAGGGGTTTGTGGAGGTGCCCGTGGTGTAATTGTTATCGTCGTAGGAAATGAACACGGCGACACGAGTTCAAATCCTCGACGAGAATGATTGCATTTCACATAGCACTAATACCCTTGGAAAAGGTATTAATCCAATTATTCTCCCTTCAGCTATGTGTAAATAGTAGGACAGACTAGGTTCTTCAGCCTTGGTTAGGCAACTAGTCTAGGAGAAGGAAAACTCTGAATTCAAACCTGTTAAACTCCGCTTAAAAATTGACCTTGTGCCCGAGCGGAGGGGTTGGGTAAATAGGATACCGTAGTGGTTAATGCTAATATCTCTAACCACACATTATAACGGTAATCATTTACTCTTTTTTATTATTTTTGTAACTTTTCTTTGTATGACCTTTAATCTCAATATTGCACTCCAATTTCAAGATTGGCACCATATAGGTGTTTAATTACCAACATCTACTATGAAACTTTAACCATTTACTTTATCAATATTGCCTTATTGGTTCTCTGATGTCTTTGTATTGAGCAGTTTCCTTTGCTATTGTCAGTTTTGGTTCTTTCAATTGAATTTATTACATTCGTTCTAAAATCAATAGTATTACTTGCTTTAATATATATATATATATATATATATATATAAAAATGCAAAGCTCTTCGAACGAATTGAGCACTTTGGTATCTGGTAATATACAAAAGGTAAACAAACGAGAGCCTCTAATTTATGCCTTAGAATTGGACAGTTGGTACTATTTACCAACCCCTCCGCTCGGGCAGGATATGACACAAGGTCAAATTTTTAAGCGGAGTTTAACAGGTTTGAATTCAGAGTTTTCCTTCTCCTAGACTAGTTGCCTCATCAAGGCTGAAGAACCTAGTCCGTCCTACTATTTACCCATAGCTGGAGGGAGAATAAGGGGGTTCATACCTTTCCCAAGGGTATTTGCCCGAAAGTGAACGTAATAGTGCGACTGGAGTACGAACTCGCGTACTACGATTCCGCAGTTCATCGCTTTAACCATTACACCACGAGGACACCCCCAAATTGGAGAATTGGACAGTTGGTGTGGTACGCTTGTTAGCTGAGCGGTATGATGCTACGTGTAACTTAAAGTTGGCCGGATTTCGATCCCAGCCTCATGCATCCTACGTGTCCAGCCACATTGACGAATTGTGATATATCGAAACAGTCTGTTTGTGGCTGATTATATATATGTATATATATACACCAACCCCTCCACTCTGCCAGGATATGACACGAGGTCAATTTTTAAGCGGAGTTTAACAGGTTTGAATTCAGAGTTTTCCTTCTCCTAGACTAGTTGCCTCACCAAGGCTGAAGAACCTAGTCTGCTCTACTATTTACCCATAGCTGGAGGGAGAATAATTGGATTCATCCCTTTTCCAAGGGTATTAGTGCTATATGAAATACAATCAGTCTCGTCGATGATTTGAACTAGTATCATTTCTTACGACGATAACCATTACACCACGGACACCTGGATGACAATATATATAATTGAAAAGAATATTTTTGCATGAAAAGAGTACTGTGTGCTATTATAAAACTCAAAATAAGAATCTTATTTTATGAAAAGAGTACCGTATGCCATTACAAACCTATGGACAATAATTTTGTTATTTTAGTTTCAGGTGTCTCACAACATCTTCAGACGGGACTGTAATAAATGTGGCCAGTAAAACGTCTCCATAGGGTGAGCTGTAGTCATGTGATAGGATGTTATAGAGACATTTGCATGACAGAATGACGTGATTAGATGTAAATATATGTGACATTCAAAACATCGTTTTTCTCTGATAGTCGAGAATAGAAGAGAAGGAATTATGGGATTGATCCTGGTCAAGTTTTAGATGGCAGCGTTAAAAGTTATAAAAGTTTGAATAGCGTAGACAGAGAGTCAACTTTAACTAATGGCTGCCAGAACCCAGGCAATACGATCATCAGACCAAACACTTGATTTGATGATCACATAACCAAGAAACAGACAAACCAAGCGCTGTTGACTCGGTTTATACACTGTCCTTAGATCAACGCATTCTCTATTACCGGTTGGATGGAATGATTGAGAACTTAGTTTCGATGACCCCTTAGAAATGGTGATTCCGAACGATATATGTAACCTATTTCACGGATGTTTATTTGGTTGCTTTGTTGGGTTTTCTGGCATATCAACTATTGTAGGTCATTTAATGACAAATCGTCCCTATACATATATATTAAATACATGGGATTTGTTTTGATTGGGTTTTTTGATACATCATTCATTATAGATTATATAATGTCAAATTCTCTCTATACATATATATTAAATATATCGGATTTGATTTGGTTTTATAGCATATCAACCACTGTGGGTTATTTAATGCCAAATCCTCTTTATTCATATGTATTAGATATATAGGATTCGGTTTGTTTTGGTTTTATGGGATATCCACCATTGTCGGTTATTAATGCCAAATCCTCTTTTTTCATATGTATTAGATATATAGGATTCGCTTTGGTTTGGTTTTATGGCATATCAACAATTATTGGTTATTTAATGCCAAATCGTCTTTATATATCTATATATATTAAATACATAGGGTTTGTTTTGATTGCTTTTTTTGGCATATCAACTATTATAGGTTATTTAATGCCAAATCCTATCTACACATATATATTAAACATATCGGATTTATTCTGTTTTGATTTGGTTTGGCTTTATGGCATATCAATCATTGTGGGTTATTTAATGCCAAATCCTCTTTATTCATATGTATTAGATATATAGGCTTCGGTTTCGTTTGGTTTCATGGCATATCAACCATCATTATCTAATGCTAAATCCTCTTTATATATATATATATATATATATATATATATATATATATATATGATATCAATCTCAGTTTGTTTTGATTTGGTTTTATGGCATATCAACTATTTTAGGTTATTTAATGCCAAGTCCGCTTTATATATCATTTGTAAATATTTTGTTGATAAACTTTTTAAACAAGCCTGTACTTACTTTTTATTGTTCTCAGTTAAATGGTTTCAAGGATTTTTATCTAACACGGATGATTCTATTTACTATTAATCATTGTTTGCAGACAGTTAAATTGTTTCGATCCTTTCTCTCGAATACAAATAATTCTAACCAACATTAAGGATTAGTATTCAAATATTGAAAGGGGTTAGAAGTATTATTATTTAATATCAGGAGGTACCCGTGGTGTAATGGTTATCGTCGCAGGAAATGGACACGGCGATATGAGTTCAAATCCTGGACGAGACTGATTGCATTTCACATACCACTAATACCCTTAGGAAAGGTATGAATCCAATTATTCTCCCTCCAGCTAGGGGTAAATAGTAGGGCAGACTAGGTTCTTCAGCCTTGGTGAGGCAACTAGTCAAGTAGAAGGAAAACTCTGAATTCAAACTTGTTAAACTCCGCTTAAAAATTGACCTTGTGTCCTATCCTGCCTGAGAGGAGGGGTTGGGTAAATATGATTATTATTTAATATCAAATATTCACTTCTATTCATTCATTTATACACAGTCAAAGTGTTCTTAGTAATGTTATGTTTCCCTAACTATTCAACTAGTCAGTCATTTATTCACACACAATTTTAAATGTCAAACAATTCTATTTGACCAAGAGATCAGGAGCTACCACTTCGCGGCCAGAGGGGACCTGGGAGCAATGTCAATGAAGGGTTACTCCAAATCCCCAAAGCACCAGGACTTGAGCCTCACTATCAGATAGTTTTGAATCATTTACTGGACATTCGTTACTGGAGGTCTTACTACTCTGCAGAAATACAGTCGGTATATTCTGTTTCTCGAACCGATTAGGCTTGTGGTGTTTGGAGGAGTGCTTAACATAACGATTATCATCGTAAAAATGGAATGGATGCCATAATTTCATATCCTGTGCGAGGCTGTTTACTTTTTACTTTGAAAAGGCATTGATTGTAGAAAGCCAAGGTTCTTTAACTTTGTGTTATATATTGACCCTCGACCGAGCCGTCAATCAAGAGATGCACCCGTGTAAATAAGTGGAAAAAAAGCGGAAGCAGGTGGGCATTAGACAATAATATAACCAGGTGCCCAGACGGTTTGAGTCAGTTAGAGACAAGATACCGAAGTGAGAGCCAGCGGCAGACAGAGGGCTTTGGGCCCTCAGTGACCCACAGTTGAGCAACCCCAGCCAATATGAGGAAGAAGTGCTGCTATGGTCACGAGAAGAACTTCGGTTAATATAGCATTCCGTCCCTGTCTCCAACTCATCTCTCACACACAACAAACATCACCCTTTTGAAAATAAAGAGTGAGAGATATATTTTTATAAAGAAGTGTGTTCGTTCGTTCATTGAAGTTCGTATATTATGTTTGATTACGTCTCTGCTTATATTTGTATTACGGTTATACAACGTGTGATTATTCTAGAAAGAAAATTCTGAATTCAAAACAGCTTTACTCTGCTGAAAAATTGACATTGTGTGACATCCTACCCTTGACTTATGGGTTGGGTGAATACATACTTACCTGGCTTTCGTTGGGCCATCTGGTATTCGTGCCGGATGGGGTATCGATCAATGGCAGATTCGAGGCCGAAAGGCCCCCAGATTCGGCTTGGCCACCTTCAGGTGGGCGAGATGCTTTTTTGACTCCTATGCACCACTTGTATAGCACTAGACCTCAAAGTCTAGTTCAAACTATATTCTGACATATGTGCCCGGATCTAGATTTAGATCCATGATGCTACCTGACTCATTAGACCCATATTGCACTTAGTGGGTCAATGACCAGCAGGGTTCGAATCTCGGCTCGTTCCCGACTTTCCTCTTCCATTTGTCCCTACTTTGATCGGCCTTCAGGCTTTTGACCTTGTGTCAAGTCCTGTCTGGTGGGAGGCAGCGACAAATAATACATATTTACCTGGTTTTCCTGGGGGCCTTTTCCAAGGTAGCGTCTGTCTTAAAATGCTTTAAGGGCTGGGTTTATTTTTCGCCTCCTGAAGAGCAATACCGACGGAATCTAAACAATTTTAAAATGTTCTCTTGGGAGGTTGGCTTACTACGTGACATACCACATAAAACTGGCCTTTGTGAAACATTTTGGCCTCGTAAAGAGTTAACTATATACACCTAGTTGTCAGACAAAGTGAATTATTTACCTAACTTCTTTACGAGCAGGATAAGATAGAGTTGCATATTAACCCTTGAGCGAGCCGTCAATCAAAGATCCCTAGCACAGGACGCACCAGTAAAAATAAGTGGAAACAGTCAGGTTGAACAGAAATGTGTGGGTGTTACGAAATGTTATATGCAGATGCCCACGTGAGTCTGATAGTCTGTCAGTGTGAGTGTGAGTCTTAGTTTGCGGTCACAGAAGCACCTTAGAGTGAATGGGATCCCCGCTGGGGCAGCGTCTCACAGAGCGACTCATAGCGGGCCTCTGGTTAAGTAACAGCTTGGCCGAGAAGCAGAAGGGCTAAGAGGGGCCTTGAAGATAACACAGCACGGTATGGTCAAGAAAAGATGAAGTTATGTGTCAATGTGGCAGTTTCCATTCATCTCCCTCCGCTCGTCTGTTTCTTATACACCTAGGGAAGTTTTGACTCTGATAATGAATAAACGGGTCAATATATTTTTAAAACGAACTTCGACTTCCATGTATATAAGTTCCTTACGAGTATATAACAATAGAAGGTCAATGTTTTAAGCGGAGTGCAGCTAGTTGGACTTCAGCGTTTTCATTTTCGTTGACTGGTTGAGATATCAAGGCTTAAGAACCCAATCTGCCCTACTATTTAAGTTTTATCTGGGACATAAAGAAGAGAAAGATTCAAGCTTTTACCAAGGGTATTAATACGATGAAATTAGCAAATAGCCTGGTTTAATATTTTATCTTTGGTCAACAATTCTATTTCCCACGACGAAAAACGTTAGCTAAGTGCTTGATAAATTCTATTAATAATCTGAAGATTTAGAATATATTGATATTAATACAAACTGTGTTTTTTTAATCATATCTTTATCTATATTACTTGAATCCTCATTAGATTTATATATTTGTATCTGTAACTAAGTAAAACGGCACATGATAGCGAGGATTTTATTAGAGCAATAGGCTTTAAGTTAAAGAATGAAGCAATTTTTCTTTCAACTTTACAAATAATATCAATTTTTACATGTCTGCACTCGCGTTGAACGCTAATTTTTTTAAGCCAACAAATTCCTTGAAAATATGGAGATGATTATAAAAGACTAATTAGAATCGGTCATTTCTTTAAGAATACAAGCCTCTATATCATCATAGACGGCTATTACAATGCGAACTCAACAAGTTCATGAGTCGTCTAGAAATAGAAGAAAATGTGTATCCTTCATCAACAAAACACATGAAGCCGAAAAAAAAAATAGAGTAGCCATGGCAATTTAAGAAATTATTTGAAAGCAACCCGTCTCCACTTTTCAGACTAATTGTTCACTGCTTTCCCTCTCTGTGTTAATTGTGTCACCGTTTTTCTTAGACTCGTCTGGAAACACTTGAGGAACCACTTGAGGAAACACTTTCGCACTCTGTGCAAGTGGATAGGCCAATTAAAGTTTCACAAGATGCACCGGTTTAAGATTGTCAAGTCACTTGGAGACGTTTCTCATAATATTAGATTATCAGCCTTATAAGACTCCATCTGGAATAAATGAAACCAGATTTAAGCAATTTTTCTGTTCATTAAAATAATATTTTTGTGAGTTAAAAGATTTTCTAAAACTTTTGGATAGAAATGCATAACTACAATGTCCACGCTGAACCGGAATAGTGATATCTGGTAGGTTCCTATCAGTAAGTCTTATTGAAAATTATTATTATTGGATAGGAATACTTGAATCTATATAAATTTATCCTTAAATTATAATTATGAGATAAGAAGCTGTATAATTGTGAATTTAAATTTGACAAAGCTGAGCACTTAAGTTGTGACTAATTCTAAACTGTCATTGTTTATACTGAACCTTTGATTTATAGTCTCTATAATTTTTTTAAAATACCCACAGTATATTCAAGAAGACCTGGCCTATTGATATTAAATCTTTTACCGGCTCTTTCATTCGTAAAAAAGCTACAATAGATACAAGACATACAATAACATCTTTGGATCGAGCAAATTTTTACCAAGAAAATTAGATATTTGCACATATTCCCCATCATATTTTTGCCAATCATAAATAATACCAGGAGGTGCCCGTGGTGTAATGGTTATCGTCGTAGGTAACGGACACGGCGATACCAGTTCAAATCCTCGACGAGACTGATTGCATTTCACATAGCACTAATACCCTTTGGGAAAGGTATGAATCCAGTTATTCTCCCTCCATCTATGGGTAAATAGTAGGGCAGACTGTGATCTTCAGTCTTGGTGAGGCAACTAGTCTAGGAGAAGGAAAACGCTGAATTCAAACCTGTTAAACTCCGCAGAAATTTTGACTTTGTGTCATATCCTGCCCGAGCGGAGGGGTTGGTAAATATGATAAACAATACCAGGAGAAGTCTCCATCATGTAAGTGAGTAACCTTCTGGACAGGTACGTTGTAGAAAACGAGTTCGAACTCCATTTGCGCTAAACATATTTACCAACCCCTCCACTCGGGGGTAGGATATGACACAAGGTCAATTTTTTTAAGCAGAGTTTAACAGGTTTGAATTCAAAGTTTTCCTTCTCCTAGACTAGTTGCTTCACCAAGGCTGAAGAACCCAGTCTACCCTTCAATTTACCAATTACTTTATTTGCGCTATTAGATCCAATTTTAGACTTATACTCTTTGGGAAAGGTATGAATTTCCACGCCTGCAGTATGGGTTAAATAATAAAACTACTCTCCTACAAGGATGACTTTGGCTGTGAATGAGCCAAAACTGATGTTATGCCATTGAACAAAGAGATCGAAACCAAAACGGGAACCTTAACTTTGTGACTAACGCCTAGGCCAAGTTGGGCCGAATGCATTGTACTCCCTGAGAAATACACGCATTCCATAGAAACTATAATAGATAAAAGAAACACGATAACTTCATAGAGAAAGTTTCAACTATAAAACACAATACACTGACTGAGTTCTCACTATTGGTGACATATACACACATATATATATAAAGTGTTCTTTAATCCAGAAAATCTGGAGTAGGGAACAATTCCGTCAAAACAAATTATTCAACTTTCGAATATTTGAATATTCCTGGCAAAGAGCTCAATGTAAATAACATTCACAGAGCAAATAATATTATTTCAAGAAAAAACAAAAGCTTTCCTATTGGATCTGGTGATATCCCTATAAAAAAATTATTTTAGCGTCGTTGATTCATATCAAAGCACTTAACAGGATGGAAATAAATTTATCATCCTAATGTGACCGAATATTGCCTTTTTCTTTAAAAAATACACACATATATATATATATATATATATATATATATATATATATATATATTGTTGGTCCAATGAGAGGAAAAATAAATACTTTGAAATAAAAAAGTCAGTCAGGACTTGTTTTTAAGTTAATTATTTTTCTTCAATACGTATTTCTGATGTTTTACGTCGTCTTCACGGAGTAAACGGTTTGTATATTTCCATTGATTTCTTTTTTCCTCTATTTATTACTCCTTTGGTGGTCAGTCTAACTTTGTGGCAAATCAGATATCAGAAATTAATTGGGGATAACGGAGTAATTAAGCAGAAGAACTAGAAAACCTCGAAAATACACAAATCATTTCCTTCTTGAGGACGAAGTAAAACGTCAGAAACACATGTTGAATAAGAAAAATAAATTGCTCAAAAACAAATCCTCTTGTGGATCTTTCTACTTATATATATATATATATATATATATATATATATTGTCATCCACAGACAGACTGTTTCGTTGTATCACAAGTCTTCAATGTGGCAAGACACGTGGGACGCTTGAAGCTTGGATCGAAACCCGCCTAAACATTACATTAGACTTAGTATCAGACTGCTCGGCCTACAAGCGTATTACGTCAGCTAGGGAATTATAAGGTATCAAGTAGCAGCGTTCGTTTTTTTATATTTTCAACCCCCATGATATATATATATATATATATATATATTGAGCTACCGAAAGTGTGTTATCACCTTGGTTGGCGGCTGATGAGGGCTGGGTATCGCACGTGCTTTCACACGTGGTATGATGAATATATATATATATATATATATATGTATTGCAGCTCTTAATAATCGGCACCATTCATCTTTTATAGGCCCTAATTTTACAGATGGCCAAAAGAGGTGATCTTCTTTTTGTGTGTTTCTGCTTCTGTTTAAAGTAGCAAATCACTGAATTTTTCTTCACCAGTGCTGATAAGCATTACTCATAGCCAAAATGTACACGCACCTACTCATTGGTTTGTGTAAACGTTTGACAAACTCTGATAATAGTATGTGCATTGACTCAGCCCCTCCCCCATGACAATCATATGACACAGAGTTGTGTTGTATAGTCATATGTGGATTCATGCTGAATCATAACGACACGATAATAAAGACGTGGGAAGACTTCTTTAAAAAGTATACCTCTAAATTTATTTGTAAGGTTTGAAAGGGTTGTGTGTGAGAGGGAGTTGGAGGCCGAACATAACTGCAACATATATTGATCCCCACTCTTATGGCCATCGGCGTTGAGTATTTCTCGTTCTCCTGATGCTCAACCGGAGGCCCGGGGGCCCAGCTCTCTGCTGGGTGCTGGATTGCTCTACCACAACTTGTCTCTAACTCGTCTGGCTCCAGCTGTATGACTTCCTATCTTGACCGAGTTATATAATAGTTCAACGCCCACCTTTTTGTGGGCGTCACAATTACACTCATTCAACCCATCCACGGTCAAGGTTATTATTCTGATATTCCTCGACCGGATGCACCTGTTATTTACATAGGAGCATTTCCTATTTTGACAGCCTGGACGGGTCGTAGGTCAATATACAACAGTTGGAATTCAGAGTATTCCTTTTCCTAGACTAGCGGGCTAACCAAAGCTAAAGAACAGTATGTCCGACTATTTGTACATAAACGCAAAGTGGTAATATTGATGCATGTCTTTTTCAAGGGAATTAGCGTGAAGTTAAACGCAGATTCGTCCAGGATTTGAATACGTGCCGCTGATAATGTCTAGGGGTATTGACTAGTAATAAAAAACATCTTTTGATTGACAAGTATCTATATTTAGCATAATATTCTCCTTTCTAAATCCTCAGAGTTCATAGTTGAATGATAGTTGCTTAAATGAAATGTTTTTTGTTTGAATGAATCAAAAGTCGTCAAAACGAATTCTAGACGTGCCAGTGTCGATTGGAGGAAATTAAACGGGTTTCCAAATGTTTTAGCGGCTATATATGGTACAACACAAAATTGTGAAAGTGCATTGTCTTCTATACCCATCAACCCTTACTCTACGTGACTTTTTTCTTGTTTCATGAATTAAAAATTTATCTCCCGGGTTCCATTTTGGTTTCTTTGTTTAATGGTATATCAACGTTTGTAGATTATTTAATGCTAAATCCATTCTCCTAGAAGAACAGTAGCGGTACTATTTAACCCATAGCTAGGAGGATAAGGGGGTTTATACCTTTCCCAAGGGTATTTGCCCGAAAGTGTACGTAATAGCGCGTACTGGAATTCGAACTAGCTTACTACGATTCCGCAGTCCATCGCTTTAACCATTGGACCACGAGGACACCCCCATTTTGGAGGAAATGAAAATATGTTTTTCATCATATCAAGAATGGAGTTTCAGAGGATTTCCGATAAATGAAAATAAGGGAATAAGGGTGTTGATATTGGATTGAATTCTTGGTATACGTTATAGACAAATTCTTGTTTGAAATAGCTATTTGACATTGCATTCTGTGAAGAATAAGTCCTCCAAGTACAATAAAATACCTAACCTGTGTCGGTTATTTTAATTCGAAGTTTTTGCTGGTCGGAAGGAATCATCTTATGCCTGTCTAGGAAAATTGACCAACTATTTTTGAGTTTACAAATTTTAGTCTCTGTTTTGCCTTTTAATATGTCAAACTTATAAAGAACTGAATGCCGAGGGATTATTTTGTAGAAAATTAGCGTTTCATTCGTTGTTCATTTTTGTTTCAGTAAATACAGCTTCGATCTCAGTATTTTTAGAATACATATTGTATATTGATGATATGTCTACTCTTCTTGGTGAAACTGTCACTTCTTAAGGCGATGGCTATTACTCAATCTGTTATTTCATTGATTTGTTTGTAGACTTCGTTATAATCCTGATTCAAAATTTATTCAATTCTAAATCCTCGAATGGCGTCACATTTCTGTAAAAAGTATTTTTATGAGAAGTCTAGTCAGATTAACTGAATTACTTGGATTTAGAAACAGATGTTATCACCCCTGCAAAAACTGATCATGAATTTATTCTTATTTACTCAGACTTGCATACCTAGCTGACAGGCTATAAGTTGTGTACAATGGCCTGTTGGCTGATTTTTGAGTAATCTTAGTATATCTTCTGCAGGGGGATAATCCGTCCGCCTAGTAAAAAAGTTGTTCTAGGTATGAAACTAAACTGAGGTTCCAGAGACGAGAGAATGTGGAGCACCAATAAATAGCCATTACTCTCATGCCCACTGATGGTAGTACCTGTGATATCCGCGTCTATGGAACAAATTTAAAAAATTAAGAAATAGTTGTATTTGATAGAGCTTAGAGAAAAAATATTCTTGAGAAACAACAACACAAAGACTGAAAATGTGAGCGTAAAATGAACGCGATCTCCAAAACTTTTAAGCATAAAATAACCCTACACACGTTGACATGCCGTTAAATTTAATCAATCCTTCAATTATTGGATTTACTTATTTTTAAATAGACGAATTGTATTATAAATTAATTTGTCATGTAAAGAAAACGCGGCAAGCACTGCGTGTAACATAACGAACTGTTTCGATCTAATTGGGTCACATCAGCAGTGTATACCGTGATCTTCCCCGCACCAATAAGGTCGAAACAGCAGTCCAGTGTTCCCGTATGTTGCATATAATGCTTGCCGAGTTTTCTTGTCGTTATAAATCAACTCAGTCATTAGGTTCCTTACATTACCGCATGTTAGTAAATAGTCTCTAACTGAACTTGTAAATAGGCACATCATTGCTAAATTTTTGTGAATCCTGATCAGGGTTTCTTAGTTGAAACGAAAGAAAATAATATCAAAAGAGAAATATCCACTAAATGTCTTTTGGGAATTTAGAACGAGCACATAAACCCGGAAATCAATCACACAAGTTCTTACTCATATCAAGCCATATAGAATTCTTCGTATGAATTGTCTTTCTCCTATACTGGTTCTCCGGTCAAGATTAGTAAACATGTCTGCTCTAGTATTTGATCCTAACTGATGGCGAAACAGATAGATTCCTGTCTTTCTCAGTAGCATTTTGGGTCGCTGATTTCATTTCTAGCAAAATTCTAAGTAATGATTCAAGACAATGGAATTGGCTATAGCTGAAAATGCTTAAAGTAAAAACACCCATAGAATCACATCAACGTAAAAGAAAAAAGCGCTGGGAAATGGGAAGATTGAAAGAAACAGTGAATATACAGTACCCAATTAAAGTGGGTTCCGTGGAACCCCAGGATTTTACAAAAAAATTCTAAAGTTCTGTATCTAAGGCAGTAGTCTCAAACACGCTATCCACAGGTCGCATACTGCCCATGGGGCGCAAACCACCCATCAACCGTTTTTCCGTGACATGCGATAGAAACATTTTTCTGACTAATATTTTCCTCACTCCCAAATGGATAATTCTTAGCCGCGCATTACCATGTTTCCTCCAAGAGAAAAGTATTATGTTCTTTATAATTTCAGTTACTTTTTCTTTAAAATCTAAACCTGAGCAGTTGAAATATTCCAATTTTACAAACATTTTTAAAAAGATTTTAAAAAACACACTTAATAAGAACGTTAGAGAAGTCTGCATCGACTTATTTCACCGACATTTTGTAGAGTAAAGGTAGATGGTATTAATTGATTATTAATCAACCTATACATTAATTGATTATTAATTAACCTATACATTAATTGATTATTAATTAACCTATACATTAATTGATTATTAATTAACCTATACATTAAAATATTTAATTTCCTTTTATTACGGAATATTATTTCATTTCATTTTATTACATAACATCAGAAGTAAATTTGACAACGCCGTGAGTTTACATGAAATGAAAGACAATTAACACGCACAACAGAACCGGAGAAAATTTAATTCATAAGACAGATTTGTTTACTCGTTTTAGAAAGAATGGGAAGATCGACTTGAGATGACAGAAAATGCACACAAATAGAAAATCAAGAAAAAATGTTTGAAAGTGGATTGTTTAATAAATATAATTGCCCAGTCAGCTGGGGCTGTAGAATACACCGAATGCTTCTCTGCAGAGGGGTAAGACCCCCCACCAACGAGTGTCCTGGATATGACACTAAACAATCTGATGGTGAGGTTCCAGCAATACTGAAGCTTTGGGGAATGCGGAGTACCCCTTTATTGCCATCGCTCCCGGGTCCACTCTGTCCCGGAGTGGTAGCACCTGATAAGGCCGTATCTATGGATTAAATAGAACTAACAGCATACTTATGCTAAACTGAATTGTTCGAGTAAACTGAATAGCTTGAAATTGAAATGTTTTTGACAATTAAACCGTACTTACATTTAAACTGCTTGCTTATGCTTAACTGAATTATTTGAAAGTGAACTGTTTTTCGACGTTAAAACTGTATTTACACTTAACTGAATTGTTACATATAACTTTTTGAATATTTTGAAATAGAAATGTTTTTGACAATTAAACTGTGTAATTATGCTAAACTGAATTGTTTTAAATAGAACAGATTATTTATATAAAAATGGTTGATTTGCAATAAAACCCAATGAAACCAATAAATATAAATTATATCTGCAAATTTTTTAAATGTGATAAAAATTTGAATCTTGCTTTTGTTTACGATATATTAAATAATGTTTAACGTCCAATTTATCGCAAGTTACTCATTTAATAAATACAAATAAAACTTACCGGAAGTAAAATAATAAAAATAAAAAAACAAACAGCAGCCGACCGCCTGTATTTCAGTTTAGCTTTATAACATGTGGAAATCACGTCTTTCTCATTTCGTTTTAGGAACCCCTAAATTCTGAAAAAAAAATTGCAAATACCAACAAGAATAATTCCCTATCTATTTGCCAACTTCGGAAGACGTTTTGCAGCTGACCGATTTCTTCTTGTAAAACTCAATTTATAAAAAAATCTATTTTTCCCGAATTTGTCCCTCTATTTTATGCTGAAAAAAATTTTGATCCATAATTTAGATTAATTATCTTAATTAATTTGAGGTATGTTCAACGTAGCCAGAAAGTTCGACGATCAAATGAGACAGGGCTTTACTCTGAATCGTGTTGAGTTTATATTTCATGAATTAGAAATTATGAAATAAACCTTTTTTTTTAAATGTGATAAGTGCTTCTTTTTTTTTTACCAGGGCGAATTAAATAGATAGTAGAGACTCTGACTACTTAAGAAAAGGCATGTTATTTTTTGGAAGTATGATCAGAGAGTATCGAGGGTGAAGCTGTATTTTTTAATGTAAATTTAAATAAAGATGAGTGCACAGTAGAACAACTTATGTAATATAGGGATCTAGACGCCTAGACGGCTCTCTGGGCGGGGAAAAGGGAAGCTCACACCAAACTGACCAGAAGTAAATGTTTTTCAGGTTTTTTATAGATTTAAAATTCTTTCTTTCTTTCTTTCTTTCGTTTATTGAATACGTTTTTCTTCTTTCTTCAAATAAAACTTCTTTATACATATTTTTTCTACATATTTTCTTTCTACTCTGTTGATTTTAAATTTAGATTTTATTTTATTTTTTTAAATTCCTTTCATTGTAGCTGATTTTTCTTTTCATTCTTCAACACATCTACTTTTTGTTCTTTCTTTCTTTCTTTCTTTCTGCAGATTTCCTTTCTACCCTGTTGGTTATATATTCGCGTCTTTCTTTCTTCCTTCCTTTCTTTCTTTCTTTCTTTTTATAGATTTCTTATCTACCCTGTAGCTTTTAAAATTCACGTTTTTTTTCTTTCTTTCTTTTTTCTTTCATTCTTTCTTTCATTCTTTCTTTCTGCAGATTTCCTTTCTACCCTGTTGGTTATATATTCGCGTCTTTCTTCCTTCCTTTCTTTCTTTCTTTCTTTTTATAGATTTCTTATCTACCCTGTAGCTTTTAAAATTCACGTTTTTTTTCTTTCTTTCTTTTTTCTTTCATTCTTTCTTTCATTCTTTCTTTCTGCAGATTTCCTTTCTACCCTGTTGGTTATATATTCGCGTCTTTCTTTCTTCCTTCCTTTCTTTCTTTCTTTCTTTCTTTCTTTTTATAGATTTCTTATCTACACTGTAGCTTTTACATTCACGTTTTTTTTCTTTCTTTCTTTTTTCTTTCATTCTTTCTTTCATTCTTTCTTTCTGCAGATTTCCTTTCTACCCTGTTGGTTATATATTCGCGTCTTTCTTCCTTCCTTTCTTTCTTTCTTTCTTTCTTTTTATAGATTTCTTATCTACCCTGTAGCTTTTAAAATTCACGTTTTTTTTCTTTCTTTCTTTTTTCTTTCATTCTTTCTTTCATTCTTTCTTTCTGCAGATTTCCTTTCTACCCTGTTGGTTATATATTCGCGTCTTTCTTCCTTCCTTTCTTTCTTTCTTTCTTTCTTTTTATAGATTTCTTATCTACCCTGTAGCTTTTAAAATTCACGTTTTTTTTCTTTCTTTCTTTTTTCTTTCATTCTTTCTTTCATTCTTTCTTTCTGCAGATTTCCTTTCTACCCTGTTGGTTATATATTCGCGTCTTTCTTTCTTCCTTCCTTTCTTTCTTTCTTTCTTTTTATAGATTTCTTATCTACCCTGTAGCTTTTAAAATTCACGTTTTTTTTCTTTCTTTCTTTTTTCTTTCATTCTTTCTTTCATTCTTTCTTTCTGCAGATTTCCTTTCTACCCTGTTGGTTATATATTCACGTCTTTCTTCCTTCCTTCCTTTCTTTCTTTCTTTCTTTTTATAGATTTCTTATCTACCCTGTAGCTTTTACATTCACTTTTTTTTCTTTCTTTCTTTTTTCTTTCATTCTTTCTTTCATTCTTTCTTTCTGCAGATTTCCTTTCTACCCTGTTGGTTATATATTCACGTCTTTCTTCCTTCCTTCCTTTCTTTCTTTCTTTCTTTTTATAGATTTCTTATCTACCCTGTAGCTTTTACATTCACATTTTTTTTTCTTTCTTTCTTTTTTCTTTCATTCTTTCTTTCATTCTTTCTTTCTGCAGATTTCCTTTCTACCCTGTTGGTTATATATTCACGTCTTTCTTCCTTCCTTCCTTTCTTTCTTTCTTTCTTTTTATAGATTTCTTATCTACCCTGTAGCTTTTACATTCACGTTTTTTATTCTTTCTTTCTTTTTTCTTTCATTCTTTCTTTCATTCTTTCTTTCTGCAGATTTCCTTTCTACCCTGTTGGTTATATATTCACGTCTTTCTTTCTTTCTTTCTTTCTTTCTTTCTTTCTTTCTTTCTTTCTTTTGTACTCTATTGCTTTTATATTCAATTCTTTCTTTCTTTCTACACAGAAGATTTTTCTTCACAAAACGTCTTTCATTCCATTCAAAACGTTTACTTTTGCATTCTGTTTCTCTTTTTCTCTATCTCTTTTCGTTCATCATTTTTTTTTCTTCAAGATTTTTTTTTAATTTGTTGGTTTTTATATTCACGTTTTTCTTTCTTTCTTTACATTTTCTTTCAAGTAAAATATTTCTTCATTCTTAACTTGTACAGCAGAATAAAACCTGCTTCAACTAATGGGAAAACCACAGGAAAATGTTTGCAAAATATTTGTATTACATAGGAATACTTGATATTGTAAAAATATATGCAATAATCTTTGAGAAACAACTACAAAAAATCCCAATTAAAACGTACAATGAACGTGAATCTCTAAACCCCTAGTAAAAGTAATCACAGACGGTTTGGTTGGTTTATTTAAGGCTACACCCCAAAAATCAACAGCTATACGGCCACGTACCTCCCATCACGAAAACTATCAAAGTTAGACGGAACAGATATGCAGGACACTGCTAGAGAAGCATGGATGAGTTCATAAGTGATGTTCTCCCAAGGACTCCTTCACACGTCTTAGCAAAAGCAGGGAGACCAGGTCTAACCTACATACAGCAGCTCTGAGAGGATACAGGATGTAGCCCTGAAGACCTTCCAGAAGCGATGAACGATAGGGGGAGTGACGAGAGAGAGTCAGGGATATCCGTGCTGGTTCCACGAAAAGATGATGATGATGACGATGATGATATCAAACTTTCTGGGTTATTTAATGTCAAAATCATTCTTGTAGTAGAAAAATATAATATTTAACCCATAGCTAGTGAGATAATAAGGGGTTCATACATACAAGGGCATTAGACCGAAAGTAAATATTATGAAGTGACTGGAATTCGAACTCACTACAGTGATGCTGTTAAGTATATTAATTATAATGCCAAGAGTACTTCTCCCATATTAAAAGAAATTCAACAGCTCAACTTCAAACTATATCAAAAAGAGTGAGAACAGTGTCCTTGTGGTGTAATGGTTAAAGCGATGGACTGCGGAATCGTAGTACGCGAGTTCGTACTCCAGTCGCGCTATTACGTTCACTTTCGGGCAAATACCCTTGGGAAATGTATAAACCCCCTTATCCTCCCAGCTATTGGTTAAATAGTACCACTACTTTTCTTCTTGGAGAATGGCTTTGGCATTAAATAACATAAAAACGTTGATATGCCATTAAACAAAGAAACCAAAAAGAGTGGTTAAAAAGTTGCTTCAGACAATGGAAAACTCGCTGTAAAAAGTGTTTTCTAAGAGGAATAAAGATAATGCATCACCTATTTGACATTTCTGTCTTGGTAAATACAGCTTGATACATTTTTAAATTCACAACGTAATACTCTTATATTACAGTATAGTAAAATCGCATCATACGTATATATATATATATATATATATATATATATATATATATATTTGTACGTATTCGTAATGTATTGCAGAAAGGGATTGGGGTTGATCGTCGAGCGCTTTGGCAGCCCCAAAAGATCCTCAGCATGGTTATCCAACAGCACAAAGACCAGCGCGGCCAAGTTAGGTTGAACAGTGACCTCTCTGGATCCTTCCCCATCGTCAACGGCATGACACATGGTTTTGTTCTGGCAATGACTCTGTCCAGCATCTTTTTCAGCATAATGCTTAAACCATATTTACCAACCTCTCGGCTCGGCCAGGATATAACACATGGTCAATTTTTTAAGCGGATTTTAACAGGTATGAATTCAGAGTTTTCCTTCTCCTAGACTAGTAGCCTAACCAAGGCTGAAGAACCCAGTCTGCCCTACTATTTACCCATAGCTGGAGGGAGAATAATTGGATTCATACCTTTCCCAAGGGTATTAGTGCTATGTGAAATGCAATCAGTCTCGTCCAGGATTTGAACTCGTGTAGCCGTGTTCATTTCCTACGACGATAACCATTACACCATGGGCACCTCCCAGCATAATCCTTAAACATATCATAGAAGATCTTAACGATGTCGGTGCTGTTTACATCCGCTACTGTCTTGATGGTAATCTGTTTAAACTCAGGAGACTGCATGCCCATACAATCACACTTGAGAAGCTGTTCCGTGACCTCCTCTTCGCTGACAACGCTGTCCTCGTTGCCCACACCGAAAGAGCCTTGCAGTACCTAACTTCCTGCTTTGAAGAGGCTGCCCAGCTCTTCGGGCTCGTGGTCGGCTTGAAGAAGACTTGGGTCCTTCACGAGCCTGCACCTCAAGAAGAGTATCACCCTGCCCACATCACAATCGGTGGAACTGACTTGAAAACAGTCCATCAGTTCAATTACCTGGGGTGTAACATCACATCGGACGCCAAGATTGACAGAGAAGTAGACAACAGACTGGCCAAGGCAAACAGTGCTTTCGGCAGACTCTACAAAAGAGTAAGGAACAACAAGCATCTGAAGAAGGGCACTAAGATCCACATCTATCGAGCCGTCGTACTCACCACTCTTCTGTACGGTTTTGAGTCATGGGTAACCTACCGCCACCGTCTACGACTCCTTGAGCGCTTCCATCAGCGCAGTCTCTGCACCATCCTTAACATTCACATTAATAACTACGTCTCCAATGTTGAGGTCCTTGATCAGGCAGAAATCGTCAGCATAGAGGCCATGTTACTGAAGTTGCAGCCACAATGGTCAGAGCGTGTCTCCAAAATGGGGGCCATCCACTGCACAAGATAGCCCTGTATAGTAAACTCTGCACTGACTACCGTGACAGAAAGTCACCAAAGAAACCTTTTAAAAACTCCCTCAAGAAGACCCTCGGTACCTACCACATTGACCACCACCAGTGGTTGACACTTGTTGCTGACCGTCAGGCCTAGCAACGCACCGTCTACCAGTCGTCTCCACCTTTGATGACTTCCGCAGAGCCTCCCTCAGGGAGAAAGGCCGCAGGAGGAAGACCCAGGGAGCCTCAGCAGCCATACCAAACCAGACCTTTAACTGCAGTCGATGCGGCCGGACTTACCAGTCTCGCATTGGCCTAATCAGCCATCAGCATGCCTGCAGTCGACGTAAACAGCTTCCTTCATAAATCTTCGTTCGCGAAGTTTGACCAAGAAGAATGTATTCTTAAATGAAGCTATTTAGTTTTCTGGCGTGGATAGATCTTTAAATCTGATTTTTGTTTCTTTGTTGTTTAATGCCCTATCAACCTTCATGAATTATTTTATGCCAAATCAACCCTTCTAGAAGGCCAGTAGCGATAGTTTAGCCCATAGATGGTAGGATAACAGGCTTCCTAACTTCCCCCAAGATTATTTCTCTGAAAGTGATCGTAATAGCACGACTGGAGTTCGAACTTACTCCCTACGTTTCCGCGGTCCAGCTGGGGTGTCTTTGTGGGAAGCGAGTTCGAAATCCAGTCGCGCTATTACCTTTTCTTTTGGACAAATATATTTGGGAAAGGCATGAACCCCTTATCCTCCAGCTATGGGTTAAATAGCATCATTGCTGTTCTTCTAGAACGATGGATTTGACATTAGATAACCCAAGAAAGTTGATATGCCATTTAACTGCAAAACAACCAAATCCATAGCCCAATGATTTTACTATTACGTAACGAGGACCCCACCTGCCTTTAAATCTGAAGTAGTCACTTTTGGTTTCTCTAAATATTGACTGATATAAAGAAACGAGCTGAAATAAAAGAATCAAAATTAAAAATAAGAAAAAAAGCTTTATCCAATTTAATGTTTCCAAATGGAACATATCATACGAGTTATTTATTTCAGAAAAGATATTGATATAAAGAGGCATGTCATTTTTCCATTATATTTTCACCAGAAGGAAAATTCTTCTGCACAAGTGACTTATCAAAAACAATTCTAATCTGAACTTATCAGTGAGAATTCAGCGGGCATTTTCACTGTTCTGAAAATTCACATAAATATCTGAAATATAGATTATAATTCTCGCTCTAGCTGTATCAATTTACAGTCAGAAATGATCACATGACAACAGTGGAGAGACTCGTACCTCTTTTACACACACACACACATACACACACATACACACAAATATATTTATATATATATATATATATATATATATATATATATATAAGAACAATATCTATAAGTTCTCTCAATAACTCACTCTGACACACACACACACACACACACACACACACACACACACACACACACACACACATATATATGTATATATATATAAGAACCATATATATAATATCTTTTACATTACCCCATATATTTATTTATAAGTACTACAATTATTTTTATATTTACATATATTTCTGTCACCTATGTTTACATTACTTACAATTTTTTTCTCCCTGTTCTTTCTTCATATCCAACCTGCTTCTCGAACATCTTTATTATTGCCACATCATCAATCAGCCATTACAAATACCATACTAATTATCCAACAGAACCACTGACGGTATCATATTATGCACACCCACAAGTATTGCTAGTAAATGTAAGAAATACTTTAGTCATGTCAATAATAACAACCACTGTTTGTTCACATTATAGCATTATAAGTAAGTAAAGTTGGTGACTGTAGTCGAGGGCTTCCCAAAGGCTCCCTTTTCGATAGCTACTACACCAAGTTGTAGGGGAGGACGCTACCCTTGATTGCTCCACTTTACCCTTGATACGTACTTTATAATGCTGAGTGTTAAGGAAAGAGATATCAAATATCATTTTTAAGTCTTTGGTATGACTCGACCTGGGATTGAACCCCGATCTCCCGGGCCATCGGTGAACACTCTACCCACCAGACCAATAAGCCGGTTTATAACATGATGAGCACCCATAAATATTGTCAAAGACCATTATGACAATAACTGTCAGATTTATTATTATCATTTACTCCTTTAGAGTTTCTCACATCAATGTTAGCTGATGGTTTTTCACTAGAGTTTGAGTGACAGCAAGTCTCCTGGACTCGTTTCAGAATTCTGGCCGTACTCAGCAATGCTGTCATTTGGATAGTCTCTACCCGTCCGCCAACTGCCAAGTCTTCCAGGCCTTTATTATTAGTATTATTATTATCATTCTTCGTATTATTATCATTATTAATATTTACCCATTAGAGTTTTTCACATCAGCATTAGCTGATGGTCTTTCACTGGAGTTTGAGTGACAGCAAATTTCCTCAAGTCTCCAGGACTCTTCTCAGTATTCTGGCCGTTCTCAATAATGTAGTAGTTTGGATGGTCTCCACTCGTCCGCCAACTTCCAAGTCCTCCAGTCCTTTTAGTAATCCTTATGTTACTGTTCCAAACGCACCAATTACAATTGGTATAATCGTCACCTGCATGTTCCATAGTTTTTTTCAATTCCCTAGCAAGGTCGAGATACTTATCCTTCTTTTCACATTCTTTCAGTTTTATTCTATGGTCAGCCAGGACAGCAAAGTCGACAATTTTTCAAGTTCTCATTTTTTTTTTTTTGTTGATTATTATTAGGTCTGGTCTTCTGGCCGAAGGTACCAAAAACAGATCATCATTTTTATGACCTACCCATAAATACCATACGAGATAAAAAAAAAAAAAAAAGAAATAACGTTATGATGATTTTTATTTTAATCATCATCATCATCATCACTCAACAAAATTCCCCACAAAATTAGACATTTCAAATTCGAATAAAAAATAAACCTTTAGCTACAATAAAGTTAGAAAGAAAAAGAAATTCTGGTTGCAACAATCCATTCCCAACCTCACCTACTCTTTCTTACACTTTCTTCTCTCATCTCACCCGATCCAATCAACAGACTGTAGAAATATGTGTAGATACGAAAGGATGCATGCAAGTACATACGCAAACATACGTATATATGTACAACTGAGCAATGTAGCCCGCAAACTTAGGCATACATACACCCAAATTACCCGCACTTTTCGAACCAAAAAATTAACCATATTAATGTCTTTTGTTTTTTATTTTATATTCAGTGTCTCTGACAAATGGAGAATGAATGAAACCCAGGGTCACAGACACTACCATGTAATAAAAGTATATATATATATATATATATATATATATATATATATGTATTATGTAAATCCTCTATCATTGATATTGAGCACTATTTAACAATATTGCAGCATTTGGTCCTCCATTAACTCACCAAGTTAGCAGGTAAGAACCCTAAACTTCTTACATATATATATATATATATATATATATATATATATATATATATATACTCCTCTGTATAGAATTTATTAATTTATATATTAATTACCATACATTGAACACGCCCGGAAATTTATTAGCAGCCTCTTATATATTCTCAAATAAAATCATTACGAACTCATTTTCTTTGCACACACACACACACACACACACACACACACACACACACACACACATATATATATATATATATATATATGTATTTATATATATATATATATATATTCAACGACGAAAGTATTTGTACAACTATCAATTTTGATTTTTTCTTCATATGTCAGAATCTAATGTCCGAATGATGCCAATTTTTTAAATCCTAATGAATACAGGAAAAAAAAAGAAATATAAAACTCAATTTTCAGAAAAACAGATTAAATTCAACAAATTTGACAGATGAAATATGCAAAATAGGAAAAGACAAAATTAATCGAATAGTAGAAAACATCGTTTAAAATCGATTGATTCGTGTAAGTATAAGTAATTTACATAATTATTTTATCGAATACGCTTTCTCGACTCCTAAGTTGAATATTTGTGATAATTCCGGTAAAGAAGACCGCGTGGTATATAGAGTGTCACCATTGTTATTCTTACGTTAGCAACATTATGGGGAAGATAAAAGAGGTTAGCATTGCATTGAGAATGAGAAGTATTAATAGTTAGAAAACTATTTCAAACGGCTTCGCTATCTCTAGATCTATGGTACTATACTGTTATTTAAAAAAAGGTTAAACATTTTGACATGATAAATAATTTGTCTGAACGTAGAAGGGAAGTGAAATTCTCACTGAGAACGAACGCCACGAAAACTGTTTCGCAAGGTTAGTATAAACCCAAAGAGTTGTTCTGAAAGACATCGCCAAAAGTTTTGAAACGATGGGCATCAACTTAAGTACGTAACGTGATATGATAATTTATAAAGAAAATGAAATGCTAATTTCTAAGGAAGGAGTGTGTGTGTGTGTGTGTGTGTGTGTGTGTGTGTGTGTGTGTGTGTGTGTGTGTGTGAGAGAGAGAGAGAGAGAGAGAGAGAGAGGAGGGGGAAAATAAGAAAAAAACAGACATAGGAGTAGGTTATTGATTTCTGTTTGGTTATAGCACAGACAAATTCACGTACCTAGGAAGCAGCGTCGAATCAACCGAAAAGGACATCGAAACGAGGTTAACGAAAGCATGGACAGCTATCAATAGGCTATCGACTATATGGAAATCAGACCTAACCGATAAAATGAAACGCAGTTTCTTCCAGGCAGCGGTCACATCGATACTGCTATATGGATGCACTACATGGACGCTAACAAAACGGCTGGAGAAGAAACTAGATGGCAATTACACAAGAATGCTGCGTGCAATCCTGAACAAGTCCTGGCAGCAACACCCCACAAGACACCAACTGTACGGCCACCTGCCCCCTATCACGAAAACTATTCAAGTTAGGCGAACCAGACATGCAGGACATTGCTGGAGAAGCAGAGATGAACCCATAAGAGATGTACTCTTATGGATCCCCACACACGGCCGCGCAAAAGCAGGACGACCAGCACGAACGTACATTCAGCAGCTATGTGAGGATACAGGTTGTTGTCCTGAAGACCTACCTAGGGCGATGAACGATAGGGAGGAGTGGCGAGAGAGGGTCAGGGATATCCGTGCTGCCAGCACGATATGATGATGATGATGATGATTGATTTCTGAGTGACGTGGGCTATGGCAGCTGTGATTCAGCCGGTCAGAGGGTAAATAACTGAGTTAGTTTAGGATAAGAAGAAAAAACTAGTGGTCCCAAGATCTGGTATGCATGTTTTGGATTGGCTGAAGCGAATGTTCCACCTGCTGACATCAGGCTGTAACTTTTGTATGAACATTACCACTTTTTAAGATGAAGAGCGTCTGTGCCGTTGCAGTGTTTTGCGTTCACATTTAAAATTGTTTCTATAAATAGTGTCAGTAGCTAAAGACATTTAAGTACATGAGCGCTGGTTTGAAAATTAATTCTGTTAAGTTTGGGTTGCATGTTCCTAATATGTAGTGCTTTGAGAATCTGTAGTTTTTGTTTGTTATTTTGATGTTCTAATATTGATGTATTTTCGGTGATAATTTTTTTCGTAATTTTAAAAGTAAACGCAACACATTGCAACGGCCCCGACGCTCTTCTTCTTACAAAGTAGTAATGTATATACAAAAGTGAGATCACTTTTGCAATAGATCCTCCTCTGATTATGGCCCAAAGTCGGGCAGAAAGTGCTTGGGAAATAAACAATTATGGAAAATACATCAATCAATTCCAGCCGAATATTATAAAATCAATACGGCAATATGAAAAGGTCAACAAGAAATATGTAGACAGAAAATGTTTATGTTCAACGAAATTTGTATTAATAAAGAAATTCTGCCAATATATATATATATATATATATATATACCAGTGCGTGGTTACGGTACTTATTGTTCTTTAACAATCTCTCTCTCTCTCTCTCTCTCTCTCTCTCTCTCTCTCTCTATCTATCTATCTATCTCTCTCTCCCAGTTCACCAGCTGCTTGCTCCACTTACTTGGATGGTTTCCGAGATGAGAAGTAAGAGGCTGTACAACTGATGAACTTAAGGTGCTGTAGGGTGCTGCTTCCAGGACTCGTACAAAACAACACGCAGTCCTCTTTTAGAGTCCTCATCTAACTTTTTTCTTAAAGCGTTTCGTTAGATCACAAGTGGTGTAACCATACTGTTGTACTTATTCATCAACACTTTAGAAGAATTGCCGTTTTATTTTATCAGTAGATAAGATATCTATGTGGTCGATATCCTATCCATAGCTTTTCATAGTTTTCCTACGCATATGTCGACGTAACTATCGGTAAATAAGATATTGCTACCTAGGTATATGAACTGGTCAACTAACTTCAGATGTTTACTATTTGATGCGAAGATGGTACCATCTTGATTAAAACACAGGAATTCTGTTTTATCTAAGTTCACGTAGAGACCAATGCCTATTGCTGCTTGCTCCAGACTATGCCACTGAGATTCGGATTGACCAGGTGTATTTTCAAGAAGTGCTTGATCAAAAAAGTGTCATCAAGAAAGACATATGACTGTTCAAGCATTTCTTTGTTTATATATTTCCGCCCTGATTTCTCTTACTTTTTTTTATTAAACATCGCTTTTTCCTCTTCAACACTTGATGTCACCTTTTAAAGTCCCGATGATGGTATATTAATACGGCAATATTGTAGCGTCGACTTTCCTGCGTAATAAATTCAATACTTTTAAGTTGTTTTGTTTTTCAATTTTTCTTTATACAGTCAGATTCTTTTCCTTCATTTATTTATATATATATCATCATCATCATGTTGCGCCCCCAGCGCGGATCTCCCTGACCCTCTTCCGCCACCCTTCTCTATCATCCATCGCTTCCGGTAGGTCTACAAGGCTACATTCTGTATCTGCACAGAGCTGTTGTATGTAGGTCTTAGCTGGTCGTCCTGACTCTGCTTGTCCATGTGAAGGGGTCCATAGGAGTATGTCACTTATGAGTTCGTCCCTACTTCTCCAGCAGTGTTCCGCATGTCTGGTTCGTCTAACTTGGATAGTTTTCGTGATGGGTGGTAAGTGGCTGTACTGCTGCTGCTTTATGGGTGCTGTCTCCAGGATTTGTCCAATATTGCTCGTAGCATTCTTGTGTAGTTGCCGTCAAGCTTTTTTTCCATACGTTTAGATAGCGTCCATGTAGTGCATCCATATAGCAGTATCGATACGACCGCCGCTTGGAGAAAACCGTGTTTCATTTTATCGGTCAGGGCTGATTTCCATATGACTTATAGCAAAATATCATATTTTAATTTTCTGTATAGTTTTTTGGTTGTTGTTTTTTTTCTTTTTTCTTTTTTCTTTTTTGGCTTTCTGATTTTTGTATCCTACCAAAGAATAAGACGTAAAACCTGGAATGATAAAGAAGGAGAAGGAACTGAAGGAAACTCTCCAAAAAAGGAAGAGGAAACACATGCAATAGTAGTAGTAGTAAGTAAAGTTGGTTACCTTAGTCGAGGGTGACCCGAAGGCTCTCTTTTCAATAGCTACTACATCAAGGTATCGGGGAGAGCGCTACTCCACTTTACTATTGATCTTTACCTTATAGCGCTAAGTGCTCGCAATGCAGCATCAAGTACCATTTTTAGCCTTTGATATGACTCGACCTGTGATTGAACTCTGGTCTCCCGGACCATTGGTGGACACTCTACTCATTAGGCCAAAGTTGAATAATAGAACCCAAATCCCGCTGATTGCAAAGAGTTCCCAGATTATATCTTTAGCAGATAATATTTATTGTCCATCCATCTTGCGAGGTCCTCTAGATGGCATCTAGTGTTTAAACAGAGTTTTTGTCAGTCCATACTCGTCAGCCGACCTTGGCGCGTCCATATATAAGAATCCTTAAGAGATCGTCACTAA
Organism: Sepioteuthis lessoniana; assembly: GCA_963585895.1. NCBI lineage: Eukaryota > Metazoa > Mollusca > Cephalopoda > Myopsida > Loliginidae > Sepioteuthis > Sepioteuthis lessoniana. Next base: position 16,149,977 of record OY757909.1, read on the forward strand.
TGTGTTCGTCCATACTTCTTCTGCAGTTCCTCGTGTGTCTTTTTCTCCTATCTTAGATAGTTAATAACATTGGTCGTAAGAGGACGTACAGCAGCGTTTTCGTAGGGTATTGTTACCAGGACTTATTCAAAAAAAGGCATAGCACCCTTGTATAGTTCCCATCTAGTTTGTTCTCTATGCTTTTCCTTGGCGTCAATGTAGTGCATCCATACTGTAGCACTGACACAGTCACAACTCGGAAGAAATATCGTGTTATTCCATCAGGGATATCAGATTTCCTTATGATTGACAACCTGACAAGAGCTTTCAATGCCTTCCTTATATGAAGTTTGACATCGTTTTCAGTACATGAAATATTGATGCCGGAAGTATTTTGCTGGTCTACAAACTTCAGAGGCTTGCTATTTAAAGTGGAGATGGATGGTTCTTTCTTGTTAAAAACAAATGCATCTATTTTATTTGCGTTTACGTAGAGGTCAATTTCTCCTGCTGCTTGCTCGAGGCCTGGCAATAAGGATTCAGTTTCGCCAGGTGTGCAGATAGATAGATAGATAGATATAATATTGTAGCTCTTTGGTGTGCCTTACCAGCTGTGGATGATTCTAGATGCTTCGCATAATTTAAAGTTTAGCATTTCCAATTATCCACTCTGTTGTTTGTCTTGAAGAGTTATATAATTTTATTGCGAATTGAAATTACTGAAAATTGTACTTAGCATATCACAAGTAGAGACTTTCCAATTCAGTATTTTCTTACAAGTTTCAAGTGTTTGTTTCGATAAATTCGTTGGTTTGATTTGGTTTTGATTTGGTCTTATAGCGTATCCACCACTGTAGGTTACTTCGTGCCAAATCCATTTTTATGCACATAAACAGTTTTATTTCAACCAATTCAGTTTTATTTCAACCAATTCAGTTTAATATGACAACACAGTTTAAATGTCAAAATAGTTCTATCTTGAACAATTCAGTTTAGCAAAAGTACACAGTATACTTCTATTTGACCTATAGATTGGACCCTATCAAGTGTAACCACTCCGGTCCAGAGTGGACCTGGGAGCGATGGCAATAAAGGGATACTACGCATTTCCCAAAGCTCCAGCTTTATTTGACCCTCACCACCAGATTGTTTTAGTGTTATATCCATGACACTTGTTGGGAGAGTCTTACCTCTAACCCAAGCTGACTGGGCCCTAAATTCATTGAGAATCTTTTTAATGTTTTATAATACGGAAATAGATAGGTTAAACTTACAATATACACACATACATTCATATATATATATATATATATATATTTAATATATATATATATATGAAGGAGAGGTTCTGATTTTAAAACATGGAGTGTGTTTTTCACAAAAATACTTGATACGTTATTTCATTTTTAATTTTATCATTGATTTTAAATAATTCCATCAAGTTTATTGAAGGTATATTTTATGAAGCCAAGATATCCAAGTAATATAGAGACGATGTTTTCGTTTTATAAGTTATTGGTTTATTTATTGCTAAATTATGAAAAAAAAACAAGTTAAACATCCCATAAGTGTGTCAATTCTTTAATTTTATTATGTCTAGTATAAACAATTCAACTCTCTACCAAATCTCATGTTCCATCTTTCTAACTTGACTGTTTGGCCCCTATACGTCAAGATTGACCAGACGGTTCGCCTCACACACACACACACACACACACACACACACACACACACACACACACACACACGGGTGGCCTCGTGGTGTAATGGTTAAAGCGATGGACTGCGGAATCGTAGTAAGCGAGTTCGAACTCCAGTCACTACATTGACCCTGTCAAGTACATTAATTATAATGCCATGAGTACTTCTCCCATATTAAAAGAAATTCAACAGCTCAACTTCAAACTATATCAAAAAGAGTGAGAACAGTGTCCTCGTGGTGTAATGGTTAAAGCGATGGACTGCGGAATCGTAGTACGCGAGTTCGTACTCCAGTCGCGCTATTACGTTAACTTTCGGACAAATACCCTTGGGAAAGGTATGAACCCCCTTATCCTCCCAGCTATGGGTTAAATAATACCACTACTGTTCTTCTAGAGCGGCTTTGGCATTAAATAACCTACAAAGAGTGGATATGCCATTAAACGAAAGGAACCAAACACACACACACACACACACACACACATATATATATATATAATATATATATATATATATATATATACGGAATCACCCATATATATGAACATCTATACAGATGTTCTTCTAATTTTCTTATAAAGGTAGTTTTCTTCAAAACTAAGGATATAAGATAAAGAAGGAAAGAGAAAACAGATAGATAGATAGATAGATAGTTGGGACAAAAATAAAAACGAAAAATGCTTTTTCTATTACTAGTAAACCGAATAATGATTACTTTATAAAGAGAGTTTTTTTTCTGTTTTTATGCATATTATTTCCTTTTAAATAAGTTTCTTTTTCAAAAGGTTTTGTTATATAAAAAGCGGAATTCCCATGGCACTGCTATAGAATATGAATGAATGCATCCCTGGTCACCACTGTGTAAGGTAACTGAATGTATTCGAATAAATCCTGCACAGTTCATGCGAGGTACATCGGTTTTATCGATATGACTTCATTAATGTGCACCAGTGTCGAAATATACATTTTTGCATCTCATTTTTCTTACGTTTATTTAAAGTTCATGACGATCAGAGGAATATGAATATGCAATCTTTTATGGCTTTTTACAAATAGTTGTCGACTTTACCTTAGAGTGAACATCTTATCACTACACGAATAAATTGAGAAAATATTTGCATTCAAACAGTCTATGAATTATGTATTCTGTAGGAGAAGATATTTGCATCTGTATGACAATCCGTGTATGTTCAAACGAATATTTAAACACACCGCGACACAAAGATGCATGTAACACTACATACACGCCTACGTGTGCGCGCACACATACACATACACACACACACATGTCTTTTATATGTATATATATATATATATATATATATATATATATATATATATATACATATTTACCAACCCCTCCGCTCAGGCAGGACATGACACAAGATCAATTTTTCAGCGGAATTTAACAGGTTTGAATTCAGAGTTTTCATTCTCTTAGACTTGTTGCCCCACCTAGGCTGAAGAACCCAGTCTGCCCAACTATTTATCCATAGCAGGAGGAGAATAATTGTATTCATACCTTTCCCAAGTATATATATATATATATATATATGTGTGTGTGTGTGTGTGTGTGTGTGTGTGTGTGTGTGTGTGTTTTGTATAAAGAAAAACGCATATAAATGGATGAGAAAACATTTATTGACTAATTATTTCCACCTTAATTAGTTCCACCGACGCGTTTCGATAGGATTTTATAAATATGAAAATTTCAGGTAGAAAGTATTTTTGTCATCTTCCGGGTGGAAATTAAGAATCTAAAATAGTCGTTTGAAATGAACACAGAAAAATATTTGAAGATTATTGGAAAATGTTACGTCATGAAAAGTATATTATTTAAACAAGTAAAGGAGAAACGTTGCATCTATGAAAAGTCTGTTTGTAATGTTTGTATACCTTCCATATCCGATTGACATCGATCTGTCTTTACTTTTTGTTATATATTATAACCATATCATAATGGCATCACCCAACGGTACTACAAATTCACATTCAAATATAGTCAAATACAAATGCAGATAGACGCGGACTCAAATACACAGGCGACTCCGTTGTTAAGGTAGAATTGTTTTATTAACTTCTGAGTTCGGTTCTCCGACACGAGGAGAGAGACACAATTCTTAAAAGTCTTCCATATCATACAATGCTAACAATTCCCCCAACGTTCGGCGCATCTCGTGGTGTTTTAGATCTCAATTCATCTTCGCTGGTCGGACTCGAAAAACTTAACCACCGTCGGAACGGTAGAGAACTAATTCTCAATGCCCCAATGGCAGACTCAGTTGTCTGCCAGCATGGTCCAATCTCAAATCTTCAACTGCCTGGTCAGATTTCAACTTCTCAACACCATGCTCGGACCCCAACTTCTCCACATCATGGTCGTGCCCGTGGTGTAGTCGTTATCGCCGTAGGAAATGAACACGGCGATACGAGTTCAAATCCTGGACGAGACTGATTGCATTTCACATAGCACTAATACCCTTGGGAAAGGTATGAATCCAATAATTCTCCCTCCAGCTATGGGTAAATTGTAGGACAGACTAGGTTCTTCAGCCATGGTTAGGCAACTAGTCTAGGAGAAGGAAAAACTCTGAATTTAAACCTGTTAAACTCCGCTTAAAAATTGACCTTGTGTCATATCCTGCCCGAGCGGAGGGGTTGGTAAATAGTACCATGGTCGAACCTCAACTAAATCATTTTCAAAATCTTCCAAATTCTCAGCCTATCTCTTCTGGGCATGACGTCATCCACACTCAGCGTCATTTCCTATCTGGAGTTTATTATGACAATGGTGATTGTCATATCCTTTGCGCGCGAGCGTAAACTGCACCAATTGACTACACACCTGAACTCTTAACCGAATAGTTCAAAGCCCAACCAAACTGAATGATAAAATATAATTAAAGAAAAATGATTCAAATAAAAAATCTTTCCTTAATTATATAACATTCTTTCATTCTCCACTCTTGAGATCGAACAAAAAACCAATTAGACGTATCTGGTCCTCAGATTTTCAAACTTCGAAGCATCATATTGACAGTGCCTGGAATACGCTGACTATATCCCCGGAAAAGGTGTAAGATCCTTACCATCAAGTGATGTCCTGGCTATGACTCTAAACTCAATCCGATAGTGAGGCTCAGTTTTGGATACCAGGGAAGTGTATCGTACCATTTCATTGCTGTTACACTCAGGTCCACTCTGACCCGTGGTAGTATTACACTTCCGGACCAAGCTTAAGGTCAAATTGATCTTTTGAAACATTAGTATACGTTAAACCCATATAGTAGTCTGTAGTCAAGGGGTTCCCTTTTCAATAGCTACTACACCGATGTGTAGGGGAGGCGCGACTCCTTTCCCTGGATTGCTCAACTTTACCCTCCCATTCGTTCCTTATAATGCTGAGTGTTAAGCAAAGGTATCAAGTTCCATTTTTAACGTCTTTGGTATGAATCAACCTAGAGTGTTCCCGGATCATTGGCAAACTCTCTACCCATTAGTCCATGTGTAAAAGCAATAAAATATTATAAAAAGAACCACATATACAAACCGACTTTTGATGATGATCCGTTTAGGCGAAACTTTGATGAATTTTTTCACACTCTGTTGGCATATATATATATATATATATATATATAGTATTCTTTGGTCCAGTTAAACCGGAGTTGGGAGTAATTCCATCGGGACAAGAAATTATTCATGAATGAATATTTAAATTTTCCTGGTAAAGAGGTCAATGTAACAATAATACAGAGCAATAAATTCTTTAAGAAAAACAACGAAACCGGTCACATAGGATTATAAATTTATTTCCATCCTGTTACGCATTTTTGAAATTTCCAAAAACACGAAAAAAATTAACAGGACTTCTTCAGATCTTTTTGATAAAAAAACTAGAATAGACACCGAAGAGTGGGAGAGGATAGAAGAACTCTCATCTCTCTTCTAGCCCCTCCCACTCTTCTGTGTCTATTCTAGTTTTTTTATCAAAAAGATCTGAAGAAGTCCTGTTAATTTTTTTCGTTTTTTTGGAAATTTCAAAAATGTCTAACAGGATGGAAATAAATTTATAATCCTATGTGACCGGTTTCGTTGTTTTTCTTAAAGTATATATATATATTCGCTGAAATAATTAAATTGATAGATTGATAGATAGATCGATGTAAATAGACCAATACACACAGTCTTTTTAAATATCACTCACAACCCTCTCTCTCTCTCTCTCTACATATATATATATATATATATATATATATATATATATATATTCGCTGAAATAATTAAATTGATAGATTGATAGATAGATCGATGTAAATAGGTCAATACACACAGACTTTTTAAATATCACTCACAACCCTCTCTCTCACTCTCTCTCTCTCTCTCTCTCTACATATATATATATATATATATATATATATATACTGAGCTAATCTTCTTGAATCTAAAATGTACTCTACTTTGTCTTTCTATTCATACCGTCTTGATATTTTCAACTGAATGTTTTCGTGCTATAGCAAACAAAATGTATCGAATGTCATTGGGGAAGTCAGTACTAGTCAAGTGACACACAAATTAAAGTTCCAAAAATTACTTTCCATATCTAAGTTAGCATTTATTCCCATCTATTGTTTCGAGTTATAATGATCATCTAACAGATATTCAGACATCATAACTGTTCATTGGTCGTCTGCGACAAAATCGATGATATAAAAAAAAAAGGCACGAAACTTTCAAATTAACAAGAAAATGTAGTTAATTCGTTAGTCAACAAATATAAATTGAATTAAAAAATAAAAACAAAAAATCAAATACTGCTCAAATCAAATACCACGTCATTTACTCAAATACACGAAAGCATATGTCTTTGTAAAAGAATCTATGTTATCTTTCTAAAGGTTATAGTGATAAGAACTACTAAATATATTTGACAACTTATTGGCATAATGGTTCGGGGGTGCCCGTGGTGTAATGGTTATTGTCGTTGGAAATGGACACGGTGACACGAGTTTAAATCCTGGACGAGACTGATTGTATTTCATATAGCCCTAGTACCCTTGGTAAAGTTATGAATCCAGGCAATCTCCCCCATCTTTGGGTAAATAGTTGGGCAAACTAGGTTCTTCAGCTTTGGTGAGGCAACTAGCCTAGAAGGAAAACTCTGAATTGAAACCTGTTAAATTCCGCTTAAAAATTGACCTTGTGTCATATCTAACTCGAGCAGAGGGGTTGGTAAATACGTGTAATGGTTAGAGTGTTCGCCAATGGCCCGGGAGACCTGAGTTCAATCCTAGGTGGAGTCATACCAAAGACTCAAAAATGGTACTTTATGCTACCTTGCTTAACACTCATTATTATGAGGTAAGGATCAAGGGTAAAGTGGAACAATCCAGGGAAAGGAGTAGTTCCCTCCCCTACACTTAGGTGTAGAAGCTATCGAAAAGGGAGCCTTCGGGTCACCCTCGACTAAAGGGAGACAACTAACTAAAAAAGTACTCCAAATAATGCTATACGGCTGATTTATTTATTTTCGTTAACGGTATTTCAACATGTCTGTGGTTATTTTATACCTATAGGGTGGTGAATTGCTGACATTGTACGTTTATATATATATATATATATATATATATATATATATATATATATATGAAGAGTAAATAAAGGATTGTAATCCGACAATATGTAGAAAAACTGATAACAACGATCCAAGAGGAAGGAATGATTTATTAACGGGTCAACACTATAGCGTTTCGGTTCTACTGAACCATCATCAGGACCATGAGGGGTGATATTAATAATTTTAAGTTAACGATGGATGATTAGAAATGTGAAATACAAAAACCTACGGGAAAATATGTATAGTAAGAAAAAGTTAGCCGTTTAACTGGCAAATCAGCGTTTGATGTTTAAATTACGTCATTTGACTTATTAGGAATATTGTATAGAATTATGTACGTTGTTTAACGAGAAAGATTACGAGACAGAAGAAAAGAAAGAAAGAAAGAAAGAAAGAACAAAAGAAGAATAAAAAGCATGGAAATTATGAGATATACGGAAAATATGAACTAATTAATCATCCATCGTTAACTTAAAATTATCAATATCACCCCTCATGGTCCTGATGATGGTTCAGTAGAACCGAAATGCTATAGTGTTGACCCGTTCTCATTGCCCTGATGATGGTTCAGTAGAACCGAAACGCTATAGTGTTGACCCGTTAATAAATCATTCCTTCCACTTGGATCGTTGTTATCAGTTTTTTCTACATATATATATATATATATATATATATATGTGTGTGTGTGTGTGTGTGTGTAAGGTTTATCTTTTTTCCATTTTCTTTTTATCTTCTTTCCTTTTTTATTTATTGCGCACAGTTTTATGATTCTAGATAAACCAATAAAATCTAATTAATTTGCGGATTTTAATATGGTTTGAAGCATTCCTTGTCTAAATTTCTGAGATGAACTTTGATAATTTGTATTATTTACAATATTCGAACTATCGCCTTTATTTTTATTGTTATATTCTCAACGTCTCGGCCGATTCATCATTCGGGTTTCTCCAAGAAGCTTACATTCAATTACGAACTGAGTCCTTTCATTTAATCAACGAGGGCTGATGGATTTAAATCCGTTTACCATAACCGAATACAAGCGTTAAGCAGTAGTAAGCAATTCTTGTTCAATATTACTACGGCTGCTTACCACCCATCACGAAAATGATCAAAATTATACGAACCAGATATGCGGGACACTGATGGAGAAGTAGGGACGAGCTCATAAGGGATGTACTCCCGTGGACACCTGCGCATGGACGAGCAAAAGCAGGATGACTAGCTCGAACCTTCTTACAGCAGCTCTGTGGCGATACAGGATGTAGTACTGAAGACCTGCCGGAAGCAATAAACGATAGCGAGAGAGGTTCAAGGATATCCGTGCTGATAGTGCGACTTGGTGATGAAGTATTTATAGTTATTTTTACCTATAGTCAGGATGGAACTTTCAAACTCTTGATCAGTTTACTCAATTGTTCATTAACCAAACGCCTATATCTGTTAGGTCAATAATTCCTGTCTAATAGAAATAACGTCCTGGTTTCTAGTAATTACTTTAATCTAATAATATTTATTTGTTTGCACACAGTTATTATTTCAAGCAACTAACAAGAATACTTAATAAATAATCATAGCATTGATGTGGCATAGAAGAAGGGTTGATGTGCAATCGAACAAGAGTTGATATGCCATTGAACGAGGGTTGATGTGCCTTAGAACAAGGGTTGACGTGCAATCGAACAAGGGTTGATGTGCCTTAGAACAAGGGTTGATGTGCAATCGAACAAGGGTTGATGTGCCTTAGAACAAGGGTTGATGTGCAATCGAACAAGGGTTGATGTGCCTTAGAATAAGGGTTGATGTGCAATCGAACAAGGGTTGATGTGCCTTAGAATAAGGGTGGATGTGCAATCGAACAAGGGTTGATGTGCCTTAGAACAAGGGTTGATGTGCAATCGAACAAGGGTTGATGTGCCTTAGAACAAGGATTGGTGTGCAGCGAACGAGGGTTGATGTGCCATTGAACGAGGGTTGATGTGGCATAGAAGACTAAGGTTGATGTGCCTAAGAACAAGGGTTGATGTGCAATCGAACAAGTAACTTTTCTTAATAAAGATCATTGATTTGTTTTCAAGTATTCCTTTCTCTACTAATAAAGTAAGTAAAGTTGGCGACCTAAGTCGAGGGTGACCTGAAGGCTCCCTTTTCGATAGTTACTACACCGAGGTGTAGGGGAGGGCGCTACTCTCTCCTTGCTTTGTTCCTCTTTACCCTTGATCATTAACTTATAATGATGAGTGTTAAGCAAGGCGGCATCAAGTACCAGTTTTTAAGTCTTTGTTTTAACTCGACCTGGGATTGAACCCCGATCTCTACTCATTAGGTCAATTACCCTGTATCTCTACTAATAGCAACACAAAATATCATAAATCGATAATACGCAACGAAATAACTATATGAGTTGTCTAAATTTCTGCGACGAAGCTTGATGATTTTTACCATTAAGGGGTTTCAGACTATTTTTCTCATTTTCATTGTTATTTCCACAATCTTTCGGCCGATATGTCCTCTGACTTTCTTCGGTGTTTGTCGAACTCGGGAACCTACACAGAACTTCGAACTACGTCCTTTATTGAAACCACGGGGGTCGCCAGTTCTGATTCCGTTAGCCATAATTGGGTACAAGTGTTAAGTATTCCAGTATTGTTACTTGCCTGCAGTCAGGATTGAACCTGCAACCTCCAGATGAAGAAGGCCAGAGGACTTATCGGCCGAAACGTTGTGGAAATAACAATGAAGATGAAGACAATAGTCCGAAAACTTTTAAAGTTGACTATGGTGAAAAAATGAAACGACTTATACAAGAATAAGCGAATGTTGCAAACAATAGCTGTAGAATATGGAAGTGGCAGTGACACTGGTTGCCTCACTAGGAACCGTCCCCAAATGTTTGGAAAGTGGACTGGAAGAGTTAGAAATCGGAGCTCGAATCGAGACTATCCACATTAGGGCATTGTTAAGATCGTCTAGAACAGTTAGAAGAGTCCTGCAGAATTGCGGAGACTTGCTGTCACACAGACTCCTGTGTAAAACTACCAGCTAACGCTGGTGTGATGAATTCACAATGAGTGAAATAAGAGGAATCGCGAGCACTAACGATAGTGTTGATGCATCGATACAACTGCTCGAAAATTACATAAACAAGCGTGGCGGAAGACTGACTATTCCCATTAGAATCAATTCAGACAACACAAACATCAACAGAACAAAAGTAATCAGAAAATCAAAATGGGAAGAAAAACAACTCTATGGACATTTCAAATGACAAACAAGCGAAATCTCACAAGAGAAAACTGGCACAAGGCGAAGAAAATGGAACCTGAAGAGAAAAACTGAATCTTTCCTGATAGCTGGTCATGACGATGACATAAGGACTAACTATATCAATGAAATCATAGATTCATCATTCATCATCATCATCAAGATGTCGTGCCGCCAGCACGGGTATCCCTGACCCTCTCTCACCACTTCTCCCTATCGTTCATCGCCTCTGGCAGGTCCTCAGGGCTACATCCCGTATCCTCACAGAGCTGCTGTATGTAGATTCGAGCTGGTCGTCCTGCTTTTAATCAGCCATATGAGGGGGGTCAATAGGAGAACATCACTTATGAGCTCGTCTCTGCTTCTCCAGCAATGTCCTGCATGTCTGGTTCGTCTAACTTGTATAGTTTTCGTGATGGGAGGTAGATGGCCGTACAGTTGGTGCTTGAAATAGCAAATGCAGTTTATGTGGTGGTAGTGATTAAATGATCACTCACATAATAAATGAACGCAGCAACTTAGCGCAAAAAGAGTCAAAGTAGATACGACTGAGTGGGGAAGGTTATCCACTGGTAACTGTGCAAGAAATTTAAATTTGACCATGCAAACGAGTGCTATATGCACAAATAGGAATATTCTTTGGGATTTTGAGATACAAATGGATCCTCTAATCTTTGCCAGATGACCAGGCATAGTGATAATCAACAATAAAACCGAGAACTTACCGAATAGTGGACTTTGCTGTTTCGGCAGACCACAGAGTAAAATTGAAAGAAGGCGAAAAATGAGATAAGTACCTGGACCATGCAAGGGAACTGAAAAAAGTTTGGAAGATGAAAGGGATAGTGACACCAATTGTGTAACATATTGACCCTAGACCGAGCCATCAATCAAGAGATGCACCTGTGTAAATAAACTGACAAACAGCGAAACAGGTGCATCCGGTCAAAGATATCGGAATATCACCTTGACCTATAGACGTGGTTGAATTCGGTGCTGATGCGTATGCCCTCGGGAAGCAGGTGGACAATTATATAACTAGGTGCCACAGACGGCTTGGGGCAGTCAGAGTCAGTTCGAGTTCCATTTGCAGTTGGAGTCAATTTGGGGACAAGATACCTGCGTGACAATCAGCTTGCAGACTGAGGGCTTAAGCCCTCAGTGACCCACGATTGAGCAGCCCAGCCAGAATACAAAAGAAGTGCTGCTATGGTCAGAAGAACTTTGGGTCAATATGTAGCAGTCTGTCCCCGTCTCCAGCTCATATCTTACACACAACCAATATCAACCCTTTCGAATAAAGTGTGAGAGGTATATTTTTATAAAGAAGTGTGTTCGTTCGTTCGTTCGTTCAGTGAAGTAGTCATTATTGTTGACTATGTTTCTGCATATATTTGTATATGTATACGTGTTGTTGTATGTGGCTATACAACAATTGTAATCGATGAGCTCGGTACAGTCACTAAAGGATTAGTAAAGGGACTGGTAGAATTGGAAATAAGAACACAAGTGGACACCATCCAATCTACTGCATTATTAAGATTGGACAGAATACGAAGAAGAGTCCCGGTTCTACAAGGAAAGTTGATATAACTTAAACTCCAGTTAAAGACCATCGGCTAATGCTGGTGTGAAAAACTCTCATAAGAGTAAAATGATAATAAGCGAAAATAGATAAGACGCAAAAAAAATAGCAAATGTACACTATGCGGTGACAGAGATGAAACCATCAATCATATAAAAAGCGAATGCAGCAAATTAGCACAGAAGGAATATAAGACTAGACATGACTTAGTGAGTAAGGGGATCCACTGGAAAATGTGTAAGAAATTTAAATTTCACCATACGAACAAATAGTATATGCACAACCCAGCATCTGTCCTAGAAAATGACACACATAAATTCCATTGGGACACCTATTCTCGGCCAGAAGACCAACCCTTTTAATAATCAACAAAAAAAAAAAAGAGAATTTGCAAAATTGTCGAATTTGCAGTCTCGGATGACCTCAGAATAAAACTGAAAGAATGTGAAACGATGGATAAGTACCTCTACCTTGTTAGGGACTTGAAAAAAATATGGGACATGAAAGTGACGATTGTACCAATTGTGATTGGTGCTTTTGGCACAAAACGAGTTCTGGAGACTTGAGGTGACTTGCTGTCACTCAATCTCCAGTGTAAAACCATCAGCTTACACTGATGTGAAAAACTCATGATGAGTAAAATAATAATAATAATAATTGGTATTTCATATCACTAAGTCCAGACCAAAAGAAATGAGTGTGTCAACTAGTGGACCTCGCTATTTCTACATGTTATAGATTCGACACAAAGTAAGAGAAAGCAATATAAATACTTAGACTTTGTTTGGGAGCTAAAGAAAAACTGTAGAAAAGGAAGGTGACAGTAATACCCATCACAGTTTGAACGCTTGGAATAATCCCTAAGAACATGGAAAAGAGATCGGAGGAACAGAATATTACAGGAAGAACTGAGACTGTCCAAATCAAAAAACAACAAAAATTAACTAGGTTACTTAAATGAGATCTGGAAACTGAGAATTCTTGCTCTTATTTAAACTCCAGAGAAAAACCACCAGTCAAAGCTGGTAGGAAACATTCAAAATGATAATAATAGCGAGTGTGGATAATGTGGTGATGGAGACAAAACAATTGATCTCATAATAAGCAAATGTAACAAACAAGTGCAAAGGAAATGTAAAACTAGACATGACTGGGAGGGGATGTAATTATCTGGGAATTGTGTAAGAAACTGAAATCTGACAATGCTAACCTATGTTATATACACAAACCAGAATCAGACATGGAATATAGGACATATAAAATTCTCTGGGATTTTTCGATAGAAAAAGATCACCTAATCCCGATCAGATGACCAGATCTAGTTATAATTAAGAAAAGAATAGAATTTGGATTTTGCAGACCACAGGGTATGAATCAAAGAAAGTTACTAGAAAACTTGGGAATTGTCAGAGAACTAAAATAGCTTTGAGACTAGAGAGTGGTGATGATACCCACAATAGTTAATGTTTTAGGAGCGATACCCAAAGTGTTGGAAAAGGGGAGTGGACGAGTGAGAAATCGGAATAGGAATTAAGACTATTTAGATTACGGCTAGAATATTGAGAAGAGTCCTGGAGCCCTGAAGAGACTTGCTGTCATTCAGCCCCCAGTGAAAGACCATCAGCTAACGCTGGTGTGAAAAACTCTCAAAAGGGTAACAAGAATATGAAATATTGGATTGTGAAAAATAGTATAAACACCAACCACAACCGATAAGAGAAACCAAAGACTCTACTTATACCTGGTACTTTGCTACTCAAACTAAAAGAAAGATGAAAGTGCAATTGACCAAATATAGGAGTTGTAATATAATGGCCGAGGGATTTCGTTTTATATATCTTGCCTTTCGGTTTAGTTTGGCTGAGAAACTTTCGCTTCGCACATGGGTTAGTTAGGTGTAACATGAGCGCAGGTGTTCACGCGCGCGCGGGGAGGATGTGTCATTCAGAGATGTCAAAATAAAAATCCCAGATGGTGAATGTGACCAGGGGATGTGAATGATGTCATGCACCGGAAGCGTGCGTGGAGCATTTGGGGGATTTGAGAAAAGTCAGTTGAGTTTTTGCCTCCCTGGTATGATCAAGAAAGAAACAGATATATATTAACATGGTACCTGGCAATCCCAGCCTATATATATTTACCAACCCCTCCACTCGGGCAGGATATGACACAAGGTCAATTTTTAAGCGGAGTTTAACAGGTTTGAAATCAGAGGTTTTCTTTCTCCTAGACTAGTTGCCTCACCAAGGCTGAAGTCCGTCTGCCCTACTATTTACCCATAGCTGGAGGAAGAATAATTAGATTCATACCTTTCCCAAGGGTATTAGTGCTATGAGAAATGTAATCAGGATTTGAACTCGTGTTTCCATGTCCACTTCCTACGACGATAACCATTACACCATGGGCACCTCCTAGGGCAATCTCAGCCTATATGAAATACAAAGCATTACACGTGGTGGAACTGCTCATCTTCTTGGTTGAGTACTATCAACGTGACTAAAAAATTGCTATTAAAAGGAGCAGCAAAACTTATAGATATATAGAAAACATATAAAGAGTATCTTTTCTCATTCCAGGTCTTAAGTAAATACCCAGTGAACGATTGTGCGAAGCTGAAATCAAACCTGAAAATTATAATATTAGGACATTGAATAAGTTCTCGCTGATTTTTCATAAAAGTAATGTTTTATTTTCAACCATTAGTTAGAAGCATGTCACTGAATGTTCGGTATATCGCTAGCCACTACTTTTTCACATCTTTCTGGCAGCATTTAAATTCCACGTCGGAAAAATGAAACGTATTTTGAGGATAACCACGTGTATACAACCTTTTATTTTTTTGCATTTTCATAAGAATTAAAATACGGCTCAGCTAGGCCATGTGCCATCAATCGGAATAAGGGCAATGTCTGGTGAATACGGCGATATGATGACTCTTTCATAATTATTTAAAATTAAGCAGCCTTCATCCCCGTTTGCAACATCTTCCTAAAATCAAAAAAAGGCTAAAAAAAAAAAAAGATTCAAATCATTTTCTATTATCTTAATTGGATATGTATGCGAGAATATCTGCTGCCAAAACACACATGCTCACAATTTATATGTAGTTATCAATCCCACCAATAAAAATTTCATCGACTAAAATTTTTTGTAACTTTGCTTACCTTTTGTTGGGATATAAAGTCCCTATTTAGAAAGCAGGATAATGCAATATAATACCACAAAGTGATGACACCTTGCCAAAGTGTCATTATAACAATCATCTATGTGATGAGTTGGTAAGAAAATGACCCCGATGTCGTTTTAAGGGAAGTTTAAGTGTCATCAAAAATAGAGACCATAACTGGATGCGAGGCTTCATAAATACCGACAACATCATAAAAGAAAAGAAGGCATGAAATTAAGGATACTTTGTGGGGTAATATTAACTATTATCAAAGATTTGCTGTCTTCCTAACCACCGATCAATCTCAAGTATCTGTTCTCCATATCTCAACGCATCACTGCGTTATGTTTCATGTGTGTTTTAAAGAAATACTTATAAATCTAATTAGTAATATTTTAATTGCACATGAATAATTATTTTAGCTGGACAAATTATTTGTGATTTATTCTTTTGAAGTTCGAAGATTTAATTCCAGTGCCATTAATTATTTCCTGCAGGATTTTGGTTGAGATGATAATTGCTTACTTTTATTAAGTTCTTTTTTTCTCTTTAAGGATGTTTTTTCTTGAAAACTTTCCACGGAAACCAACAAGTATGCATACCAAATTCATAAATTCTACTTTAAGAATAAATCAAATCTCTAATATATATATATATATATATATATATATATATATATATATATATATCAACTACATATATATATATATTTATGTATTTGTAAAAGGGTATAAAAATGTCAACAAACGGCTGCTGCTTAGCCAACGTGATACGCTTGTTGGCTGAGCGGTCTGAGACTTAGTCTAACGTAGAGTTGGATGGGTTTCGATTCCGGCTTAGAGCGTCCTACATGTCTAGCCACACTGAAGAGTTCTGATAAAACGAAACAGTCTGTCTATGGATGACAATATATATATATATATATGTATAAGGAATAAATGAATTCTTAAAAACTTTTGGTAAATCAACAAATATCAAGTTCAGCAGGATAAAAAAAATAAATA
Source organism: Sepioteuthis lessoniana (assembly GCA_963585895.1). Classification (NCBI taxonomy): domain Eukaryota; kingdom Metazoa; phylum Mollusca; class Cephalopoda; order Myopsida; family Loliginidae; genus Sepioteuthis; species Sepioteuthis lessoniana. The sequence continues at coordinate 16,166,287 of OY757909.1, forward strand.
TAGCTTATAACCATTTTTTATAAAGTAATTCTTTTAGGATAGTGTAATGGGACCGTTACCTACCCATTGATGGACTCTTCCAAATCCTAAATTAATCAAGAGCCGAGTATTCTTCGTCGGTTGGGATAAATGTTCAGGCGGTCGTAGAGACTGGATATAAGACTAACTAGTAAGGGCACCTCTGGTGGTGTAACGGTTAGCAAGCTAGACTAGCAAACCTACACGAGTGAGTTCGAGTCTCATTGGGCGCCCCATTCATTCGGCCTTGTGCCACATCGAAGCAAAGAGCTTTGTAAAATCAAGGGCACCTCTGGTGGTGTAACGGTTAGCAAGCTAGACTAGCAGACCTACACGAGTGAGTTCGAGTCTCATTGGGCGCCCCATTCATTCGGCCTTGTGCCACATCAAAGCAAAGCGCTTTGTAAATTACATAAGACTAACTAGTAAGCCACTTTTCTCAGTATCTTGTAACTTCAATATATCCTTAAACTTATACTGTGTTCCAAGTTATCTTTTCGTGGTCCCAAATTGGATCTACATCAGATAGATAGATCATTTTTTTTGTTAAACAATGTAGATCTAACATTTTAAAAAATATATGGTTTGCTGAAATAAATATCACAAAAATTATGTAATTTTTCAAGATTTTTCTTTTATATATATATATATATATATATATATATATATAGGGGAGGTTAGTCAACTTTTTATATAATATAGTAGAATTATCTTAGCCTAATATGTATGTAGATACAGACAAAAGAAAAAAAAATTCTTTAGGAAGATTATGTTCTCACTTTCGCTTTCAAAACAGATGGAACAATTATTGCTACAATTAGCTGAAAATTAAGAATAGGCTATTTAAAAATGTTTATGATATTCTGATGGATGGCCTATGAGCATTTTGGGTCCTCCAATGATTGATTTTTCAATTCTGTTCATATATATATATATATATATATATATATATATATATATATATATATATATATATGGAAGAAAATAATAGATTGTAATCCGACAGCTTGCGAAGAAAAATTGATAACAAGGTAATCCAAGAAGAAGGAGAGATTTACGGAGAAACAAAGTCGACACTATAGCATTTCGGTTCCATTGACCCATCATCAGGACAATGAGGTGTTCTTTAGTGATCTTAAAATAACGATGGGTGTATGAAAAGTGTAAAAAATATATAAAACCTTGGAAAATTTTATAACAAGAAAAAGTTGACTGTTTATGACAAGAAAAGAGAGAGATTTAGAGAAAGAGAGGTTGAGAGAGACAGAGAGAAACAGAGAGAGAGGCATACATACATAAATGCATATTAGTCTGCGTGAGTGCATATATATATATATATATATATATATGATGTGTGTGTGTGTGTGTGTGTGTGTGTGTGTGTGTGTGTGAAAACCTTCACAAACATACATGTTATCGAATCCAAAAATATCTGTTTTAGGAGATGCTCATAATGAAATGATTGCCGTCCAAGGAAATGGGAACCAGACGACACAAGTTTCAAATCCTGAACGTGGCTATTTCGTTTTCTCATATCGTAAATACCCACATTCTCCTTATAGCTATGATGGAATATTCGGTCAAAGTTGTGTTTTTAGACCTAGGGATAGAAACCGTTCCATGAGAAAGAAACTGAATTTGAAGACTGTTAAACTTTGCTTAAAAATTGACCTTGTGTCTCATCTTACTCGTGGAGAAAACTTTGGGTAAATACACGATACATACATACATACATACATAGCTGGGACTACGGAATCGTAGTAAGCGAGTTCGAACTCCAATCACGGAATTACATTCACTTTCAGACAAACACCCTTGGGAAAGGGTATGAACCCCCTTATCCTCCAAGTGCTACTGTTCGTCCAGAAGGATTGATTTGGAATTAAATAACCCAAGAATGTTGATATGCCATTAGATAAAGAAACCGAATCCTGCATACACGCCCTATATATATATAGTAAGTATATATATAGTATATAATATATATATATATATATATATATATATATATATATAGGGCGTGTATGCAGGATTCGGTTTCTATATATATATATATTCGGTTTATATATGCATATAGATAGATAGATAGATAGATAGATAGAGAGAGAGAGGAATTTATATATAAACTAAAGGACATGAGACATTCAAGCAGAATACTCAACAATATCAATCTTCTGAATGATATATTAAGACTACATAACATCTTGAAAAAACTGAAGCTAACTCAGAACGAAGAAAAAGAAGTAGAAAATAATATCTTCTTTTGCCTTAAGATAGCTTGGTTATCTGCACCAGCTTCTTCATTTATTTATTTATTCTATAGAGAGTTACGATAAAAGCAGCTAATGTTTTTTAATCAACAAAACTGCATCTCAAAAAACATTGATAAATTATTAAGAGTGGTCATAAAAAAATTCCCATTTTATTAAAATATTATGTATTAATGAATAATTTGACAAGGAATTAATTGCATTCAATAGTTTATATGCCATTATTTTGAACCACCTTTTGTCAGTTATCATTTAGCTAGTAGGATCCTCTCAAGTAAAATTCAGCTTGTATCAAGGTTCAAGTTTTCAGCGAACATTTTCACGTGATCTTCTTTAGCATTTTTTTTTTTTTTTGTCATTCAGAGTATTTTGTTGAGAAAGGAAAAAGATAGAAACTACTTGGTGCAAGATCTGGTGAATATAGTGAGTGGGGTAAAACAGACCAGTTTCAATCCAATTTGTTTTCCGTGTGATTTTTGCTGAATCTAGCCTGAATTATAGAGAGAAGCGAAACGTTTCTCCTATTGATGAATTCAGGGAATTTTCTTAAAAGATTTCACAAATTCATGGAGCTGTTTCATTTCTTCAATTTTAGGAGATCATAGATTAAATTGGGATGAGCCTCCCACCGTTTTTTTAACTACTGAAATAGAAATGATTAATTATGGCACTCGTTAATAAGGAAAGTTTCGGTTGCATTTAAAACATTGGAAGTTGAAAATTGCAGTTGTGATTTGCATTTAAAAAATAAAACTTATTTATAAATAAACCTAATAAATACTTTCTAAATTCTTCTCACAAAATGAAATTTAGAAATATATTAAGTTTTCTATTCAGAATATATTTATCATTATATCTTCAAACATGAATTTAAAAAATATGATTCTAGTGATTTTTTCTATTATGGAAATATTAATATTCAAATACGGCTATAAATCCATATTCAACAATAAAAATACGAAAAACGTCAAGAATAGACGTACTTTTGAAAAAAAAAGCATTTTAGTGTTGGTATTGAATATCAAAACAAATGATAAGAGAGGACACAACATACTAGCAAAAAATGGAAGTTTTCAGAAAAAATATAATTGCGTAGTACCCTTTCTAGTTTATGCAGATAATAATAATAATAACAGAGATGAAACCATCAATCAAATAATAAGCGAATGCAGCAAATTAACACAGAAAGAGTACAGGACCTAGACACGACCGGATGGGCAAGGTAATTCGCTAGGAAATGTGCAAGAAATTTAAATTTGACCATACCAACAAATGGTATATGCACAACCCAGCAGTTGTCCTAGAGAATGACACGCATAAACTCCTATGGGACTATGACAGACACACAGATCACCAAATCTCGACCAGAAGACCAGACCTTATAATAATCAACAACAAAAAAAAGAGAATTTGCAAAATTGTTCGACTTTGCTATCCCGCCTGACCTCAGAATAAAACTGAAAGAATGTGAAAAGAAGGATAAGTACCGCGAACTTACTAGTGAATTAAAAAAAAAAAAACTATGGAACATGAAAGTGTCGATTGTACCAATTGAGATTGGTGCTTTTGGCATGGTGACTAAAGGATTATTAGAGGCACTGGAGGATTTGGATGTTGGCGGATGAGTGGAGACCATCCAAAGAATAGCATTATTGAAGACGGCCAGAATACTGAGAAGAGTCCCAGTGACTTGAGGAGACTTGCTGTCACTCAAACTCCAGTGAAAAACAATCTGCGTTTGCTGATGTGAAAAACTCTAAAAGTGTAAAAAATAAAACAGATCATTTAATCTCGGCCAGTTGACCAGATCTTATGATAATCAACAAAAAAAGAAATAAAATTGCAAAACTGAGGACTTTGCTGACCCGGCTTACCACAGAATAGAACTGAAAGAAAATGAAAAGAGGGATAAGTACCGAAACTTTGCTAGGGAATTGAAAAAAAAACTGTGGAACATGAAAGTGACAATTATCCCAATCGAATTGGTGCTTTTGGTACAGTCACCAAAAAGATTATTAGAGGGACCGGAGGACTTGGAATAAGACGACAGCGGAGATCATCTAAATTACTACATTATCGAGAACGGATAGAATACTGAGGAGAGTACTGGAGACTTGAGGAGATTATCTGTCACTGAAACTCCTATGAAAAACAAATAGCTAACAGTGATGTGAAAAACTCTCTAGGAATAATAATAATAATAATAATAATTGATGATGATGATGATGATAACAATCTTGACCAGAAGACCAGACCTTATTATAATCAACAAAAAAAGAGAATTTGCAAAATTGTCGACTTTGCTGTCCCGGCTGATCATAGAATAAAACTGAAAGAATGTGAAAAGAAAGATAAGTACCTCGACCTTGAGAAAGCTGTGGAACATGAAAGTGACGATTGTACCAATTGTGAATGGTGCTTTTTGCACAATAACTGAATGATTATTAAAAGGCCTGGAGAATTTGAATGTTGACGGTTAGAGACTATCGAAATGACAGCATTACTGAGAACGGCCAGAATACTGAGAAGAGTCCTGGAGACTTGAGGAGATTTGCTGTCACTCAAACTCCAGGGTTAAACCATCAGCTAACACTGATGTGATAAAATCAAAAGGAGTAAATAATAATAATAATAATAATAATAATAATAATAATAATAATAATAATAATAACCTGAGAAAATTTACATTACAATTGGTTTGTGTGCTTTATTGTCGTTGGCTCACATTGTTTTTTCGTTATTTCTTTTTCTTTTTTAATCTTTAATCTCTGTCTGCCTCATAAATTTGATTAAATATAGGAAGATTGTTTTCTGTATCGTAATTTACAAACGCCAATACAAATGATACTAACGAGAAGCCAAATAAAACAATGGAAGTTTTTAATCTTTTTAAATTTGGAATCAAATCTTTGTGCTTTGTATTTGTTTTAGAGAGAAGGTCATTTGTCATTGCTTTTTTCCATGGTTGTGTTGTTCGGCGCCATTTTTAAAAATAAGGAAATAAGCAATAAATAAAAATCATTTCTTAAAAAAACTAATTGGTTCTGTATTTTGGACGAATAATCAAAGCTAAATGAAACAGACTGTGGAATATAAATACCTGAGTGAGCAACTTCGATATTTTATATTTCATACACAATTACATGATCTAAAGTAAATATAATTTGGTAATATTTTTCGTATAGAATTATGTGGTTTCAAGTATTTCTATCTAATACAAATAATTGCCACTGTTATTTGATTGAAGGTTTCCCCCTGATGAAAGGTTAAATAAAGTAAGTAAAAAAGTGGTGACCATAGTCGAGGGTAAACCTGAAGGCTTCCTTTTCGATAGCTACTACAGCAAGGTGTAGGGGAGGGCGCTACTCTTCCCTGGATTGCTCTACTTTACCCTTGATCCGTACCTTATAATGCTGAGTGTTAAGCAAGGAGGCATCAAGTACCATTTTTTGAGTCTTTGGTATGACTCGACCTGGGATTGAACCCAGGTCTCCCGGGCCATTGGCGTACTCTCTAACCGCTAGGCCAATGTCTGGTATATTAAATAAAGTAAAAGTAAGTAAAGCTTTCTCTTTTTAGTCGAGGGTGACCCGAAAGACTCCATTTTCAATAGCTACAACACCAAGGTGTAGGGGGGGGATGCTACTCCATTCCCTTGATTGTTCCACTTTACCCTTGATCAGTATCTCATAATGTTGAGTATTAATCACGGCTGCACCAAATACCATTTTTTAAGTATTTGGTGTGACTTGACATTAGATTGAACCCTGGCCTTCCAGACCAATTTTGAACACTCTACTCATTTAAACAATGGGCCTGCTATTATGGCCCAAATAAAAAAAAAAGGTGAAATACGAGCAAAATAATTTCCCGGTAATTGTGTCGTCATCGCAACTATAAAAAAAAAACTATAGGTCACTTCGCTGATTCCAATTCTATCTGTTTGACATACGGGATTTTGTTCATCTTATGTGAAAATGAATCGAACCTGGTGGCCACTATGTATACATGTACACGTTTAGATATGTATATATGATAATATGCACACACACACACACTCACACACACACCACATCACACATATATATATATATATATATATATTATATATTGTCATCCACAGACCGACTCTTTCGTTGTATCACAACTCTTCAGTGTGGTTACACCTTCGAGATTCTTTAAGCTGGGATCGAAAAACCCGGCTAACTTTTAAGAAATAGATGTAAAGGAAAAAGACCTATCCCTTAGAATGATATAACTGTAACAAGATTATTATTGAGGCAAAAATAAATATTGATATGACTAATTCTATGATTTGGGCATTGAGTGATTTGTTCATTGTTGTTGAAAATGCAAAACCCAAGGTGTTAACTACATGAAAAGAAACATATTTCTTGCAAAGAACTTGCTGTACCCAACAGTTCTCCTTTCCTGGGGAAATGAATAGGAAAAATTACAATATTTTTTATATTTTTTGCTCCTCAAAAATTCTTGAAGGAAAACAGTAATCCATATGCACAAATGATAAATTGCTTTGAGAAGTTGCACTGGTTTTATTTAGACCAAAATTGTAATCTTTGAATCTTGTATTGTCATTTACCTAAATGGGATTCAAGATTTGATAATAAGGATAAAAATAGAATATAAATCTAATATATAGGAGTTGGTTGTAAAAATTTTAAAACAATTCCTGTTTAACTTATATTTCCCCTCGACTGGCAAAGTCGACAATTCAAATGATAATAATACAAAAAGTTAGTCTTTACTTGAATTGGATTCACGTCTTGATAGTCCTGGTCACTATAACCTGATTCGGTTGTAGGGTCGCTAATCATGTAGCCTCTCATGGACAAGGATAATTAGGCGGAATCCACCCTTCTCCAGGTCTACAACTAACTAAAAATTCAGAGTTTTCATTCATTTTGACCGTTTAACATAAAAAGGTAAAAGAATAAAGTATGCCCTACTATTTACCAATACGTGGAAGGACAATAGTTGGATTCATATCTTACTAAATGTTTTCACTACCATGGGAAATGCAAACAGTATCGTTCAGTGTTTAAACTCACGTCGGCGTGTCCACTTCCTATAGTTATAACTGTAACGCTACGTGCGCCTTTCTTTAGTCCTCAAAATCTACGTCTTTCCACTTTGCACTGTTTAATTGCCGAAAAAATTTACCCTGAATTATTTAGTTGGGGACGGTTAATTGGGGTGTTACATTTTTTTGTCACAAGAAGCAGACCGACAAATATGAATTTATGGGTTGGAAACTTCACCGAAGTTAGTAAATTAGACAGAAGAATAGGAATGAAAAAGCTAACGGCAATTTCCAACTGACCCTTCTCTAGAAACACACGAACCTGCACCATGGGGAATCAACCACCAATATAACGACAGCATCTTATTCCATCCGCTGACCAGTCTGTTTAAGATGAGGACATTGACCAAAATCCCAGGAGATTAAAACTCCTTCTCGTGAGATAGGGTTCCTCAGGACAACTAAGAGATAAGTCGAAGAAACTGATCGGTCACGGGAGAAGATCCGAGGATTTATCGGAACAATGCAGCCCACAAATACGTCCAGCTTTTGAGAATTACTTGATTGGGACAACTGACAAGAATGGCAAGTGACCAACCGGCGTTCACGAGCTATCAGCTCAAAAGTTCAAGCGTTTAAATGAGTGGATGATATCGCAATTGATAGACATAGGTTCTGTTCGTCACAGAAGTTTCCCCAAAAGTAATTAACCAGCGCCACATCGACTTTGAAAAAATAAATGAAATATTAAAACATTAAAGGAATAATTTCTAACATATATATGATTTTTGGTAAGTTTATTTTCGAATTATTCTATGCATCACAGTTAAAACCTTTTTTTATCAGAATTATCTATTGAGCTTCCATGGATTTTCTAGTAATACGGAATCGTAATAATATGCAGTGACGAGCTAGTGTCCCAGGTCAATAATTTCCAAATTTATGTTTGTAGTATTATTTGTTGAAATGTGTAAAGATCAGGACTGTCAATAATTTGTGTGACGATTAATTTGTGTCCCTCGCGTTGGAATTTTCTTAAAGGTTTGAAGAAGGTTGTATTCTAAAGGAATTTTCTGTGGCTATTTATTTCTGTTTGTAGTAGGATACGTATGATTCGTCTTGAGATATTATGAATAATTTTGAAACAATCTTTTTGTATTCTTAAGTGTTCTCTGTTAATGACATTAAACTATCTAATGGCGAGACTCCAGCGTTAGAGGTTTGGGGAATGTTAAGTTCTCTGTCATTGTTATTGATCCTTGGTCCAATCTAACCAATCTGCTTGTATCACTTGATAAGATCCTATCAATAGGTCAAATAGAACAAACTATGCGCGTAAACTAATGACTGATGTAAAATTGTGACTTATATAGCAAAACGGTTTGTTTGTAAAAAAGAGCTGAGACAATTTTATGAATGTTATCAACAAAATGAGTTCACAAATTAAATATATACATCTAATATATATATATATATATATATATATATATATATATATATATATAATAATAATAATATTATATATATATATATATATTATATATATATATATATATATACTCGTCCTGGCTTTTATAGGATTTTTCCTTACATGAGCAGATCCCTTTTAAATAGCTACACTATACAGGGTTCCTTCAATAGGTTTCCAGACTTTTTTGTACAGGCATTTAAAATTGACGTAAAATCTTGAAAATTCAGTATGTCATTGCTACACATCTTATGTGGTGACAGACTGATTTTGATGAGTTTAGGTTCAAATGAACAACTACAACAGGAATTGGAATACACCCTACTAAAACTTGATTGTCACAGCTGGTGAATTTCAAAAATACAATCTGACACTTTAGAAGAACGATATGCAATAAAAGTCTGTTTTAAACTTAGAAAAAATGCCAAAGCAACGTATGGAATGCTTCAGACTGCTTTTCGATCATCTTGCATGAATTCATCATCGGTTTTTGAGTGGCATAAGAGATTCAAGGGAGGCAGGGAGTCTGTGAGGGATGATGAGAGGTGTGGGAGGAGTAAAGAGGTCAATACACCAGAGTTGATTGGCCAAAGGGTTAGGGTTAGGGTTACTATGTTGAGTTTTCCATTTTTAGTTAATATTTTCCACATATATCATAAATTTTAAGCTTTCTATTTTTCTTTTTGTTTTACTTTCTTTCTTTTTCTTCCTTTTAACTGGAAATCTTTCTTGATAAACAAACGTAACATAAATTCAATACAATATTTCTAATAAGTCAAATGACGTAATTTAAAACAGCAAACGCTGATTCACCAATTAAACAGCCAACATTTTCCTATACAAATTTTACCCTAGGTTTTTCTATTTTGCATTTTTAAACATACATCGTTGAATTAACATCACTAATATCACCCCTCATGGCCCTGATAATGGTTCAGTCGAACCGAAACTCTATAGTGTCGACTTCTTAATAAATCTCTACTTCCACTTGGATTACCTTGTTTTCAATTTTTCTACATATATGTATGTGTTTAATCGGGATTTGGCATGAAATAAAAAGTAATGATTGATATGCCACAAAAACGAAACAAATGTCCGTTGTCACCAATTGACTTTCTGTGACTCAAATATTTTATGTGACTCCTCCATTTATCTAAATTTATTCATGTTCTTTCTTTTGTTTAATGCCATATAAACCTTTTTAGGTTATTTAATGCCAAAGCCTAGAAGAACAGTAGTGGTACAATTTAAACCATAGCTGGGATGATAAGGGGGTTCATACCTTTCTCAAGGGTATTTGCCCAAAAGTGAACATAATAGTGCGACTGGAGTACGAACTCGCTTACAACGATTTCGCAGTCCATCCCTTTAACCATTACACCGCGGACCCCCCCCCTTATTCATGTTCCTCACGTCAGTAAAAACTAAGTGATTTTATGTTACTCTTACGCGAATAAGAGTAAAGCACAGATAGACTACGTCTTTACAGGAAATGGAAAAACAGTGCGATGAATTGCGAGGCATACCCCTCTTTCGAGGGTGTGTCCTCCGATCATCGAATAGTTACGGCCAAAGTACGACTAAGCCTACGAAAAAACATCACACGAAAAGCGACAACCAAGCACTATGACTGGGCCCTACTTAACAACAGAGATATTAGAGACAAATATACATTAGAATTAAGAAACAGATTCGAAGCACTACAAGAGAAGACAGAAAAAGGTACCCCAAATGACGAATATGAAAATTTTGTAGAAGCACACCTTGAGGCGGCATCAAAGTGTATTCCAACAAAACCTAGAACTAAATATAGAGTCCCTTGGGAAACGCTAGCGGTTAGAGAAAAACGTACACTCGTCAAAACTGCCCCCAAAAGCTATCGAAAGAACCCAACAAACACAAATGCCCGAAAACTAGAAAAGGAACAATATCAATTAGCAGGAATATATCTAAAAGAACAGGCAGAATGCATACAAATTCAGATGGATGAGATTACAGACTCGGTGGAAGATAGACAATCCAGGATAGCCTGGCAAACAATAAACGAAGTGAGTAGAAGGAAGAGCACAGCCAAAGCAAAATTGAAAGCTGCAAGCCAACAAGAAAGAGTAAAACTGTGGGAACAGCATTTCAAAAATCTACTAGGAAACCCACTGAAAATAACGGAAGAACCGATCACCAGAATTATCCATATCTATATTTACCAACTCCTCCACTCGGGCAGGATATGATATAAGGTCAATTTTTAAGCGGAGTTTAACAGGTTTGAATTCAGAGTTTTCCTTTTCCTAGAATAGATGCCTCACCAAGGCTGAAGAGCCTAGTCTGTCCTACTATTTACCCATAGCTGGAGGGAGAATAATTGGATTCATACCTTTCCCAAGGGTATTAGTGCTATGTAAAATGCAATTAGCTTGGTCCAGGATTTGAACTCGTGTCGCCGCGTCCATTTCCTACGACGATAACCATTACACCACGGGCACCTCCATCACCAGAATTATCAGTAAGCAATTAGACATTAAACTAGGAAAGCTGCAGGGCTAGACTAGATCCCCCCAGAAGTGTGGAAGACTAGACAATTCGACGATATACTGCTCCGGCAATGCAACGCAGTCTATAGTCAAAATAGGATAGAAAGATGGACGAAGGGATGCATCCTTCCTTTCCCTAAAAAAGGCGACCTCGGACTAGCCAAGAACTACCGAGGGATAACACTTACATCCATAGCAGCCAAAATCTACAATGCCCTACTACGAAACCGCATAGAACCCAAAATAGACAACATCCTTAGGAAAAACCAAAATGGCTTCCGGAGAAATAGATCCACAACCTCACAAATACTGACCATCCGTAGAATCCTTGAAGGCGTTCGGGCAAAAAAACTTCAGGCGACATTACTATTTGTCGACTTTACCAAGGCCTTCGATTCCATACACAGAGGGAAGATGGAGCAAATCCTACTAGCATACGGCCTACCAAAAGAAACCGTAGCAGCAATAATGATTCTCTACAGAAACACCAAAGTGAAAGTACGTTCACCAGATGGAGACACGGAATACTTCGACATTGTTTCAGGAGTACTACAAGGAGACACACTAGCCCCGTACCTCTTTATCATCTGTCTAGACTACGTGCTTAGGACTTCGATCAACAAAATCAGAGAAAATGGCTTCGAGCTGACTAAGAGAAGAAGCAAAAGGTACCCCGCAAAAACAATCACGGACGCCGACTACGCTGATGACTTGGCGTTACTAGCGAATACGCCTAATCAAGCAGAGACACTACTGCATAGTCTGGAACGAGCCGCAGCTGGCATTGGTCTCCATGTCAATGCACACAAAACTGAATATATCTGTTACAACCAAACGGGCAACATTGCCACACTAGATGGAGCCACTCTGAAACTAGTAGACAAATTCACCTACCTAGGAAGTAGCGTTTCATCAACCGAAAAAGACATCGACACACGACTGACGAAGGCATGGACGGCTATCGATAGACTCTCGATCATATGGAAATTAGACCTAACCGATAAAATGAAACGCAGTTTCTAACAGGAAGCGGTTGTGTCGATACTGCTATATGGATGCACTACATGGACGCTAACTAAACGGCTGGAAAAATAACTAGAGGGAAATTACACAAGAATGTTGAGAGCAGTATTGAACAATTCCTGGCGACAACACCCCATGAGACACGAACTATACGGACACCGCCCCCCCCCTCACGAAAACTATACAAGTTAGACGAACCAGACACGCGGGACACTGCTGGAGAACCAAGGACGAGCTCATAAGCGATGTACTCCTATGGACCCCCACATATGGATGTGCTAAAGCAGGACGACCTTCTCGAACTTACATACAGCAACTATGTGAGGACACAGGATGTAACACTGAAGACCTGCCGGAGGCGATGAATGATAGGGAGAAGTGGCGAGAGAGTATCAGGGATATCCGTGCTTGTGGCACAACATGATGACATGATGATTGTGATGTGACACTTCTGTTAATCTTTTTTATATATTCCCTACGTCAGTCGTCACCAACTGATTTTTGGCGCATAAATATGTAAATTAACGAATAAAGCTGCGATATTCTAATTTTATTATCTAAATTGAGTAAAAGCTTTACGAAAAAAAGCAAAAGTACAAAATCTTTTCTTGTTAGCAAAGATAATATTCACCCAGGTTTATATATATTTTAATAGATATAGCTAAGATCTGTACAATGAAGTATAGCAGTATTTGTTAGCCTAAAATTAAGTGATACATTTGTCACTATGTGAGAGACAAAATACATTCATGTCTATATGTATATGCGAACTGCTGCAGATATTATATCAGTAGGAGACAGATGGCTATGTTGTCTCGCCATGAACAACTATACATACACATATACATATGCATGCAGAATCATAACGACGACACAATAAAGACGAGCGACACAGTTCTTTAGAAAAATACACCTCTCACTTTATTTGAAAGGGTTCGAAAGGGTTATTAAAGGTTTTACTGTGTGAGAGGTGATCTGGAGGCTGAACAGAACTGCAACATATAGACCCCCACTCTTATGGCCATAACAGCGTTTCTTTCCCGTTCTTCTGGGCTGCTCAACCGGGGGCCTGGGGGCCCAGCCTCTCTGGGATATGTTCTCATTCCAGCATCTTCTCTCTAACTGATTGAACTTCCTGTGCACCGAGTTATATAATTGTTTGATGCCCACCTTCTTCTTGTGGGCGTCACAAATCGCACTCATTCAACCCGTTCACAGTCAAGGTTATATCCTGATATTCCTCGACCGGATGGACCTGTTATTTACCTGTTAAATAGGGGCATTTCATATTTTGACAGCTTGGCCGGGGTCAATAGGTTACAGCCACTTTTACCACAAATGTAAATGTAAACAAATGTTCAGTCATTCAAAGAAAAATCAAAATTAGAATATATATATATATATATATATATATATATTTTATTATACTGAATTAATTTAGAGGGAAATATCCATGCGATATGATAATTATTTCAGTCTAATTAATTTCAAAGTAAAACTTCATTATGACAGGCTATTTTTTTTATAAATAAACACGATCTTGGAGGTTCACTTTTTTTCACGTTGTAAACATGGTGTCATGTAGTGTGTTATAACAGCATGTTGGGTGTTGTAACCCTGGTGCCACATGGGGTATTTAAACGCCATGGAGAATGGACGTGACTTTAGTTGTCTTAATCAATTTCATTTCTATAAAACTTAAATATGTATTTAAAATGTACATGGTAATTAATGATACATTCAACATTTAATTCTAACCTACTGTTAATCTGAGGGTGTGGCATAGCTATTAATAAGTAAAGTTAGCTAAGTTAGTCGAGGGTGACCCGAAAACTACAACGCCGAGGTGTAGGGGAGAGCGGTACTCCTTTCCCTGGATTACTCCACCTTACTCTTGATCCTTGCTTTATAGTGCTGAGTGTAATGTAAGGCGGCATCAAGTAGCATTTTGAGTCTTTGGTATGAATCAACCTGGGATTGAACCCCGGTCTCATGGACCATTGGCGAACCCTCTACTCATTAGGCCAGTAGACTGCTAAGATTATCGACATTACAAACTATTGCTTTTATTTTAATGGAAAAACTATAATCATTATTTTTGTATTTACTCAAATGTTTATGGAATGAGGATGCACGCGTGTTGAGGTGTTCTTTAATTATGATATGGAGAGGTACTTCCTATATAAAAATTATGGCAAATACTTATATATATATATATATATATATATATATATATATATATATTACGATTTTCCGAGGCACATACATCAATGATGATGGTGTCTTAAAGAAATCATTGCTCTGTATTATTGGTACATTAAGCTCTTTACTAGGAAAATTTAAATATTCATTCATGAATAATTTCTTGTCCTGATGGAATTACTCCCAACTCCGGTTTAACTGGACTAAGAATACTATATATATATATATATATATATATATATATATATATATATATAAAGAAACTGACTTATAGGATTTGAACTTCGTCGTAAACAAGGAGTGATTCGAAATCTCCTGATGAACGAACGGGACGTGGATTCTACACAATATTCCTAATAGGTCAGGTGACGTTGTTTAAAGATTGATTCATTGATCAAACGGCCAATCTTTCCTCTTATAAACAACCACCTTTTTCATGCCTATCAACTTTTCGAAAGTTTTTAAATATTTTTACACTTTTTATACATCCATCGTTGTCTTTACATCAGTAATATAACCCCTCATAGTTCAGATGATGTTTCAGCAGGACCGAAACGCTCTAGTGTCGACTTTGTTCCTCAATAATGCTCTCCTTCTACTTGGATTACAGTGTTAGCAATTTTTCTTTACAAACTGTCGGATTACAATCCATTATTTTCTTACACACACACACACACACACACACACACACACACACACACACACACACACACACACACACACACACATATATATAAACGACTGAACATATTTATGCGTCTCTATGTCTCTGTGTGTGTATGTACGTGTGTTTTTGTGTGTATAGATGTAAAATAGTTACAATCTATTAAACTTTCAAAGTGCGTAGGAATTTTGGTTGGGTGGTTGGTTGATGGATTTTAATGGCATGTCATCCTGTCCGGGTCTACTTTATGCCTTTAGGTATGTAGGAATTTTCTTTGATACTGTAACAGCATAGAGTTACAATAAAACAGCTTTTATGCCGCCATTTGGAAAAGGCATTTTCCTACACACATCATTATCAGAGCAGTTGCAACTTCAGGAGGGATTTGCCAAAGATAACGATATTTACAATAAAACGAAAACAATAAATTCCATGCAAATACGATATATTCTTCGAATTTCTAAGTTCGGAGCTTTAGAACTTGTTTTAATTTCTTACTGATTCAACTGATAAAAGACATTCGCCACACTGAACAATAATCGGGAAATGTAGCAAAACATCCAACGAACAAAAATTTACATGAAGCGATGAAGTTGATAAAAGAAGAAAGCTGGAAATTTATAGCATTTTTTTTTTTTATCGGAAGATTTTCACAGAAAAGGAAAGTTAATGTGAAAAATATTTTTGATTTCATACTTCCTACACAAATGATGTATATTTCTTATGATGGAGATTTTACGTCTTTCTGTCACCGAAACTACATCACCACCAACGTCAAAATTCCCTTTGTTATTTTCGTCAGATGCTCCATTACACTATCTGCATTTAAATCCCAAATATTAAAATTGTTTTATCTCATTAATACTGTTGTAGTTAGGCGTACAACTAATTAGAGTGAGCAGTTAGGAAAAAAAAAAGTTTAGAATATTTTGAACAATTTATTTATCTATATTGTTGGTTCTGACTAATTCAGACTGAAGCCTGAACATGCATATTTCCTCAAATGAAAAAGTGTTGTAGTGTTCGCCAGTGGTCCAGGAGACCGGGGTTCAATCCCAGGTCTAGTCATACTAAAGACTTAAAAAATGGTACTTGATACCTCCTTGCTTAAAACTCAGCATTATAAGGTACGTATCAAGGGTAAAGTGGAGCCATCTAGGGAAAAGAGTAGCGCCTTCACTAACACTTTGGTGTAGTAGCTACTGAAAAGAGAGCCTTCTGGTCGCCTTCGACTACAGTCGCCAACTTTACTTTTACATGGAGTGCCAACGAATTCATTTCTATCTACTTTCAGTCATTGACAACATGAGAAGAGAGACACAAATCATAAAAGCCTATGGCAACCATAGCCCACGAAGTTGGGTGCATCTTGTGGTGTCTAAGATCTCAACACGTCTAGATCCAATGTGACTGCGCGCTTCAACGGTCGAACCTCAACTACCTGTCTTTTCAAGATTCCCTCATTCTCAATAACATCTCTTTCGGGTACGACGGCAACCACCCACTCATTTCACTCCAACGGTATTTCCTGTCTGGGGTTTATTATGACAGATCATGATTGCCATATCCTTTCCTGACAAGCGGAAGAATGCACTATCTGACTATGCATTTGAACTAAGAGACACCGAGTAGTTCAAAGCCTTACTAAACGAAATAATGAAATATAATTAACGAAAAATGATTTATATAAAGAACATTACCTTTATTATATAACAAGAGAAGAATGAAATGAAAACAACTGGATAGCAAAATCGCATAAAAAGATATGTGTGCCCCTATAAGCACTCCAGTAATTTCCAAGAAGAAAAGTTTTTAGGCAAGATGGAAATAAGAAGATTGTTTTATTTTTTATTATAGTAGTCTTCAACGCTTTTATAGTAGTCTTCAACGCTGGTAATAGGCATATAAATCGGAAATAAATTTGATGAATAATTTTGAGTGGCTTGGTTTGGTTTTTATGGCATATCAGCCATTGTAGGTTATTTAATGTCAAATCCACTGTTATACATAAAAACAGTTCTATTCCAAACAATTCAATGAAGTATAAGGATAGTTTGGAACGAGCCGCCGCAGGCATTGGACTCCATGTCAAAGCACACAAAACTGAATATATGTGTTATAACCAAACAGGCGACATTTCCACACTAGACGGAACCTCTCTGAAACTAGTAGACAAGTTCACCTACCTAGGAAGCAGCGTCTCATCAACCGAAAAAGACATCGACACACGGCTAACGAAAGCATGGACAGCTATCGATAGGCTCTCGAGTATATGGAAATCAGACCTGACCGATAAAATGAAACGCATTTTTTTCCAGGCAGCGGTCGTGTCGATACTGCTATATGGATGCACTACTTGGACGCTAACTAAACGACTGAAGAAGCTAGACGGCAATTACACAAGAATGCTTCGAGCAATATTGAGCAAGTCCTGGCGGCAACACGCCATAAGGCACTAACTATACGGCCACTTGCCTCCCATCACGAAAACTATCCAAGTTAGACGAACCAGACACGCAGGACACTGCTAGAGCAGCAGGGACAAACACATCAATGATGTACTCCTATGGACCCCGCATATGGCCAAGCAAAAGCAGGACGACCAGCTCAAACATACATACAGCAGCTATGTGAGGATACGGGATGTAGCCCGGAAGACTTGCCAGAAGAGATGAATGATAGGGAGAAGTGAAGAGAAAGGGTCAGGGATATCCGTCCTACCGGCACGACATGATGATGAAGATGATGATGATGATAAGGATGGTTTTTCTTTTACACACAGTTAAATGTCATAGCAGTACAATTTCAAACAATTCAGTTTATTGCCCTGTCGGCTTGAACTGTAAAATAAACCGACTACTTCTCAGCAGATAATTAAGACTTCCCCAACAAGTGTCCTGAATATGACACTAAAAAATCAGATGGTGAGCTTTCTGTGATACTGGAGCTTTGGAGAATACAAAGTACTTCCCCATTGCCATCGCTCCCAGGTCCACTCTGGCCCAAAATAGTAGGAGCTGACAGGGTCATGTCTATGGGTGGAATAAAACTCAACTCTGTGAGATGGGACTGTTTTTAGCGTACTTATGCTGAACTGAATTGCTTGAAATAGAACTGTTTTGACATCTAGACTGCTTACTTATGCTAAACTGAATAATTTGAAATAAAATTGTTTTACATCTAACTCTGTTTATAGCCCAGTCGACTGCACTATTGCTGAGAGGTAAGACATTTCCACCAACGAGTGTTCTGGATGTTACAATAAACAATCTGATGGTGTGGTTTCAGTGATGCAGGAGCTTTGGGACATGAAGGGTACCCCTTCATTGCAATCGCTTCCAGGTCCACTCTGGTCCAGAGTGGTAGTACTTGATAGGGTTCTATTTATGGGCCAAATATAACTAAACTGTGTACTTGAGCTAAACTGAATTGCTTGAAGTAGGACTGCTTTTATATTTATACTGCATACTAAAGCTAAACTGAATTGCTTGAAATAGGATTGCTTTTGTATGCTTGACTGAATTGCTTGAAATATAAATGTTTTGAGGTTTAACTGAGTGTAAACAAAAACTATATTATTCTAGACTGAATTGATTGAATTAGAACTGTTTGACCAAACTGAATAGTTTGAAATATAAATACTTTTGACATTTAAACTGTGTACTTATGCTAAATATGAATTGTTTGAAATAAAACCACTAAATAAAACTGAAATTAAGCATGATTACCTTTCTATCACTAAGAAGAAAAAGGGTATATATATATATAGTTCTCTCATCTGTTGAGATCCTAACATTCATCAAATTGCCCACTTATCTAGGGCAGTAGAATACACTGCTTGCTTCTCTGCTGAAAGGTTAGGAACTACCTCCAACGAGTGTCCTGGATATGCCATTAAAAGATCTAATGGTGAGGCTCCAGTAATGCTGCAGCTTTGGGGAATGCAGAGTACCTCTTCATTGCCATTGATCTCAGGTCCACTCTGACCCAAAGTAGTAGCACCTGAAAGAAGCTTATCTAGGGACCGAATAGAAAAAAAACTATGTGCAAATAAATGACTGATGTTAAATTGTGGCTGTTGTATAGCAGTTCTTGAAACGATTTAACTATGTGCAAGCAAATGACTGATATTAAATTGTGGCTGTTGTATAGCAGTTCATGAAACCATTTAACTATGAGCAAAAAAATGACTAATTTTAAAATGTGGCTGTTGTATAGCAGTTCTTGAAATGATTTAACTATGTGCAAATAAATGACTGGTGTTAAATTGTGGCTATTGTATAGCATTCTTGAAACCATTTAACTTTGAGCAAAAAATGACTGATTTTAAAATGTGGCTGTTGTATAGCAGTTCTTGAAACGATTTAACTATGTGCAAACAAATGACTGATGTTAAATTGTGGCTGTTGTATAGCAGTTCTTGAAACGATTTAACTATGTGCAAACAAGATCTCAGGCTCATTTAAGAATGTAATATATAAAATCTATTTACAAATCATGTATATATTTTATATATTATTTATAAAGAGGATTTGGCAAGAAATAACCCACATTGGTTGATATGACATAAAACCCAACCAAACCAAATCATATAAATTTAATATATATGTATAAAGAGGATTTGATTTTAAAGAACAAAATGGTTGATATGCCATAAAACCCAATCAAATCAAATTATATATATTAAATATATATGTATAAAGAGGATTTGATATTAAATAACCTACAATGGCTAATATGCCATAAAAGCCAACCAAACCAAATCATATATATTTAATTAAAATATATAAAGAGGATGTGGCATTAAAAACCTACAATGATTGATATTCCATAAAACCCAACCAAATCAAACCAAATTAAAACAGTTTCGAAAATATAAAAAAGTGTTTGAATGTTTTTTCTTTAAGTGATTGGATGAAGAATTGTCGTTTGTAAGCTAGTATGGGCAAAAGTAAGAGGTTGTTGATTACACGTAAAATATTTGGGGGGGGGCTAAAAATTTCAGGCCCTTCTTTACAAGAAGTTATTCATTAATCTGGTATATTTGGTATATATGTTGTCCAGTCATTTACAGTCCTCCGGGGATCGTAGCCGCATTCGTGATCCTAGATTGCCTCAGTTTTTCATCCACTTTAATTGGCATACAATAATATTTTTCCATTCTATCATACAGTCTTTAATATTGAAACAGTTTAGTAAACACACACACACACACACACATATATATATATATATATATATATATATATATATATATATATATATATATCACGTCACCCACTTTCCTGAATTAAAATATTAGCAATAAAAGGAACATATCTGTGGACATCTCTTTCCATATAACAACTCCATTAATCACGTAAGAATTCAGAAACCTTTCTCCAGTTTTTAAGCCTTTGAAAGGATAAGACCATCAATTTTTATTTCTTTTCAATGAACAGACTCGTTATCACCACCAGAAAACCATGTAAAATACACCGACAGCTTCTCTGCAGAGCGGTAAGGCCCCCCTTCCAACGTGTGTCCAGCATGGGACACTAAATAATCTGAGGCGAGGATACAATACTGCTGGTGTTTTAGGGAATTCGTAGTACCTCTTCATAGCCATCGATTTCAGGTCTACTCTGACTCAGAGTGATAGCATCTGATAGGGTCCTAATTATGGGTCAAATAGAACTAAACTGCGTATCTATGCTAATCTGAATTGCTTGAAATGGAACAGTTTATTTGAATAAAAATGGATTTGGCAATAAATAACATACAATGTTTTATATGCCATAAAAACAAACAAGGCGAATCGCCGATCTGTTCAAATGGGAAAAAAAAAAAACTAGTGCAGACAAGAAATACTTTTCGCAATTTTGAATCGCTTTTTTATACACTTCTTGTTCTTGGAATGAACGGATAATTTTAAAGTTTTCGATATTTAAACTGTGTACGTATACTAAACTGAATTGCTTGAAATGGAACAGTTTATTTGAATAAAAATGGATTTGGCAATAAATAACATACCATGTTTGATATGCCATAAAAACAAAAAAGGCGAATCGCCGATCTGTTCAAATGAAAAAAAAAACTAGTGCAGACAAGAAATACTTTTCGCAATTTTGTATCGCTTTTTATATACTTGTTGTTCTTGGAATGAAGGGTCCATTTCAAGCGCTGCCCAAAGAAGACCCACCTTCCATCCATTCCAGCTTGAACCTAGCAACGGGAACCACCCAGATTGAACGACGGTGTTTTCATTTAGACGCTAGAAATCTCTTTTATTGCCTGTCAAACGAATGGTTCTTTTCACCCAGTCTCATCCGCTGATATCAGACACATCTCTATGCGTTTCTGCCAACATACCCGAGGAGACCAGGCTTACGAAATACGCTGGATTTCTCATATCGTAACATTTTCAAATCAATAACGTTTAAGATCATTGTCACGTACAGCGACTAAACCGACAATCGTATTTTGGGAAATCAGGCGTCATATCACCTAGAATACAAAGATATGTACGTCAATTCTTTTACTTTCATCGGTTTTAGAAGGTTCAACAAAAATAAACTAAAATTTTGGCAAATTTATCAATATCTATTATTTGATTTCGTGTACACCACGTCAAAATGAAATCAAGACGGTGTCCAAAAACTTTGAAGCGTCTTTACGAAAAGTTGAATTTAATCATTTGAAATCTAAAGAAAAAGTATTGTGTAAGGAAGTAAAATTAGGAATATTCTAGTATAATAACAACTGACTTTATCATAAAACAAGATTAATTTTTATTTAAAAAAAAATAAAAAATGAAATAATTAGATAGACATAGAATTGTAAATTTACTCAATATGGCCATCATTTTTTTTCAATTATTGCACCAATACGAACGAAACGATTTGCGTGCCTTCAAAATAAATACTTCAAAAATGTTATTCTATTCCACCTCAATAACAGTCTTAATCCTGGACTGATTGCATTTCACATAGCACTGATACCCTTGGAAAAGGTATGAATCCAATTATTCTCCCTCCAGCTATGGGTAAATAGTAGGGCAGACTAGGTTCTTCAGCCTTGGTAAGGCAACTAGTCTAGGAGAAGGAAAAACACTGAATTCAAACCTGTTAAACTCCACTTAAAAAATTGACCTTGTGTCATATCCTGCCCGAGCGGAAGGGTTGGGTAAATATGATAACAGTCTTAAGCGAACCAATACTTGGATGTGAAATTGCATTTGCTTTCTTTTCTAAAACGTCCCGGGGGTGTCCTCGTGGTGTAATGGTTAAAATGATGAACTGCGGAATCGTAGTACGCGAGTTCGTACTCCAGTCGCGCTATTACGTTCACTTTCGAGCAAATACCCTTGGGAAAGGTATGAACCCCCTTATCCTCCCAGCTATGGCTTAAATAGTATCATCACTGTTCTTCTAGGAGAATGGCTTTGGCATTAAATAACCTAAAAAGAGTTGATATGCCATTAAACAAAGAAATCAAACCATACCTAAAACGTCCCATTAAGCGTAACCAAGAGGGTTAAGATCTGGGCTTAAATCTTTTTTAATTGCTCTCCTCATGGCTTTCTCGTATACTTTCAATTCATTAGCGTGCATTTTTATTGACGTTGTACGGTCCTTCTATCGCCGTAGCGAACGAAAGCAGTTAAAAAGTTTTTTTAAAGGGCATACAGGGTTAATCAGCCTTGGTGAGGCAACTAGTCTAGGAGAAGGAAAACTCTGAATTCAAACCTGATAAACTCCGCTTAAAAATTGACCTTGTGTAATATCCTGCCCGAGCGGAGGGGTTGGTAAATATGGTTAAAAAGCTTTCTTTTCGTTCTTTGTTGGAATCTCCACTCCTCCTTTTAGTTGTTTTTTGTTTCCTTTGTATACGGTAGACAAAGAAACTCAGGCTTGGTTTCTGCGCTAATCAAATCATAGATTCTTTGTCGTTTCTTTTTCTTTTTTTTTTTTTTCTTTTTTGCTCAATCATATTGGGCTGAATTTTAATTAAGTGTTGTAATAATAAAAGTTAGCGACTGCAATCGAAGGTAATCCGAAGGCTCCCTTTTCGATAGCTACTACTCCTAGGTATATGGAAGGGGACTACTCCTTTCCCTGGATTGCCCCACTTTACCCTTGATACGTACCTTATAAAGCTAGGTGTTAAGCAAGGCGTCATAACATTTTTTTGTCTTTAGTATAACTCGACCTGGGAGTGAACCCACGTCTCCCGGACCATTGGCGAACACTTTACCGATTAGGCTAATGGTCTGCAAGCTAATCATTAAAATTCAAATTTCTGTGGTTTTTTTTTTTCTTGTTTTTTTTTAAAAAAAATGGACTAATCAGACTAAAAACAACGTTCTAAAAATCATTTCATATTTTGCTTCCGCATCGTCTACCGAATCAGTTTTAGGTCACATTTTGGGTTTGTGTCGAATAAAACAGCCTATAGAGTAAATTTAGTGATAGTTCTTCCTAATCATAAATTAATAGCTTGTGCAGTTAACTCACATTACTAAGATATAAGAAATACAAATTCTGCATTTGAGTTATAGAAATCTGGACAACGTGGAATACCCTTTCCTTGCTATTTCTAACAGGCTTATTCTAGCCCGGATTTTTATTACTTATTAGGGACCCATCTTTTGGACAATAGATCAGTTTGAATAATTAATTGAATCACAAGGTTCATTCAATAAAAAGAGGAATTTGCCAATAAATTTGTTGAATTTTGCCAATTGAAATCACTGTGTACAGTTGCACTTTCTCAAAGAAATCAATCATGATAGTTCCTTTCATATCCCTTGAGATTTCCACCATTACCTTCGTTAATAACTACTGTACCGGCAACTTTTTCTTTATTCGATATGTGTTTCAATTCCATGAACTGTCTTTCGTCCATTTGCAAACATGCATCGCCGCACACATCACAGACATGGCTTGTATTCCTCAGCCATCAAAAGTTGATTGAACCTTTTTTTAAGCCAGCTGCAATGTTGGTTTTCTTACCATTTTGAAGATCCTCAAAGCAAATATTTTTGCCAGATTAATTTAATATTTCATCAAAGAGGTGACATCTCCACACACAATGGCAGGGCTCTGAAACTAGTGGACAAGTTCACCTACCTAGGAAGAAGAGTCTCATCAACTAGAAAAATATCAACACTCGACTAGCAAAGGCATGGACAGCTAACGATAGACTATTGGTCATATGAAAGTCAGACCTGACCGATTAAATAAAACGCAGTTTTTTCTAAGCAGCGGTCGTGTCGATATTGCTATATAGATGCACTACATGGACGCTAACTAAACGTATGAAGAAACAGCTTGACGGCAATTACACAAGAATGCTGCGTGCAATATTTAACAAGTCCTAAAGGCAACACCACACAAAACAGCAGCTGTACGACCACCTACCACCCATCACGAAAACTATCAAAGTTAGACAAACCAGACATGCGGGACAGTGCGAGAGAAGTAAAGACGAACTCATAAGTGACATGCTCCGGTGGAACCCCTCACATGGACGAGCAAAGGCAAGACGACCAGCTAAAACCTATATACAAAAACTCTGTGCCGATATAGGATATAGCCTGGAAGACCTCCCGGGAACAATGGACGATGGAGACATGTAGCGAGAGAGGGTCAGGGAGATCTGTGCTGGCATCACGACATGATGATGATGATAACGATGAAAATATTTGCAATAAACCTATTCCAAACACACCAGAATTTACATTTATGGGGAAAAAAACTCTAAAAATATTATTTTGGTTTTTTGAAAGAAAATTCCCCAAATTTTTTAATAACCCTGGTAGACAGGAATACTTGCTACTAAATTACTGTAGGCATATCATTTGCAAGAGATTTTTCACTATATATATTTTACTATATGAAATCTAAAAATTGTAATCTCTCTTTAAATCCCTTCCTTTTTATCTCTTATTTACAGTACGAAACACAACTGAGTCCGATTTTGCCTTTTACTCTGAAAGTTTTTTTGTTAATTTATATACATTATATCGTTAAATAGAGCTTGTTATTTTTTTTGCTGGTATATAAATATCGTATTTGATCTATTCAACTCATCAAACTTATATCCATCTCTCAATAACATAAAAGTACTATGTTTTTAAAAAAAACGGCCTCACTGGTACTATTGATTGTTAGTTTTTAATTTTATTTATTTAATCTGATATAAAAATTCGAGAGTTATTTGGGTCCAAGGCAACCTTTGTAGAAGAACAGGAATCAACTATTTGGATCGAACAGATTTAAACAGTATAGAGTAAATTCAGATCATATTTACCCAACCCCTCCGCTAAACTAGTTGCCTCACAAAGGCTGAAGAACCTAGTCTGCCCTACTATTTACCCACAGCTAGAGGGAGAATATTTGGATTCATACCTTTCCCAAGGGTATTAGTGCTATGTGAAATGCAATCAGTCAGGTCAAGGATTTGAACTCGTGTCGCCGTGTCCATATCCTGCAACGATAACCATGACACCACGGGCACCTCTGTAGAGTAAATTCAGATGCATGCTTTCAATAGATATCACAGTTTTAGCTTGGGTAGTTAACTTATATGTGTTAGATATAAAAGAAACAAAGAAAAAAAAGAAAATTTCGGAAAATTTCAATCTATAACTAGATATTAAAAATTGGATGTCTAGAATGCTTACAACCCTCCATAAGAAAGTTAATAGGCTGTGTTTGGATATCGCCCAGTGTTCCTCATTTTCAACTACCAAGGCTTAAAAAGGTTTAAAGATACTAAAAATAATATTTTCCATGCACTAATTAGGGGTGGGAGTCATACTTGTTAAGAATTGCTTGCAAATCTCACAAGATACATAAATATTTACGTCAATTCTTTATCTTTCCCTCAGAATTAGGAACCTCACCATAAATCAAACACAAATTCCGGCAAATGTATTCATATCTTCTATTTGCTTTTGTCTGTACCACGCAGCTAAAAAAATCTACAGGTGGTTTTAAAAAAAGATGCAAGTGTCTTTTTCATAAGCTCTATGTAAGTTTTAAATCTTTCGCTCTGTCGGTGGGTTAAAAAATTCACTGACTTTAAACTCTGCAGTTGTATTAGAACCCCATAAAAATGTTGTGTCCTGGGTACAACACTAAACTGAATATTGTGGTAAACCTTCATTTCTGAATCTATGTGGGAGTATGGAGTACCCGTTTATCAATTACAGGGCCACTCTGACTCTGCATGCTACTCTCTCCTAACTCTGCTGTCGATTTTTCTTGAATTGTCAGTGAGGCCAGCTCGGCTTGGGGTCGCCCTTTCACTTTTGACGAACTGCCAACTGTTAACTTCAGGCTTATCCTCGAACTGCCCCCTAAACACTGTGGACGGTGAATGAGGAATGGACCACTGCTTAGCTAGGCTGTTCTGTTATCTATCTTCAACGATCAACAGCCAACTACTGAAATTATTTACCCTTTTAATATATGGAGTCTAGACTTCCGGAAATGAGAACCGAATTATCCTGACGTCTTCATTCACATCGAAAGCTCTTTCTCATGCAATTCATGTTTTTTAAGATTTTCTGAGGAAACATATTTAGATAAACCTTTATCTACTACGATACACTCACCTTGACATCAGTGTATGTGGATACCAAAAAATATCATTCTATATACCCGTACTGTGGTATCTGGGAGGTATCCGTAGTGTAATGGTTATTGTGGTAGGAAATGGACATGGTGACATGAGTTCAAATCCTGGACGAGACTGATTGCATTTCACCATAGCACTAATACCCTCGGGAAAGGTATGAATCCAATTATTCTCCCTTCTGCTATGGATAAATAGTAGGGCAGACTAGGTTCTTCAGCCTTGGTGAGGCAACTAATCTAGGAGAAGGAAAACTCTGAAATCAAACCTGTTAAACTCCGCTTAAAAAAATTGACCTTGTGTCAAATCCTGCCCGAGTGGAGGGGTTGGTAAATATGTATATAGACACCTACAGGTATATGATGGGGACGTTTGTGGTACAATGGCTATCGTCTTTGGAAGTAGGCACACGGATCCGAGCTCAAATCCTGAAGGAGTCTGTTAGTATTTTACGTAGTGCAAATACACTTCGGAAAGTATTGTATCTGACAATTTTCCCTCCATATATGGGTAATTAGGAGGGAAGATAAGACTCTTTAATCTTAGTATAACGAACGATCTAGAAGAAGGAAAACTCTGAATTCAAACCTGTTAAATTCCACTTAGGAATTGACCTTGTGGCGGAAGTTTTGATAAATGCTCATATAATTACACATATATGTTCACATCTGCATACATATAGGTTACCCCTATACACTCCTACAGACACGTTCCCATCTATATGCATATGCGTTATTTCACCTATATATATATATATATATATTGGCTCAGAAGAGCATATAGAGTCAGAAGCATTCTCTTTCTGATTTCTCTTTCAAAATCGTCAAGGAAAAAGCGTTGGCTAAAAGGAATAATTTCCTATCTCGAAGTATCAAGGAAGTGGTATCTTTAAAGGTCGGAAAGACATAGGGAAATAGCTGGATGGACAAATCCACGCTACTCTCATAAATCATTTCAGCTCACCAGAAATCAATTTCCCTAGTGCAATACTTGTGGGAGCTTATTTCAAAAACGGCCGATGTAGTACCGTCTGATAATGACCCAACCCCCAACAGATGTTCGATCGACGTTACCGAGGCAACAATTTCCAACAATGAAATGTGTGGCACAGAGCCAAGGTATATTGAAAGGAAAGGCGCCAAATAAACAATCAGGTGACCCCCTTGCAGACCCATTAACAAAAAAAAAAGTCATTTACCAAAGAAGCTAAGCTACGCTTGCATATGGTATGGGATCCAGGGGGAATTTTTCCTGGAGATTAGCCTCATCAAAATATCTGATATGCTTGGATTGGCTGAGCGTTTTATTGGGTCGTGAGTGGGAATTAGGTGGCGGATCAGGAACTGCTGTTTCTGATTGGTTGTTTTAAAATTAGTTCGGTGCCACTATCTGCGTAAGATATTTAATTGGAACCCCATTTTTCAATTCTACATGAATGCATTTAATTATAAATAATGAGAAGAAAATTACATTAATTTACAACCAAGCATGCGTATATATATGTGTGTGTGTGGGTGGGTGTGAATATATATGTATATATATATATATATATATATATATATATTGCTAGTCGACTGGAGTTTTAGAATACACCAACTGCATCTCTGAAGAGGGGTAAGGCCCCCCCCTATGAGTGTCCTGGATATGATACTAAACAATCTGATGATGACGTTCCAGGAATGCTGGAGCTTTGGAGAATACGGAGTACTCCTTCATTGCCTTCGCAGTCAGGTCCACTCAAGCCCGGTCCTATCTGAGGGTCAAATAGACCTAAACTGCGTACTTATGCTAAACCGAATTGCTTAAAGTAGAACTGTTTTGACATATAAACAACGTACCTATGCTAAACTGAATAGCTTGAAATAGAATGTTTTTGACAATTAAACTGTGTACTAATGCTAAATTGAATTGTTTGAAATAGAACTGTTTGTATAAAATTGGATTTGGCATTAGATAAACTACAAGGTTTGATATGCCATGTGAGTGTGTGTGTGTGTGCGCGTATAAAACGATACTTATGAATACGTGTATATTAAATTTTTTTTAGAATGGATATCTAGATATTTACCAAACCCACCGCTCAGGCAGGATATGACACAAAGTCAATTTTTAAGCGGAGTTTAACAGGTTTGAATTCAGAGTCTTCCTTCTCCTAAACTAGTTGCCTCACCAAGGCTGAAGAGCCAGTCTGCCCTGCTACTTACCCATAGCTGGAGGGAGAACTGTTGGATTCATACCTTTCCCAAGAGTATTAGAGCTATGTGAAATTCAATCAGCTTCGCCCAGGATTTGAACTCGTGTCGCCGTGTCCATTTCCTACGACGATAACCATTACACCACGTGCACTTCCAATTAGAGTGAATATCTACATGCACACAAGTATCTTATGTGTGTGTGTGTGTGTGAGTGTTTACTGATTCCTTCGCCACGTGTTGGAATCAACACAAGGTCAGTTTTAAGCAGAATTTAATAGGTTTGAATTCAGAGTTGAACTTCTCTTAAACCAATTATCATACCAAGGTTAAAGAGCCTTGTCTACCCTGCTATTTACTCATGAATGGAGGAAGGATAGTTGAATGCAGCGTTTTCCCCAGAGTATAAGCACAATAGAAAATGCAAAGAACCTTGATTTGAACTGAGGTCACAGTGTCAATTTCCAAGAACATTGATCAATATACTGCGATCGCGTATATGTATATAAATATGTGAGAAGAAATGAATTGAATCCGAGAGAATGTACGTGGAAAAAAGGTGAAATGAAAGAAAGATATGGTTGATTGTTTGTCTATTTGCCGACGCGTTTCGACTTCAAGGCTTTGTCTGAATACAAAAGTATTTAATCAAAATTATCTTTATACGAAAAATTATTATGATAGATAAATTTTTATAATTCAGTTAGAAGTCTTTATCCGAGCAAGTAGATGTTCCTCTGTAATAAAACAGAATAATACAGGCTGACATGTTCAAATTATATAATGTCATACGATGGATTTTTTAAAAATGCTGTTTTGTGGTTTGATAAATAGATTCTTGACGTTTTATTGCTTTAAATGTTTAAAGAAAGTGGGGTTAATTTTACTGTGAATTTCAAATACTTTTTGTATTATTTTTCAAATAGAGTCCTATTTTTTTAAAAAAATAGTCGTTGTGGTATTGTGTTGTGGTATGCTGGGAAACATGCTTCAAGTATTTTTCGTTCGTTTTTGATAAGGATGAATGCAAATATTACAGAGTTTTGAAAATCTTTAGTGTTGTTGGTTAAAATATAATGGGTCATCCCCAATAGCACGCCAAAACTTCATATATACTCTTAACATTTCTTCCAAGACTATATTGCATCCTTCATGGAATCATACATGAAGAACTTTATATTCCAAGAAGTTTCTACTTTGGAAGAAGCAAAAAACTGGGACAAGATCTCCGTATAATTAAACACATGACAACGAGGACGGTCGAAAAACTGACAAAGGACATTTCAAGCATAAAAAAACATAAACATATCCAAACAAAAAACAATTTACAATCCCTTTGCAGGAACAGCAGATGGAGAGATATTGGACATACTGATCTCATTCTAAACCTTTGAACAACACCTTTAAACCAATACGGATCAGAAGTCCTCAAATTCGGTCTAAAATTTGCAATAGGTTTACGCAAAAAACATTAACTGCTTGTCATCGTAAATACACTGACTCAGATTTCATCAGAGGATTTATACAATGTTTATTCACATACACCACCAACCTCTACACAACCACACAAAATCTACTAAAAAGATACATGACTACTCTCACAAACCTATCTAAAAACAAAAACCTCATTACAACATTCCCTAACAAAGATAGAGGTATTGTCTTCTAAGATATTGTCATCATCATCATGTCGCGCCATCAGCTCAGATATCCCCGATCTTCTCTCACCACACCTCCCTATCGTCCATTCCTTCCGGCAGGTCCTCAGGGCTACATTCCGTATTGGCACAGAGCTGCTGTATGTATGTTCGAGCTGGTCGTCCTACATTTGCACGTCCATGTGAAGGTGTCCACATCACTTATGAGCTCGTCCCTACTTCTCCAACAGTGTCCCGCTTGTCTGTTTTGTCTGATTTTGATAGTTTTGGTGATGGGTGTTAAGCGACCGTACAACTGCTGCTTTGAAAGTTACTGTCTCCAGGACTTGTTCAATATTGCTCGCAGCGTTCTTGTGTAGTTGCCGTCAAGCTTTTTTTTATACGTTTAGTTAGGTCAGGTATGACTTCCATATGACCGATAGCCTATCGAAAGCTGGCCATGCCTTTGCAAGTCAAATGTCGATATCTGTTTCAGTTGAAACTCCGCTTAAAAATTGACCTTGTGTCATATCCTGCCCGAGCGGAGGGGTTGGTGAGACACTGCTTCCTAGGTAGGTGAACATGTCAACTAGTTTCAGAGAGCTACCGTTTAGTGTGGAGACGTAGACTGTTTGATTAAAGCACATATATTCTGTCCTGTATGCGTTGACATGGAGGCCGATGCCTGCAGAGGCTTGTTCAAGACTATATAGCAGGGTTTTGGCTTGGGCGGGTGCATTTGAGTCTGCTTAACAACCAAAATACCTACACCCCTACCTCCCTTAAAAACAGTAATAAAAACACAGAAATCTTTGACAAATTCTATAAAAACTTATATCAAACGAAGATAAACTATGATCCCCATTTGTAACCTACGACCGAACTATCTTTACGGACTCCCTATGATATATAAAAACATACCTCTAAACCCGATAATGTCTAGTATAAAGACGTCCGCACCCCATAACATTTCAAAACACATAACCAAAATATAAACACCTCTATTATGCGCAATTAACCTTTCACATGAAAAAAAAAATTCTAGCGACCTCCTCAGCGAAATATGAAGCATAAGCATGAAAAATAAACTCATACCTAATCATACTGTAGTCGAGGGCGACCAGAAGGCTCCCTTTTCAATAGCTACTACACCAAGGTGTAGGGAAGGGCGCTACTCCTTTCCCTGGATTTCTCCACTTTATTCTTGATACGTACCTTATATCGCTGAGTGTTAAGCAAGGGAGTATCAAGTACCATTCTTAAACTCTTTGGTATGATGCGACCTGGGATTGAACCCAGGTCTCCCAGACCATTGGCAAACACTCTACCCACTAGGGCCAATTTATATACAAAATCCACATAGAAAAAACCAAAAAAACCTCTCCCAATATCTATCTCTAAATTCATTAAAGTAATTGAATTATGCGGCGACCCTTTCATTTTTCAAATATAATAATACTTACAACCAACAAAAATTTAGCCTTCCCTTTGGATCTCATTTAAGTGGCGTTCTAGCTTGCCTTTACCAAGAATGTTTGGAATCCGAACCTTTCAAACGCATCCTTGTACTCATATGGACCCCCACATATGGCCAAGCAAAAGCAGGACGACCAGCCCGAACTTACATACAGCAGCTATGTGAGGACATAGGATGTAACCCTGAAGACCTGCCAGAGGTGATGAATGATAGGAAGAAGTGGCGAGAGAGGGTCAGGGATATCCGTGCTGGCGGCACGATATGATGATAATGATGATGACTTTAGATACATTAACGACGTTTTAATCAATGACCACAAAGATTACATTTTTCCTTCCATCGCACACAAACTCAACCCAGTTGAAACAAATATTAATTTTACATACGAACTTAAAAAAATTAATTTCTTACCTTTCCCGGAGATCTTACGAATAAACAACAACAATTAATTCGAATTTAAATTTTACCACAAAATAAACAACAAAACTGACTACATATATTTTTTTCGAACTACAACGATAAAACAAAAAGTGATATTCTCATAGGTATTTTTCCTCAGAGGCTTTATAATCTGCTCCCCAAAATTTCTAAACGAAGAATTCGAACACATCAAAAACTCTTTTCCCAAACTACAATATACTGAATCGTTCATTCAATGTGACAACTGGCTCATTGGCCGAGTGGGTAGAGTGTTGGCCAATAGTCCGTCATTGTAGTCATACCATAGTAGTCATACCAAAGACTGTAAAAATGGTTCTTGATTCCTCCTCAGTAATATAAGATACGTATCAAGGGTAAAGTGTAGCAATCCTGGAAAAGGAGTAGCACCCTTCCCTACACCTCGGTGTAGTAGCCCTAGAAAAGGGGGCCTTCTGGTAGCCAACTTTCATCATCATCATCATGTCGCGCTGGTGGCACGGATATCCCTGACCCTCACTCGCCACTCCTTCATCGCCCTAGCTAGGTCTTCAGGACAACATCCCGTATCCTCACATAGCTGCTGAATGTATGTTCATGCTGGTCGTCCCGCTTTTGCACGGCCATGTGTGGGGGTCCATAAGAGTACATCTCTTATCAGTTCACCCCTGCATGTCTGGTTCCTCTAACTTGAATAGTTTTCGTGATAGGGGGCAGGTGGCCGTACAGTTGGTGTCTTGTGGGGTGTTGCCGCCAGGACTTGTTCAAGATTGCTCGCAGCATTCTAGTGTAATTGCCGTCTAGCTTCTTCTCCAGCTGTTTTGTTAGCGTCCATGTAGTGCACCCATATAGCAGTATCGATGTGACCGCTGCCTGGAAGAAACTGCGTTTCATTTTATCGGTTAGGTAAGGGAGAGGAATGATTTGAACTCGGGTGCCAACAGAGGAAAAATGTTTCAATATTGGTCAGTATGTCTTTAAGTCCTAGCCAACTTTACTTATATATATATATCATCAAATTTCGGGTACAGGAAAATTTATATAACGTGATTAGCAAAGACACCATTGGTAATGAAAAAAAAGGGGGATATCTAATAAAATAATGAAACAAACGAAGGCCCTTTCGTCCGGCGCTTTTCAAGTTTTTATACACCGGAAAATTAGATAAAAACGGGGGTATAGTTTGAATTTGAATTGCCAGATAAGAGGTGAAAAAAAAACCCAAGTCACCCCAGTATCTAGCAGTTCCCCCCAAAAATTTAAAGTGTGATTGTTTAACTGCCTGCATAGAGGGGGGCGATTCATAGAAATATAAATCGCCTCTAGAAATTTTAGGTGGGATTTATCTCAAGCTCTATGCAGGACTGAGAAACAATCATCTTCATAACTGGTTCTGCAGCTATTTATAGTGAGCAAATGCTCACCAATAGCCGAATCCATTGCTTGAGAGTGCCCGGATGTTAATCGGTCTGACAAAAGAGATCTGGGTATATGCTGTTTAACTCTCACTTCGAGGCGTTGACAAGTCATACCTATATATGTCGAATTGCATCGACAAACAAATTTATATATTAAATTACTTTGTTTAAAGATAGGCAGCTTGTTTTTGTTCGTAGAATCAAAGGCCGGCCTCGTTGTGAATATTGGTCTTAGGTTAACAGCATGACAACAACGATACACAGAAGAGACAATCTTATCAGCAAAATACTATATATATATATATATATATATATATATATATATATATATGGTCCGTAATGGGTAAAGTGCTTGACTACACTGCACTCTCGAAGAAAGGGAGTTCGAACTCTAGTCACACTATTTCATTCACTTTCGAAATAATACTCAATGGAACTTATGCATTTCCTTATCCCCCTAGTTCTGGATGAAATTGTACTACTGCTGCTGTTCTAAAAGGATAGCTATGGCAATAAATAACCCGTGAAGTTTGATATGCTATAAAACGAAGAAATTAAAACAAATAAGAATACACCAACATCTTATTAAAAGAATTTAGTTTTGTTCTGCTAAAGACAGAATACCACGGATTCATTGTTTGTTCAAAACGGATATCATTATTAGGTAACTTTTCTTATCTAACTCAAAATCGCTGAAACTTTTCAACCATGAAATGATGCTTGGTTTAAAAATATAGCTTCAATATAAAATTAGATATAAGGGTGAACACATTTTCGGGTGGGGAACTACCAGTGGCGTAGTGGTTATCGCGCATGACTGAAACATCCTAGTAAAAAAGTTCGAACTCTATTCGTGCTATTATATTCTCTTTCGGACATACATTTGGGGAAAATAGGAACTTCCTCATCCCCAAGAATCTTTGGATTGAATAGTACCACTATTTTCCTTCTATGAGAATGACTTTGGCATCTAACTACCCATTCAAGTTCATATTCGATTAAACAAACAAATCATCTTTTTGGACTGCTACGTATTTATAATTTTCGGGGCTTAATTTCAATTCTGTAGAGTATGGCTATGAAAACCTATGAATTCCTGGCGTTATTCAATAATGTTCATGAAGAAATAATATTATCTTGGTATTATAGGTACTGAAGAAATTCTTCTCAACCCAAAATTATATATGTAAGGGGGTGTCCTCGTAGTGTAATGGTTAAAGCAATGGACTGCGTAATCGTAGTAAGCGAGTTCGTACTCCAGTCGCTCTATTACGTTCACCTTTGAACAAATACCCCTGGGAAAGGCATGAACCTCCTTATCCTCCCAGCTATGGTTTAAATAGTACCACTACTGTTCTTCTAGGAAAATGGCTTTGGCATTAAATAACCTGAAAAGAGTTGATTTGCCATTAAACAAAGAAACCAACCAACATATATATATATATATATATATATATATATATATATACGTTTGCACTTATGAAAGATATGACCTACGTCTTTATTTATTATAGGTTAAATTATCGATCTAAGAGTATCTGATTTGGCATCAAGACAGTGGATCGACAAAGAAAAATTAGTTTCGTAAATAGGAAACTCAAATGTTTAAACTTTTTTATCCCAAAATTTCTGATTCGGAGTCATAAAATTTGGCATTTCGACATTTTCTGAGATGGAAAAACTAGTGACTAAAAACCTTGCCAACATTATATATTCCTACTCTGTTCCCTTGTATTTTAAAGGAATAAATCACTTTCTCATTTTATATATATATATATGAAGAGAGATATACAGACAGGCAGATAGACAGACAGAGTCAGTGATAGATAGATAGATAGATAGATAGATAGATAGATGAAAGTAATGTATATGAAGATATTAGTATTATTTCGCTTTAAAAGAGTTGTTTATCTTACTGTTTCTAATAAATTAAAAGTCTAAATTTATTTCTATTTATAAAATATTTTTTCCAAATGTCTTTCGATATTTCGTTTTCATCCCCGACTAGTTTAACAGAAAAGGTGATATTATTTTCATTATTATTTTTTATATATACCTTTAGAGTAAGCAAGGATTTATCACAAAAGGTTAACTAATATATATATATATATATATATATATATATATATATATATATATATATATATATATATATATATATATATATATATTATCGTAATAATATCAACGTTTTTGATGACTTTGATAGAAAATAAGTTTTTTGTCATTCTGGATTTTTTTACTTTTGTCTTCATCTTTATTGTTATATTTACAACGTTTCAGCCGATGTATCCTTCGGCCTTCTTCAGGTATTTCTAGTCGAACTCTGGAGCCTACACAGAACTCCTACCACGTTTTTTTTTATTTAATTCCCGGCATTTGCTGGCTTTGACTTCATGAACGATGTACAAGTGCTAATTATTCCCGCATTATTTCTTGTCAGTAGTAAAATTAAAGGAATATATCATCAACCTTTGTCTCAGAAATTCAGACAGCTAATGATTTTTTTTTTAAATAAAATTTAGAAGTCAATATGAGTTTTCTTTCAATTATATTTTGTTTATTAAGTAGTCGGTACTCATGGAAAAAATGATGGAATTAGCAAACAGCGGAGTTGTTCATGTTATTGAACTTGGAGGGGCAATTAACTTTGGATATTTTTTGTCAATTAATTCGATAATTAATTGTTAACTTGGGATTATATGATTATTAAGACACTTGTATTATTTTATCAATATATAGCACAAGTAAAAGTCTTTTTAAAATGATGAAAACATTCATTCGTTCAAGTCACTAAGTATTTTTTTATTCTTTTTCTTTTCTTCTGTTTAATATGTTTTGAAAAACCGAAAATCTACGTGGAGCCTTCAATATTTTTCCAGATATTTTTTGTACACGGAATTTAGAATTGGCGAAGACTCTTGAAAATTCAGTATGTTATTGCTATGCATCTTATGAGATGACTGACTAATTTTTATGATTTCAGGTTCAAATGAACGCTACTGCAGAAATTAGAATACACCCTACTAAAGACTGATTGTCACAGCTGGTGAATTTCAAAATGCAATCTGCACGTGAGGACACTTTAGAAGAACGATATGCAATAAAATTATGTTTTAAACTTGGAAAAAATGATGACACAGAAACGTCTGGAATGCTTCAGACTGCTTTTCGACGATCTTGCATGAATCGAGTATGAGTTATTGAGTGGCATAAGAGATTCAAAGAAAGCAGGGAGTCTGTGAGGGATGATGAGAGGTGTGGGAGGAATAAGGAAGTCACTACCCCAGAGTTGATAGGTCAAAGGGTTAGGGTTACTAAGTTTTAAGGGGGTTCAGGAGGAGATTCGGTCGGAAAAGGCCAGCACTCTTCAAATTAGGTCAATGGCATTTCTACCAGGACAATACACCAGTCCATAACTCTGTCCTTGTCACAGACTATTTGACCAAGATGGGCATCAATACAGCTCATTACCCTTCCTATAGTCCAGACCTTGCTCTCTGTGACTTTTGGTTATTCCCTAAGCTCAGAGGCTGTCGTTATGAGACAACTAAGGAGATGAAAGAAGCTGTGACGAAGGTCATTGACACGCTCACACAAGAGGACTTCCATCGGGCCTTCCAGAAGTTGTTGGAACGGTACAACAAGTGTATTGCAGTCGGGGGAGATTACTTCGAATGGGACTACAGTTTCATGTGTGTACTATCAATAAAAGTGGCCATACGAAAAAAGTCTGGAAACTTATTTTATGATCCTCGTATATCATATTTGGTTTTTTTAAAAGTACAAAAAAATTTGTATTTAAAGTCTTATTTTTTATCTAAATTTATAATTTCTAATTCAGATCTAATTCACTACACCTCCTGATAAAATTTCGACTAAAATTTTAACAGATTTAATTTGTCCAGGAATTTTTCATGGTAATGTAAATATCTTCAAAATGGGAAAAAAAAATTATCACGATTTCTCAGAATTGAAAAAAAAACCGGCTAATGAATAACGCAAAAATATTTCCTTAACGTTTTTCTCGAGAAAATTCAATTTTCTTAAACAAATTCCGTTATAAGTATGTAAGTATTGTCTATAAATTGAAATCGGATTAATAACTGACTTTTGAGAGATTTTTAAAGATCTACGTATAATTCTCCCACAGTTCTTTTTCTTTGCAATTTTATACATGAATTGTTTTAGAGTATAAACTGAAATAAAGTGGTTACAATGTACCTATTTAGCACTAATTATTCGGTTGAACTCTATTCATTCATTTGCACAATGTTAAATGGTTCCAATTATTATTATGTACCACTAACAATTCAATTAAACATTAGACATTTGTTTATACACAGTTAAATGATCAAACTGTTCTATTTCTAACAATTCAATTTAGTATAAGTAATTGGTTTGAGCACAGTATAAATATCAAAGTTCTATTTGACTCATAGATAGGACCCTAGGATGGACCGGAGAGCAATAACATTGAAGGTGTACTCCACATTCTGCAAACCTCTAAGATTGGAGCGTCACCATCAGATTATTTAATATTATATCCAGGACACTCGTCGGGGAGTTGTACCCCTCAGCAGAGAGGTAGTTGGTGTATTCAGCTAATTGGATTGAACATATTTAAGTTCAGGAACTATTTCTTAAGATAGTTATTTGTCGTTGCCTCCCACCAGACACGACTTGACACAAGGTCAAAAGCCCGAAGGCCGATTAAAGTGGGGCTATTTCTTAAGATATATCAAAAGGCTGTGGTGTTGCCTGGAATATCCCTACTGGCAAACCTTATGGAATTAACACATCAAACATATGTTTGTTTAGGGCTTTTTTTATTTTGCAGTAAATCAACTAATAAAAAATAAGACACAAGACCATTTTTCATTAAAAGTTGAATACCTTAAATTCATATAATTTTCCTTAAACATCTTGATTAAATCATTTAAATTCATCGTATGATCATTCCAAAGTTATGCAGAGGAAAGTGTAAAAAAAACTTATGCCAGCGTCGAGGAAAATATAATGGAATGATTTTGTAATTTGCATACCTAAAAAAAACATAAAAATATCAACAGAACCCTTGACACCAAATCCGTTCACAGTTAAAAGACAGACCTTTCAGACTGCTATGGAAAAGGGAGGTAATCTGTTTGTAGTTATTGCCCTTGATCGGAAAAGGATTTTAAACGCAAGAGTGCTGGCAGACAGGATACACGTGCATATCGCGTCTCTCTTTTGAATCCGTCAGCTCTCACCAAATGAAAATTATAAATATAACGTCTTCCATTTGGTTATTTCTTCAACAGCAGCTATTACACAGACCTCAACATGCGGTTCAGAAAACCTAATTGAAATAAGGCATAAATCCAACAAAAAAGTTGTCAATTGAAACAAAGGAAAAGATCGTGAAACTCATTCATGAAGACGATAAAGAGGCAAGTTTGGAAGTGCCCGTGGTGTAGTGGTTATCGCCGTAGGAAATCGACACGGCGAAACGAGTTAAAATCCTGGACCAAGCTAATTGCATTTCACATAGTACTAATACCCTTGGGAAAGGTATGAATCCAATTATTCTCCCTCCAGCTATGGGTAAATAGTAGGACAGACTAGGTTCTTCAGCCTTGGTGAGGCAACTAGTCTAGGAGAAGTAAAACTCTAAATTCAAACCTTTTAAACTCCGCTTAAAAAATGACCTTGTGTCATATCCTGCCCAAACGGAGGAGTTGGGTAAATACGGATAAACAGGCAAGTTTGGGGCATATCTTTGGTTGTTCTCAGTCAGATGCGTTTAAAATCTGGTGATCTTTTTTTTTAATCGTGTGGCTAAAAAACGAAAAAAAAAACGTACTTGTAAACCACGAAAGACTTAAAAGTATCAAGACAGAAAATTCACAGGAATATTCCACGAAATAACAAAATGTAAGATAAAACAAAAGAAAAACAAATATGAGTCAATGCGTTTGACAAAAATGTAAGAAATCAGCTTGATATTGGGTTATTCCAAAATATTTGTCTTTGTATAACTTGGAGAAATACCATCAAGCCATGTTATTTTATTTACTTTACGCAAGAAACATTTCATGAAGCCAGAATGTTTAGATATTAAAGGAAACAGGTTTTGCTTCAAATCTGTTATTAATTTATATACTACAAAATAAGTAAATCCTAAAAAAAAAACAAGTGTGTTGAATGCATATTTTGACAGTGTTAGTATTAGCATATATAATGTTTAACTTCATCTTAGAGAAAAGGGAGTGTCTTCGTGGTGTAATGGTTAAAGCGATGGACTGTGGAATCGTAGTAAGCGAGTTCGAACTCCAGTCGCACTATTACGTTCACTTTCGGACAAATACACTTGGAAAAGGTATGAACACCCTCATCCTCCCAGCTATGGTTTAAATAGCACCACTACTGTTCTTCTAGGGAGAATAGCTTTTGCATTGAATAACCTACAAAGGTTGATATGCCATCAAGAAAAGTCTCTAACATGCAGATTGAGTTCAGTGAATTACCTATGATTAGAGAGTTTAGTGTGTCAAACACTGCCCAGACATGTGTTCAGTTTTGAATGTAGAAGACTGTAGATATAAAGAGAAACCATATGCTATCTATAAGGAAGTTTTTTTTTTTCAGTTTTCTCTACACATGTGTGCGCAGAAACTGAATTAAGAGATAAAGATGAAAGTGCAATTTTAAGTAAAGTGTGATGAGACTAAACATTATAAACTTCATTGTAACAAAGAAAGTATCTTTTGGCAAACGTTACATCGTGATGGTCGCTAGTGAGAAGTGTCAAGAACTCAATTCTTGGAGAGTAAAAAGGGGTTGTGTCAAGTGATTATGAACTGATGAATTATTTTGGCAAGGAATAGGACGCTTTCGAAGGCAAGGCGATTGTAAATTCCCAGGTTTTCATTACTTGCCAGTGTAGCCTAATTAGTTGGAGCAGAAGAATGTTGAAAGAGAGGTCACATACTATTTACACGTCACTGATTATGGAGTACATCTTCTACTAATCTCATTGCAAGAGGAATTGATTTCTTTTCTTATTAGAAAACCGAGAACAATTACTGATTTTAGAAGGTATTTTTATGCTGCAGTTTTAGTTTTGAATATAAAATAGATGACACGTTAACTAATGGGGTTTCCGTTATAACCGCGTTGCATGATGGTTGTGTTCATTATCCCAACTGGTATTTTATAGCTATATCCGTTATATCGAGAACTTAAGGATTAGAATCTGAAGTCCAGCGCATCGAAGATCCTACTAAATTATAATAAACTTGTAAGTCCAACTAGAAATTGATTAATAATCAAAGTTAGTAAACTCCCGCTTGGTATTGACAAAAACGAGGAACACGTAATTATAAATATATATTATATTTTTATTCGTCAACGATGACCCTTGTGTGGAGCAGTGGAGCA
Organism: Sepioteuthis lessoniana; assembly: GCA_963585895.1. Taxonomy (NCBI): domain Eukaryota; kingdom Metazoa; phylum Mollusca; class Cephalopoda; order Myopsida; family Loliginidae; genus Sepioteuthis; species Sepioteuthis lessoniana. The sequence continues at coordinate 16,207,689 of OY757909.1, forward strand.
ATCGGAGAGAGAGTTCGCGTGGCCGTATAGTTGGTACTTTGTGGGGTGTTGCCTCCAGGACTTGTTCAATATTGCTGGCAGCGCTCTTGTGTAATTGCCGTCTAGCTTTTTCTCCAGCCGTTTTGTTAGCTTCCAAGTAGTGCATCCATATAGCACTATCGATACGACCGCTGCCTGGAAGAAACTGCGTTTCGTTTTATCGGTCAGGTCTGACTTCCCTATGATCGATAGCCTATCGATAGCTGTCCTTGCCTTCGTTAGCTACGTGTCGATGTCTTTTTCGGTTGATGAGACACTGCTTCCTTGGTAGGTAAACTTGTCTACCAGTTTCAGAGAGCTTCCGTCTCGTGTGGAAATGTCGCCTGTTTGATTAAAGCACATTTATTCAGTTTTTTGTGCATTGACATAGAGGCCAATGCCTGTGGCAGCTTCCATACAACAGTTTTTTTTAGATTTTTTGTTTGGTTTCATGACATATGAACCCTTGTAAGTTATTAAATGCCAAATCATCTTTATACATATTTATTAAATATATATGATTTGTAAACGCCTTTTGTTAATAGCATTTATAAATGAGCCCGAGCTCATTATTCCAACATTTAAATGATTTCAAGTATTTCTATCTAACACAAATAATTATATTTACTCTTAAGCATTTGTTTGCACACAATTCAATGGTTTCAGTCGTTGCTAACACTAATAAATCTATTCAACATTGCTATTTAACACTTATTCTAACTAAGATTATTCATTCATTTGCACAGAGTCGGATGTCTCCTTGTAATGCTATTAAATACACATAATTAAATTTAGGCCAACAGTAAAAGAAAAGCTCAGAAAAGAAATAATGGAAGTAAAAGTGATTAGTTTAGGTTACATTTTTATTGATATAAATAAGCTTGAATAAAAACCTCTTTACTTTTTTTTTTCAAGATGGAGTAATATTCTGATGAAATAGCAAGCCTCTGGAAATAATATATTATTTTATAAAGCTCTGATGGTTAAATTGTACCTCAACAGGCTTTCTATAAGGATGTCATTAAACTAAGAAACCAAATTCTCATATACCTCGGTAGCAATATCTCATCCACTGAAACCACATAAATCCACATAAAATCCACATAAATCCACATAAAATCACAATTGAAATATGCAATGAACGTTATTCCCAAACTCTAAGTATAAAATAACCCCGAATCACTTGACATGGCATTAAATTTATTCAGTCAATTAATCATTGAATATTTTGAGCCAAATTACGAAACATTTTATCAAGACAGTAATGTCCTGTCGGCATCGATAAAGCTAATATTTCACTCAAAATGAGAGGCTTTTTTAAAATTCTGATGAGAATAGAAAGACTACTTTTTTTTACAATAGAAAATGTTTTCAACGGGAAAGATTTTCTCAACCGACCGGCTAAGAATAATTTATAGTGCTGCCATTCGTTTAAAAGTCAACAAAATGATAATTGATTTCCTGACAAATAATTTGTAATGTATTTGTTCCGTAATTGGGAAATATTAAGTTCTTCCTGAAGGTACCATCATATCTTCCAGGAATAGCTAAAAACGGATGTAAATGTTAGATTTTATTATTCAATTATCGTTATTATCAGTGACAGTAGGTGCATCGTAAAAAAATGACTATTTCCCTCTAGATACAATTCTGTATGTTTTTGTTAAAAGAAAACCAAAAGTTTTGAGCAAAATTCTTCCTTATTTCTGGCCAAGATTCCGAAACGAAAATGAAGAATGGAGTGTCCACGTTGACTCTAACCCTGATTGTACCTGACAAGGCCAAAGCCGTACAAGCAGAAACGGCTGGAGCAACTGCAGGTGTAAGTTTGGTCAGGGTTTGATGACACAGTGTTACGGTTCTACCTCCTGCGCTAATTATATTTGAGGACGGATTTTTTTGAAGTAGAAGACATCATGATTGATTGTTAGACTTTTATTAGCGAGAGTCGACCCTAGTTTACCTTTGAGTCTTACTTTATAGAGTTGAGTGTTAAGCAAGGTGACATCGGGTACCATTTTTTGAGTCTGGTATGACTCACCCTGGGATTAAACCCCAGTCTTCTGGATCCTTGGCGAACACTCTACTCATTTGGCCAATGGCATTTTTATCATTCAGTATATTCGAACTATTGTATTTATCTTCATTGATATATTCACAACGTTTTGGTTGATATATCCATTTGGCATTCTTCAGGGGTTTCATGTCGAACACGGGAGCACACACAGAACTTCAAACTGAATCATTTTTTTTATCCACAATGAACTGCTCCAAATCTGTTGACACATCGGCCGAAACGTTGTGAATATAACAATGAAGGTGAAGACAAGAGTCCGATTACTGTAAATGTTTAAAAATCTCAAGTCTCATCTCAGAAATTTAGAGAAGTAATGAGGCAAATTTTAAGCAGAATAAGTTTCGTTTGAATTCAGAGTATTCTTAGTGCAAGACTGGTTCCCTTACCCAGGCCAAAGAACTTTGTCTACTCTACTATTTATGCATAACCTGAGAGGGACGTAGAAAAGATAAATTCATGCCTTTTCCAGGAGTATAAGGGCGAAGTGAAATGCAAACGACCTCGAGCAGGATTTGAACACGGACCGCCGATTCAAATTAAACCAACAACAGCAATTGCACTAAGCGTGCTTCGAAAACCTACGCAGAACCTATTTCGTTGGCAATAATATGAAGAAAAATATGGCAAAAATTGTTGAATTTGGTGTGAACATAACAAGAAACCCCTCTGCCAATTTCCCCTGCGGATGGAGAATACGAACCAGTAAATAGAATGTTCTATGCCATTCGATTGTATTTGCAGACCATACAAAGGTAGGAATTCGATTATCATCACATGACAGAGAGAAGGTTCAGTTTTTCTGTCTGCCATAGGACTAACAGTGACCGTTCTTGTAAACAACAATAAGTTTGGTTGGTTGGTTGGTAGGTTGGTTTGGTTTTATTGCATATAAACACTTGTAGGTTGTTTAATGCCAAATACTTTTTTATACAAATCAGTTCTATTTCAAACAGTTCAGCTTAGCGTAAGTACAGTTTAATTGTCAAAAACATTTCTATTTCAAGCCATTTAATTTAGTCAAACAGTTCTAATTCAACCAATTCAGTTTAGTATTAGAAAATATTTTGTTTACACGCAGTTTCAACATGAAAAACAATTCCATTTCAAACAATTCAGCTTAGCATAAGTTTAAATTTAAGTACAATTTTTGATTGTCAAAAACATTTCTATTTCAAGCTCTTCCGTTTAATCAAGTACGCAGTTTAAATGTTAAAACAGTTCCATTTTTAAGTAATTTAGTTTAGCATAAGTACGCAGTTGAGTTCTATTTGAGTCATAGATCGGACCCTTATTTAGAGCTACCACTCCGGGCCAGAGTGAACAAGGGAGCGGTTGCAATGAAGGGGTACTCCTTATTCCCTAAAACGCCAGCATTACTGGAACCTCACCATCAGATTGTTTAGTGTCATACCAGAACACTCCTTAGGGGAGTTCTACCCCTCTGCTGAGGTGCAGTCGGTGTATTCTACAGCCCCAGACGACGAGGCAACACAAATTTTTACGGAACGGATGTTCAACAAAATCTCAGACTGGTATATTTTCTATTTAACCCTCGATGTGCGGCTAACAGTTGCGTCTCCAATTTCACATCGCTCTAATGCAATATTACTTTTCGATCAACATAATATATTTATAAGTAGTTTTAAAGTTTTCACTTACCGACTAAAATACGCAGAAAAAAATAGAGATGCATAAAAATATAAGTGTTTGGGTACCTCCCCAACAGATGGACTCGCCTTCCTGTGACATATACCGGCTAAGCTCTCTTCTGAGCAGTCTCGGCAAGCTGTCAACAAGAACAGTAGTATTCAGGATTGTGTTAAGCTGAGGAGGGATTTCTCCCGGCTATCGGTCATGTATATACTATTTTCTTTCAATATATTTCTGATTACTCATTTCCGTGTCGTATTATCATTTTAACCTCCCCTTGACCATAACAATAAGGAAATGACGAAAAAAATTGATTTAGCGTCATTTAGATAAATATTCTTTCAAGATAATTAACGATAATTTCATTTGTTTTCGTGCGTTTATATTTTTATTTTTATTTTCTGGTTAAGAATAGTTTCAAAATGTTAGAATATTAAAATGAAAAATTACTCCGATTCAAACATAACTTTTATATATATATATATATATATATATATATATATATGTGTGTGTGTGTGTGAGTGTGTGTAGTTGGGCAGAAATCTTTCATCTAAGCATGTTTGATAAAATAATAAAGTCATATTTTGTTTATCTGATTTTATTAAGATCCTTTCAAGTTTCCTGATAAGTGCCTTGGCTTCAAAGTGGATTGATTTACCCAAATTGTCCCGAGCGCTTTGAAATGCCTTTAGCTTTTGTTTCGTTTTTGTTTTTGTTTTTGATTTTGTTTTTTAATATTCCATATTTTTTAATAATATTCTATTTTCCTTGGAAGTGTGCTGTTTTTTAAATTCCTCAGCATCTCTGTTTCATCCAAATCTGCATTTAAATAATTTTGTAATATTATAAAAAGCCTAAAAAAAACTCTTTCAAAAACTCTTTCAAAAACAATCTTTATACATGCAAGCAATCCCTGATGAGGGCCAATGAAAGGACCGAAAGCGGTCGGGACAATTTTGGTAAATTCATCCACTAATTCCAACCTGAAACCAAGACAAGTGAAACTTGAAAGGATCTTAATAAAATTATATAGACAAAATGTGTCTTTCTTATTTAATCGAACACACACACACACACATATATATATATATATATATATATAGCGATACTGGCAAATACACCTGACCAAGCCGAAACACTTCTGCATAGTTTGGAACGAGCAGCAGCAAGCATAGGCCTCCATGTTAATGCACACAAAACGGAATATATGTGCTATAACCAAACGGGGGACATCTCCACTCTAAAAGGAACCCCTCTTAAACTAGTAGACAAATTCACGTACCTAGGAAGCAACGTCGAATCAACCGAAAAGGACATCGAAACGAGGTTAACGAAAGCATGGACAGCTATCAATAGGCTATCGACTATATGGAAATCAGACCTAACCGATAAAATGAAACGCAGTTTCTTCCAGGCAGCGGTCACATCGATACTGCTATATGGATGCAGTACATGGACGCTAACAAAACGGCTGGAGAAGAAACTAGATGGCAATTACACAAGAATGCTGCGTGCAATCCTGAACAAGTCCTGGCCGCAACACCCCACAAGACACCAACTGTACGGCCACCTGCCCCCTATCACGAAAACTATTCAAGTTAGACGAACCAGACATGCAGGACATTGCTGGAGAAGCAGAGATGAACTCATAAGAGATGTACTCTTATGGATCCCCACACATGGCCGCGCAAAAGCAGGACGACCAGCACGAACGTACATTCAGCAGCTATGTGAGGATACAGGTTGTTGTCCTGAAGACCTACCTAGGGCGATGAACGATAGGGAGGAGTGGCGAGAGAGCGTCAGGGATATCTGTGCTGCCAGCACGATATGATGATGATGATATATATATACATATTGTAGTTTTAAGTTGAAAAATAATTAGAATTTTAAAATGTTTTTTAGATTAATTTACTATAATTCTAACCGACAATAAAATAAAAACGGAAGTGGGCTAAATGAGGAGATAACTCTTCACCCTTCTTCTATCCCCTCCCACCTTCTTTTTTGTGTTTATTCTGACTTATTTTATCCATAAGATCTGAAGATGTCCTGTTAATTTTTTTCGGGTTTTTTTATTTTTCAAAAACACATAATAGGATGGAAATAAATTTATAATCCTAATGTGACCGGTTTGTGTTTTTCTTAATGAAATTATTGATCTGTAATGTCTGGTACACTGAGCTCTTTACCAGGAAAATTTAAATGTCCACTCTTGAATAGTTTTCTTGTCCTGATGGAATAACTCCGAACTCCGGTTTAACTGGACCAAATATATATATATATATATATATATATATATATGTGAAGAATGTGTAACCTGATTTAGTGGTATAGGGGAAGGAGAGAAAAGAAAAGAATTTGAAGAAAAAGCTGGCAGAGTCTACGAAACAACCAACTGACCTGAAAAAGTCAGGATAAAGCATTCGTTGTTGGTCAACTAATCAGAGGTGAATAACTACGTTAATTGAAAATGACTAGAAAAAAGTGGAGGTTCCAAATTTCCTGAGCTGGTGTGAAGCTCCCTGGAAACGGATATGGTCTTCCTCCGACACCAGGCGGAATTAAGAAGACAACTTCGGTTTGAAAGCTAGTTGGCTAGTAGACATGATGAAGAGTTGAACACCATCCTGAGAAATGTAAAGAGAGACGAAAATTATGAGTCCCATTTAAGAGTGAGCTCCGAAAAGGGCTGAAACACCAGACGAGCAGCTGTGTTGACGAAACCAGCGAATAAGTACGTTAGAACTACAGTAGAAAGAAAACAAAGAAAGGTCTGTGTCTGTCTCTCTTTCTCCTCATGACATGTTGTTTCTCTTTGTCCAGCTAACGTGGGTGACTCAGTTTTCTTAAGCCGTGTCTTTCTCACGACGACTACTTTAAAAGTGTAGTTGTGAATAAACAAGTGTGTTAGTGAACTAAAACAAAGCTTTATATGTTCGTTACCTTTCCCACGGCAATGTTACAAAAGGGTCCGACTACCACTTAAGACGTATAGATACCTGCATAAACTCGTCCGCATGTGGTGGTAAAAACGTCTATTTGGTACCGTTATGGTATAAAAGTAGAAAAAACAAAATAATCCAATTATGATTTTATTTATTTTGATGAAAAGTCAAAGTTAAATGCTTCGGTATTAATAACGATATTCATGATTTTACGATCACGGAAATGAATAAACAATATTTTTCATTATCTTAATTTTCATCAAAATAAATTCATCAAATTTGTATTATTTTGTTTTTTCTGTTTTCTTCATATTGTTGGATTTAGATCCATATTTACTTATATATATATATATATATATATATATAACTCCATCATGAAAACTATCCAAATTAGACGAATCAGTCATGCTGGACACTACTGGAGAAGTAGGAATGAGCTCATAAGTGATGTATTCCTGTGGACCCCTTCAAATGGACGAGCAAAAGCAGGACGACCAGCTCGAACCTACATACAGCAGCTCTGTGCCGATACGGGATTTAGCCCTAAAGACCTGCCGGAAGAAATGGACGATAAGGAGGGATGGTGAGAGAGGGTCAGGGATATCTGCGTTGATAGCGTGACATGATGATGATGTTGATGATGATGTATGCACACATTGATTGGCTAAATGAAATAAAATGAGTTGAAAGTCAAAAATAATTTTTTAGTTTTCCAATTTTTTAGAACTACAGAAGCAGCCGGACATGTTTTGTGGATCTTAAAGTAATTTGAAAGCGCTTCAGCAGAAAAGAAGATAATATTAGAAGTCCATCTTTCATTCGAAATCGTGCTTTAAAAGTATTAAAAGATTGAGCTATGTTAATTAAAAACACCAAGTAAGAAATGTGAGAATGAAAATATGAATATTTGTTTGTCAACCTCTTTTGATAGGAATTACGATCACCGAGTTCTGTGTGAATACAATGAAAGCAAGACCATCCTCACCGTTACATATGCAGATAAATATAATGCTTTTTTCAGCTGAAAACTTGTTATATCTAACGATGGTATCCACCTCCTGATAAAGAATGCTATGTATCAAGTAATAATTGATACATTTAATTTACAGGCAAACAGATATTATGCAACAGAAGTAGCAACATTTTCTATTATGAATTGTTATTTAATCATTTGTTTCTTTGTTTAATGGCCTGTCAACCTTTAAAGGTTATCAAATGTCATCGTTTTCCTTGTGGAAGAATAATAGTGGTACTCTTTTATTCATAGCAGGTGGGATAAGAGGTTTCATGCCTCCCTAACAGTATTAGTCTGAAAGTGAAAGTAACAGTGCTACTGGGGTTCGAGCTCCATTTTCAAGATGTCTCAGTCTTGCACGTTAATCATTACACAACGAGTACTTCCCTTTATCAGAGATGGATAGTATCGTGTCCCAAAATGCTTGACAATATTTAGCAAAGGAATCTTACAAAGGTGACAAATTTTATTGGACCGTGGTAATATAGAAGCGGCATTACTTTCGGAGCGTTATCCTTTGGTATATTGGTTTAGTTTATATTGCTCTCCCCCCCCCTCTCTCTCTCCCCCCTCTCTCTCTCCCTTCCTCACAGTCTCTCTCCATTTTCCTCTCTCACTCTCCCTTCCTTTCTCTCTCTCCCTTCCTTTCTCTCTTTCTCTCTCTCTCTCCACTTTTCTCTCTCACTCTCCCTTCCTTTCTCTCTTTCTCTCTCTCTCTCCACTTTTCTCTCTCACTCTCTCTTCCTTTCTCTCTCTCCCTTCCTTTCTCTCTTTCTCTCTCTCTCTCCACTTTTCTCTTTCACTCTCTCCTCCTTTCTCTCTTTCTCTCTCTCTCTCTCCACTTTTCTCTCTCACTCTCCCTTCCTTTCTCTCTCTCCCTTCCACTCTCTTTCTCCATTTTTCTCTCTCACTCTCCCTTTCTTCCTCTCACTCTCCCTTCCTTTCTCTCTCTCTGTCTCCATTTTTCTCTCTCACTCTCCATTCCTTTCTCTCTTTCCCTTCCTTTCTCTTTCACTATCTCTCTCTCTCCATTTTTCTCTCTCACTCTCCCTTTACTTCCTCTCACTCTCCCTTCCTTTCTCTCTCTCTCTCTTTCACTCTCTCTTTCCGTTTTTCTCTCTCACTCTCCATTCCTTTCTCTCTTCCTTCCTTCCTTTCTCTCTCTCTCTCTGTCTTCATTTTTCTCTCTCACTCTCCCTTCCTTTCTCTGTGTCCCTTCCTTTCTCTCACTCTCTGTCTCTCTCCATTTTTTCTCTCACTCAGTTTTCCTTTCTCTCCCTCCCTTCCTTTCTCTCTCTCCGTTTTTCTCTCTCTCGCTAGCTGTGCCTGTGTGTGTGTGTTTTTGATTCCAATGTATTGTATTTAATTTAAAAACGTAGGTAGAATATGAATGAAAAAAAAAATTGATTTATTTTTCCACTGAATACAAAACGCAAAAATTACATGAATAATAACGTATTTGTCCAACGCCTGAATGGCTTTCCTTTTCCTGTTGGCGAAAATGGTCGGTATGAGACGTGATAAAGCTTAAGATTCAAAACTTCCGTAAATTTGCAGCATTGTCACATGACAACGACACCTGCCACTTAATTGTTCTAGCGATTCGTTTTTATATGAACGCCGAGTTCGATCTCAAATAACATGAAAAAATAATGAAGAGAATCAACACGCACCGTTATTCTTTATACGCATCCATTAAAGTCCTCATGAGAGATGTTTTCTTTATACAACTCACAAAACGCTTATCTAACTAATGCACAAGGCCAAAAATATTGGGCACATTCAAGAATTGTCTGTGATGCCAACTTGGTACATGATAACGTAAACATGTTTTTTTTTTGTTTTTGTTTTTTTGTTGTTGTTTTTTTTCTTTTTCTCTATACCATGATTTACTAAGCATGATATTGTTGGGTACTAGGTCAGAAGAGTGAAATACTCGGTAATAACCAGACTAATTACTATAGTAATATGCAGCGAAATAAACTTGCTAACCACTGTGCCACGGCAAATTAGTCATAAACATTCTCGTATCCCGTTGGTTTGATCGTTTTTTGTTTTTTTTTGTTTAATGGCATATTAATCTTTGTGGTATATTTAATGTCAAAACAATTCGTGTGGATGAAAAATTGTGGTACTATTTTACCCATAGCTGATGGATATGAAAGGCCATATTTTTCCCAAGGGTATTAGTGCGAAACTGGACATTCGGTGCGCTACTGGAGTTCGAACTCGCTGACTACAATGTTGAAGTCCAGTACGTTAGCCGCAATGCTTTGTGTTGAACTCTTAGATAGGAGTCGAACTCACTAATATTGCAAGAGTTTGCGACCCTAGCTGACCTTGCACTTTTTAGAGATAACATAGATTAGGTATACAACATGTCCAGTCGGCAGTGGCTTTAGAATACACTGACTGCTTCTCTGAAGAGGGTTAATACCCACTCCCAACGAGTGTCCTGGTCATTACACTAAACAATCTGATGGTGAGGTTCCATTAATACGGGAGCTTTGAGGAATGTGATGTAACCCTTAATTGTCATCATTTCCAGGTCCACTCAGGCCCGGAGTGGTTGCACCTAATGGGATCCTATCTTTGAATCAAATAGAACTAAACTGTGTACTTATGCTAAACTCATTTTTTTTTAAATAGAACTTTTTTGACATTGAAACTGTGTACTAATGCTAAACTGAACTGCTTGAAATAAAACTGATTTGACGTTTAACTCTGTGAAAACAATATACTATACTTACACAAAACGGAAATAGAACTGTTTATATACATTTACCAACCCCTCGGCTCGGGTAGGATATGACACAAGGTCAATTTTTAAGCGGTGTTTAACAGGTTTGAATTCAGAGTTTTCCTTCTCCTAGATTAGTTACCTCACCAAGGCTGAAGAATAGTCTGCCCTACTATTTACCCATAGCTGGAGGGGGAACAATTGAATTCATACCTTTCCCAGGGGTATTAGTGCTAAGTGAAATGCCATCAGTCTCGTCCAGGATTTGAACTCGTGTCGCCGTGTCCATTTCCTACGACAATAATCATTACACCACGGGCACCTCCATTAGAACTGTTTATATGTATAAAAATGGATTAGGTATTAATAACCTTCAATAGCTGATGTACCATAAAACGAAAACAAAACAATCGAAACGAAAACTAAGCTTACATAGCTTAGCGTACAGCAATGAGTGTGGACAAGCAACTGGTGCAGGACTTGTTATTTTAACAAGAATCTGCTAGATTAATTAGATAACGACTGTATAGTGAAGAAGCGGACATAACATTTTTATATGCCCTAATTGACTGAGCTGACTTAGACTAGCACAAAGTAAAGGGCGTGAAACTCTCAGTTGGAGTTGAACTGACAACACTATTAACGGTCTATTGAATTAGATTCTTAACTACAGCACCATGGAGATGTAGACATATATTTTTTTCCTGTAGAGCTATTTACTAAGATGACTTACTTTGGCATATGTTAAGGAGATTTGAACTCTATGTGGAAGTCAAACTATTATATTAATCGACTGGAAACTCGCTAAACGGAAATGGATAGATATAAAATCCTTCTAGAGAGTTATTTCCAAAGCTTTCTTAGTTGGCCAAAACACAGCAAATGTTAAGCACTCAATAGTAAATGAAAAACGGTAATTGTATTTGGCCAAAAATTAATCTGCTGGGACTGTAGAACACGCCGACTGCACCTCTGCAGAGGGGTTAGACACCCCCCAATGAGAGTAAAATCCACGCTGCCTCACTCAATTGCCCAGTCGGCTGGGGCTGTAGAATACGCCGACTGCAACTCCGCAGAGGAGTTAGACCTTCACCCAACGAGTGTCCTAGATATGACACTAAACAATCTGATGGCGAGGTTCCAGTGATGCAGGAGCTTCGGAGAATGTGGAGTACCCCTTCATTGCCATTGCTCCCAGGTCCACTCTGGCCCAGAATGGTAGCACGTGGTAAGGGCCCAATCTATGGGTTAAATAAAACTAACTACGTACTTATGCTAAACTGAATTGCTTAAATTAGAACTGTTTGAATAAATTGAATTGCTTGAAATAGAAATGTTTTTTGACAAATAAACTGTGTACTTACATTTAAAGAAATGTGCTTATGCTAAACTGAATTTTTTGAAATGGAACTGTTTTTTACATTGAAACTCTAGTTACACTGCATTGAATTCTTTAATATAGAACTGTTTTGATATTTACCTATGTGTAAAGAAAATCTGCTTTTATACCAAACAGAATTAGCTGAATTAGAACTGTTTGACAAAACTGAATAGCTTGAAATAGAAATGTTTTGACAATTAAACTGTGTACTCATGCTAAACTGAATTGTTTGAAATAAAACTGTTTATTTGCATTAAAATGGACTTGGCGTTGAATAACCAACAAAGGTTGATCCGCCATAAAACCCAACCACCAACAATAACAACCTAAAATTAATTAGGAGGCGTTGTGGCCAACGTAGTTATCTGTGACACTATTGTAAGTGCATTCGAACCCCGGTCGCGGTATTACGTTCATTTTTAAACCTTTGC
>OY757909.1:16224948-16249948 GCA_963585895.1 Sepioteuthis lessoniana
AGAAAGTCTGGCTCAAGGCTTCAAATGCAGAGTATTTCTGTTTCTCTTCGGCCTGTCTAACAGTCTCTTCAACTCCGCAACTCTCACTTTTCAGGCAAAAATTGAGATATATAATTGTTTCTCTTATTTCCGAGAAGGCGTATCTCATCAACGGCCTTCTCCTTAATTAATCTTCAGTAATTTATTCCAATCACTGCTGCTATCTGCTACCCCAACGGTGAATCCTTGTGCCAGCTACTCAAGGTTGATGAAGGATTTCCTCTCACTTCTATGTGTCGGACAATGTGATCTTCTTTCTACAGGTGGTGGTTCTCTCTCATTATATAACACATACGTCATATCCAGCAAATTGCTCACTTCCAAAATTAAGACAAAAATTTCCATTTCTCAAAGCTTGATTTTTCCCAAACAGTCGGCCTGTACTTGGCTGACTACTTCGTGACCCTAGTTCCTGCTCATCAATATTTTGGCTAGCTGTCTTTTCGATGACAATTAGCCATCCTTTCTTTCTTTCTTTCTTTCTTTCTTTCTTTTTCTGGTTAGAAAAAACAATTACATATGTTTTTGTATTTTCTCTACTCACCAAAAATTAAACAATATTTCTCGTTTCCTGCTCATTTTAACTATATATTGTATCATTCTTCATAAAAAAAACAATGTAGTGATTTTATCCTTCTTAAATCCACGCTGATCATTGTGCTTTGCTACTAAAATCGTTTTCAGATTTCTCTCACTCAAGTCTCTGATTTTATTCTTCGAAAATCCATGCTGCATCACTCAATTGCCAAGACGGCTGGGGCTGTAGAATACGTATACTACAACTCTGCAGAGGGCTAAAAAACCCACCTAATGAGTGTCCTGCATATGACACTAAACAATCTGATGGTTAGTTGCAGTGAAGCTGGAGTTTGGGGGAACGTGGAGTACCCCTTCATTGCGATTGCTCCCAGGTCCACTCTGGTCTGGAATGGTAGCACTTAATAGGGCCCTATCTATGGGTTAAATGGAACTAACTGCATACTTATACTAAACTGAATTGCTTGAATTATAACTGTTTGACTAAACTGAATAGCATGAAATAGAAATGTTTTTGACAATTAAACCTTACTTACATTTAAATTTCGTGCTTATCCTAAACTGAATTGTTTGAAATGGAACTGTTTTTGATATTGAAAATTTACTTACACTAAACTGATTTGTTTAATATAGAACTGTTTTCACATTTAACTGTGAGTAAACAAAATCTGTACTTATATTAAACTGGATTAGCTGAATTAGAAATGCTTGAATAAACTGAATAGCTCAAAATAGAAATGTTTTTCACGATTAAACTGTACAAAAATTTAAACTGCGCGCTTATGCTAAACTGAATTGTTTCAAATAGAAGAATTTTCATAAAAATGGATTTGGCGTTAAGTAACCTACGAAGGTTGATATACCATAAAACCCAAACGACCAACCAGCCTCACTCAACTCTGTTATATCAAGAATTCCTATCAAATACAAATAATTTTCTCACAGATCTAATTTGGGGGGGGGTCTCCATGTCGTCGTGGCTAATCTGCTGACCTGTGACATTGAAGTAAGCGGTTTCGAACGTCTGTCCGGCTATTAGATTAATTTCAGGGTATATAATCTTGAGGAAGGTTTGAAAAACTTTAATACCAATAGTTATGTATTAAATAGAAATAATACTTTTCTTCAAAAAAGATGAAATTTGATGTCCAATTAAACAGAGAAACTAACCATTAAATATATTTGACTCATAAACACGACCAAGACGGGTACAATCTCTTCGAATCTGGGGGAACTTGAGAGTAATGTTAATGAACAGTATTTCACTCTACTCAGAATTCAACCTCACCAACAGATGTGCACTCCACAGGACACCATTTTTTGAGGTGGTGTTACTCATCTGCAGTAAGTGTATGCTAAGTATTGTCCACTTTACTCATGATTAAAGTCGATGTCCCCTTGGTGTTATGGTTAAAGTGCTGGACTACGGAGCCGGAGTATGCGAGTTCAAACGTCAGTCGCGCTATTACGTTCACTTTCGTACTAAAACCCGATATGCAATAAATTTCTATTTTAAACTTGGTAAAAAGATGCCACAGAAACGCATGGAATGCTTCATCTTACAGGAATCGAGTGGCATAAGCGATCCAAGCAAGACAGGGAGTCTGTGAGGGATCATGAGAGGTGTGGGAGAAGTAAGAAAGTCAATACATCAGTGTTGATTGGCCAAACGGTTAGGGTTAGGGTTAAAGTTACTATGTTGAGGTTTTAACGGAGTTCAGCGAGAGATTCCTTGGGAAGAGGCCAGCACTCTTCAAATCGGGTCAGGACAATGAACCAGTCCACAACTCCATCCCTGTCACAGACTAGATGACCAAGATGAGCATTAAGACAGTTCCTCACCCTCCCTATAGTCCAGACCTTTCTCCTTATTACTTTTGCTTATTCCATAAGCTCAGATGCTGTTGTTATGAGACAATTGAGGAGATTAAAGAGACTGTGACGAAGGTCATTGACACGCTCACACAAGAGGACTTCAATGTGGCCTTCCAGAAGTTGTTGGAACGGTACAACAAGTGCATTGCAGCCGGAGGAGATTACTTCGAAGGGGACCTGAGTTTCATGTGTGTACTATCAATAAAAGTGCCAATACGAAAAAATGTCTGGAAACTTATTTAATGATCCTCGTAAGTATAGGAATATATTTAGTTATATAGTGAGATAAACGAAGATGCGTATAGTTACACCGACAAATAAGTCAATTTTGTAATTGATAATGAAGTTTGAACTACGTTACAATAAGAAAGAGTTGTTAATACATTTACACACTGCTGTGTCATTACTTCCACTAATTTACTTTTAAAAGTTACATGAAAGGATGCTAAAAATTTCGATTCAGTCACAAATGCTAGCGGAGGAATCTTTGCCGAAAAGGCTGGTTGGTTGCTTGTTTGTGTTTTATGGCATATCAATATTTATAGGTTATTAAATGCCAAATCCATTTTTATACAAATAATCAATTCTTTTCAAACAATTTGATTAAGCGTAAGTACACAGTGTATTTGTCAAAAGTTCGGGTCACATTGGGTGCCCCTCTCATAGGGCCTTGTGCCACATCTAAGCAAAATGCTTAGTAAATTACCAACACAGTGTATTTGTCAAAAAACATTTTTATTTCAAGCTATTCAGTTTAGTTAAAGAGTTTTATTTCAAACTATTTCGTTTAGTTTCAGTATAGTTTTAGTCCACTCACAGTTAAATGTCAAAACAGTTTTATATCAAGCAATTCAGTTTGGCATAATTACGCAGTTTAGTTCTATTTGACCCATAGATAGAACCCTTCAGGTGCTACCTCTCCGGGCCAAATTGGACCTGGGAGTGATGGCAATGAAGGGTATTCCACATTATCCAAAGCCCTTGTATCGCTGGAACCTCACAATCTGATTGTTTAGTTTCATAATTTGGGCACTCAGGTGGAAGGGTCTTACCCTTTGCAGAGGTGCATTCAATGTATTCTACAGCCCCAGCCGACTGGGTAACTGCAGAAAAGGAAAGATAAATATGCTTTGATAAAAATAAAATAATAAATAAAAATAAAAATCATAATTATTTAATATTAATTTTGATTTGAATTATTACATAATAGCATATAAAAATTGAGAAAATAAAATTATTTCTATAAAGAGATGAAACCTTTTCCTTTTTCCTGTTTATAGAAAAAAATCAATGTGGTCACAAACTTTTGGTATATATATATATATATATATATATATATATATATATATATATATATAAGGGTCATTCAAAAAGTTTTAAGTCTCACCCAGAAAGAAGAGACATAACCGAACTTTTGTTGTGGAAACACACAACTACTTATTCTAAAGCTAGAAAAA
Source organism: Sepioteuthis lessoniana (assembly GCA_963585895.1). NCBI lineage: Eukaryota > Metazoa > Mollusca > Cephalopoda > Myopsida > Loliginidae > Sepioteuthis > Sepioteuthis lessoniana. Next base: position 16,228,857 of record OY757909.1, read on the forward strand.
GTATTTCAGATTTTTGCCTTAATTTCTGTTTGGAGGGGGCCCATACTGAGATGTGTACGATAAATGAAAAATCTTGGTAACGCTTTGAACCTTTTGAAAGATTTTCATCTGCACACACACATATATATAAGTGTGTGTGTGTGTGTGTGTGTGTGTTTCTATTAATAGGTCGGCGAAGAGATTTGCGTTTTTTTTATGATTTATTTAGTTATTTTTCTTAAATAAATATATGTTTACAGCTTGCTGCTTTCATCAAATTCAAACTGCAAACACGATGAAATCAACTCTCATTAACAAGGCCTTGTGCCATATATGTTCTCTAACGAAAGCAACAAGCTGGAAACATACATGTATGTAAGAACAAAATAAATGAATGAATCCTAAAAAAATATAAATGTTTTCGTGGATCTACTCTTTTAAAAATAATTCTCTCTCTCTCTCTTTGGACCTGCAACAAAAAATTCTCTCTCTCTCTCTCTCTCTCTCTCTGTCAGTCTGTCTCTGTCTCTCTCTCTCTTTATATATATATGTATATATAGTTTTTATTTACCTTAATCAAGGGTCATAAACTGAAAAGTTTTGTTCAAATCCCTATTTCAGTTTTTATATGTATTTATATGTGGGACATTCAATAAGGTTCTAGAAGAACGTATATGAGTATTTTTGTGCGGAGCAACATACTACCATTTCTTTTAAAACAAGAAAAACTAATTTACATTTTCTAGTTTTATAAGAACTTCTAGAGTACTGTCACAACCAAAATGTGCAGTCATGCTTTTCTTTCTGCTTCAGCCTCAGACCTTTTTAAATGACCCATATATATATATATATATATATATATATATATATATATATATATATATATATATATCGGAAGTATTTTTCGTTCAAACAGATATTGAATATGACAAACAAGATATATATTATTACTTCTTTTTGTCAACTTTTATTGTTTCCTTACAAAGGAATGTATGTAAGGTTTAGGGGAATGTAAGACGATTCTATGATCTTTTCCTCTGAGACTTTGTCAATTCTTTTATAATGAAACCAAAAAGGTGAATGAAAATCAATAAAATGTTCCTCATCCATCATATTCAAATATAACAGGAATAAGTATATCTAATCAACTATTTCTATTTCATTCGAATAATTTGTATGCAATTTTATGGTTTAAAGTATTACTTAGTAACACTCATATTTTTAACTCATATGGTTTTACTTAATCTTATCTAATAATGATTTTCAGATAGATCTATTTGGCCCAGGTATTACCACTCCAAATCAGAGTGAACCTGGGTGTAATGGCAATGAAGGGGTAATCCAAATTCTCCATATTTTCAGAATTGAAATCTGATCATCAGATGCAGTTTATTTTTTATGTCAAAGACACTTATACTTCGGCAGTCTTACCCCTACGTAGGAGAGAAAATTACCAGGTGGCCATTGTAAACGTTTTTTGGTGATGGGGGGGTTGTCCTACATCAATCTGTGTATTTTATTTTTAAACAATCATGTATTAGGCAAAAAATACTGCCTACCACTCTCTCTCTCTCGTTCTCTCTCTCTCTCTCTCTCTCTCTTTATTTCCTTCTTTCTTTCTTTCTTTCTCTGTCTCTGTCTCCCTCTGTCTCTCTCTGTCTTTCTGTCTGTCTCTCTGTCTCTCACTCTCTCTCTCTTTCTTTCTTTCTTTCTTTCTCTCTCTGTCTCTGTCTCTCTGTCTTTTTGTCTGTGTGTCTGTCTATCTCTCTCTCTCTCTCTCTCTCTCTCTCTCTATATATATATATATATATATATATATATATATATATATATATATATATATATATATATACTATGTGTATCCTTCGTTTGACATATCGTGCTTAAAAGCCTTTCTCGTTTTTAGCAGCCTTTTACAATTCTTATCACATAATATAAATAAATTCCAATACCAAATGCCTCCCAACTGAAAACGTGGATTCCTTTTTAAAAATGAACGGCTCCATCGGCTCTCGTGTATCGAAAGTGCAGTAAAATACTTATCACGTTTCATATTTTATATTTACTTTCTTTATCATCGCGAAATGAGTTTCTTTTAAAGGTGATTGCTTTCCGTTTTGCCCGCAGGGTATGTAGATAAAATATATTGCTTAACTTTTTACATGTCCTCAAGTAAATCGAACTTCCCTGAATTTTAGCACTAATATAGATATGTGAACACTTTACACTTCTTATATTTTTCTTTGTATCCTTTTAAATGACACACGCTAAGAAAGCGAGGGGTAATTATATTTAAAAATTCATTGCGTTATTATATGATGGTGTATTTACGGCATGAATATACCGATTTACAATTCAAGTTATCTCGAAAATTTAATGAGTTTTATCTGGTAAAAAACTTATGTATGGAGGAAGGATATAAGGAAGATTGTATAGCATGAGGCAGGTAAATAGTTAAGTTTCTGTTTATGTTTTTGTGCTAAAGCGTGAACGGCACGTCAGCAATTCTAGGTTTATTGTATGAAAGTAGAGAATAATGTTTGTGTTACGCGGTGCATTCAATAAGATTCCAAACTTTTTTTTCGTATGGGCATTTAAAATTGTCGTAGACTCTTGAAAATTCAGTGTGTTATTGCTATACATCTTATGAGATGACTGACTAATTTTCATGGTTTCAGGTTCAAATACAGCAGCAACTGGAATACACCCTACTAAAGCTTGATTGTCACAGCAGGTGAATTTCAAAAATGCAATCTGACACTTTAGAAGAACGATATGCAATAAAATTGTGTTTTAATCTTGGGAAAATGACACAGAAACCTATGGAATGCTTCAGACTGCTTTTCGACCATCTTGCATGAATCGAGCATTAGCTTTTGAGCGGCATAAGAGATTTAAGGAAGGCAGGGAGTCTGTGAAGGAGGATGAGAGGCGTAGGAGGAGTAATAAGTCCATATACCAGAGTTGATTGGCCAAAGAGTTAGGGTTAGGGTTATGGTTACTATGTTGAGGTTTTAAGGGAGTTCAAGAAGAGATTCCTTGGAAAGAGGCCAGCACTCTTCAAATCGGTTCAGTGGAATTTCCACCAGGACAATGCACCAGTCCACAACTCCATCCTTGTAACAAACTATTTGACCAAGATGGGCATCAAGACAGTTTTGTACTCTTCCTATAGACCAGACATTGTTCCCTGTAACTTTTGGTTATTCCCTAAGATCAAAGGCTATCATTATGAGACAATTGAGGAGATAAAAGAGGTTTTGACGAAGGTCATTGACACACTCACACAAGAGGACTTCCATGGAGCCTTCCAGAAGTTGTTGGAACAAGTGCATTGCAACCGGAGGAGATTACTTCGAAGTGGACTAGTGTGTGATATCAATAAAAGTGCCCATACGAAAAAACTATGGAAACCTATCGTATGCACCTCGTACATATTTTTTACAGTTCTTTCTTACGTTTATTTTGTACACTGTCCAAGCGAATATGAATAATATCTAAACAGATCCATTTGGCCGATAGATTAAACCCTAACTGATACAATCACTTCGGGTCAGAGATGATCTAAGATTAATGGCAATGAAAGTAGGAGGCAAACTGAATGGATTTTATTTACATATTGATAGATTAACGTGAGTTTCCACACGAGTATGAACTGGTTATCTTTCTTGCAGTCTTAATTACATCAGATACATGCAGTTCAGTGGAAATATTTTAACTGACCTCAAAAGTGTTATAGCTTGAATGGTTTCAATCTTTCCCCATATCTTAATTTCTTCCACTTTCTTTTTCAGCTGCTTTAAGTTATTGTTCCGAGTGCTTTGACTATGAATGGTATCACTGCCTGAATATTTTCAGTTTTCTTGGAAGTTCTAGATTAGTTTATCCGTATTCCAACTGGTCATTTTTTAAAAGTGGGGATTAAGGAAAGGGAGGCACGTATGGGCCGAAACACATGCGTTTCTGATCATAGGTTCACTGGGACCGAAGGTCAGGTGCAAATGGGTCATTACTTGTCATTGATTGTCTGGCCCAGTCGGCTGGGACTGCAAAATACACCACAGAAGGGTAAGACTCGCCCAACGAGTGTCCTTGATATGACACAAAAAATCTGATGTTGAGGCTCCAGTAATGCTGGAGCTTAGGGAATGAGGAGTATCCCTTCATTGCCATCACTCCCAGGTCCATGCTGTCTCGAAGTGGTAGTACTTGATATGGTACCATCTATGGGTCAAATAAAACTGTTAGAAATTTGAACTGTGTTCTTATGCTAAACTGAATTGTTTGAAATAGAACCGCTTGATCATTTAACTGCGTGAAAACAAACGACTGATGTTTAATCGAATTGTTAGTGATACATAGCAATACTTTGAACCGTTTAACTTTATTGACTAGCTAAAATGATTTTTTTTAAATAGAATAGTTTGATCATTTAATTGTGTTAACAAATGACTGATATTTAATTGAAATGTTTGTGTTAAATAGCAATACTTGAAAAAAAATTAACGGAGTGCGAAAAAAAAAATGATTAAAAGGTAATAGAATGAGTTGTATTCGATAGAAATAATTGAACCCATTCACCTGTTAGCAAAAAATAATTATCTGAGGCTCATTTTAAAATCTTATCCACAAAATCTGTTTTAAAAATTATATATTTAATAAGTACGAAATGAATTTGGCATTGAATAACCTACCGTGGTTGAAAACAGAACAAAACCATACTGTCAATGTTTTTCTATGATTCACCCGGCCAAAAAGCAATGAGAATTTTTGCTTGTCATTGATACCCACCCGGTACGAATGGCAGATGTCCGGCTAGAAAGCATGTCCTAAGTGAGTATCTTGAACATTCTCATTAAGTAATATTGTAAGCGATCGTGGAGGGCGATCGGTTAGTTATCAAAAAATCTTGCACCCTCACAAAACCGACATGACAAAATTCAAAATCTTGTAGATTTAATCAGCTATATCCTTCTACAGATGTAATCCGCCTCTAGTTCGATCGTGACTTGCCACCCTACCGATAGCTGCCTTACCGACCCTTTTCAAAAATCACCAATTAACGCGTGTAACCATCTCTCACACCAACCAAAAGAGGTTTCATGATTAACCTTTACAAGTCGGTCATAGAGTTAGGCACTATGAACCCTAATAAGGAGGAGGTGGCCACTACATTACATTCTCTGATCAGTGGTACCGTAGTCATGAACAATTCAGGCTAAATAGGGCGTCGTTTTTACGCATGGTGATACATGAATTGACCAAACGCCTACACAACGGTGATAATCGATGCACTAATAGCACATTGAATAAATGTATTCATTTTATTTTTCTTTTATTTCTACTTTCAAATATTATACGAAAAAATGGATTATGTTTGGAATAAAATCCGATGGTCTAAGGAACGGTCTTGGTTTCTTTGTTTTATGGCATATCAACCTTTGTGAGTTATTTAATGCCAAAGCTATCCTTGTAAAAGAAGAGTGATAGAACTACTTAAACTATAACTTGTGGGGTAAGGGGGTTCGTAGCTTTTCAAACAGTATTAGTCCTAAAGTTAACTTTGAACTCTTTCAGTCATTACACCTCTGAGGCTTACCCACCCCCTGATTAATAGAAAATTCTACATTTTAGTTGTTGCTTTTTTTTTTGCTTTTAGTTTGTTTTCCTTTTTTCTTTTCTTTTTTTTCCTTCTTTGTCTCACGATAAAGAGAATATTGAAAACAGCGTGGAAAACAGGACAGATGTCTTGGCTCATTAGACTGGAGCTGCAGAATACTCCGACTGCATCAGTGCAGAGGGTTAAGACTCTCCCAACGGGTGTCCTGCATACGACACTAAACAATCTGATGGTGAGCCTCCAGTAATGCTGAAGATTTGGTAAATGTCGAATACCCCTTCATTGCTCCCAGGCACACTCTGGCCCGGAGCGGTAACACCTGATAGTGTCCGATTTATGGGTCAAAAAGAACTAAACTGTGTACTTATGCTTAATTGAATTGTCTGAAATAGAAGAGATTATATGTATAAAACTGTATTTGGCATTAGATAACTTACAATGGTTGATATGCCATGAAACCAAAGCAAACCAGAACAGACTTCTGTCTAGTTGTTTGTAACGGAGAAGGTCAAGAAGAAAAAGAAATGCCGCTTCTAAATTGCCCGGTTTGCACCTTGGGAAGTTAGGTAACCATGGTGAGAGATATGGGCAGGAAACCCATTTTTTAACCTACGTGGATTATTCATAATCCTGACCTACTTACCCTGTCGAACACCTTTTCTCAAGGAAACAAAGTTGATATGAAGGGTATTCTTTTCTTTCCATTTTTCTTCGGGGTAGAATATATTGATTAACTTCTCAAACTTATCTGGGAGGTGATAATCGGCAAACAGAATATTTTGTGTGGTTTGAATAGTTGGGAAAGGTATAAAATATTTTGTCAAGCGTCTCACGAATCAAAGGAGAGTTCGATTCTATATTCGTTTAACTAGAATTCTTTTAGAACTCTGTAGAAGTTATTTCTAGTTGAATTCAAAGTAGATAAAATGAAGAAATAAAATGGTAAATAAGTGTTCTGTTCATTTATCATTTCTCTTCATTTACATACATATATATATGTATATATATATGTGTGTGTGTGTGTGTGTGTGTGGCGGATAAACGTGCAAATGATTGAATAAAACTCCGATATATAAATTTATATATTTTTTCATTAAATTGAATGAAAATCTTTTTGAAAAACAGAAGTTACAAAATATTTTATTGTAGCAAAGAATATTAGTCAGAGCATAAATATTTTTAATCGAGATAGTTAAGATTAACTAATGAAATAAAGCAGTTTCTCTTAGCTTAATCTAAAAGGATATATTTTGTGTGAATAAACGTTCTTTCTGTGATTATATCTCTGTGAGAGAGAAAAAAAAGTATTTATGCCTTTAAAATATATACGGCTGCTTCTGAAATATTTATCAGCTGCAGACAGATGGAATTATAGTACGAATACTTAATTGCAATAAAAATGTAAGTAAAAATATTCCGTTTCAAGATAGTGAAGCGATGTTGAAATAAAATGCATTTTTAAAAGGAAAGACTGTAGATGTTCGCTCAAAAGAAATAAATTCAATGGTCGAGAATATCTTAAATAATCTTCCATACCTATCGGTTTGTGAGTTAGTATAGTTCAATTCAGCACATACTGAAGAAATATTCATTTCTTCTCTTATTTATAAGATTAAGGCGGGGTCGAAATTAAACTTAAAAATTGATCATCTAGCTTGTTAACCATTATACCCCCAAAGGTGCCCATTGTCATTCGCGAGGAATCTCAACATTTTAAAACTTTCCAGAGAGTGTCAATTGGTCAATAAACAAATAAATGTTAATCAGTTGATTTCCCATGAACCTCTCTGAAACTAGTAGACAAATTCACCTACCTAGGAAGCAGTGTCTCATCAACCGAAAAAGACATCAACACGCGGCTAACGAAGGCATGGACAGCTATCGTTAAGCTCTCGATCATATGGAAATCAGACCTGACCGATAAAATGCAACGCAGTTTCTTCCAGGCAGCGGTCGTATCGGTACTGCTGTATGGATGAACTACTTGGACGCTAACTAAACGGCTGGAGAAGAAGCTAGACAACAATTACACAAGAATGTTGCGAGCAATATTGAACAAGTTCTGGCGGCAACACCCCACAAGGCACCAACTATACGGCCACCCGCCTCCTATCACGAAAACTATCCAAGTTAGACGAACCAGACATGCAGGACACTGCTGGAGAAGCAGGGCCAAGCTCATAAGTGACGTACTCCTATGGACCCCCACATATGGCCGGGCAAAAGCAGGACAACCAGCTCGAACATACATACAGCAGCTATGTGAGGATACGGGATGTAGCCCTGAAGACCCTTCCAGAGGCGATGAACGATAGGGAGAAGTGGCGAGAGAGGGTCAGGGATATCCGTGCTGGCGGCATAACATGATGATGATGATGATATATATTTAGGTCTGTCAAATTGTGCTAAAGGTTACCCAGGAAGAAAAGCCATAGCTGAACATTTTTGTTGCCGTAATACACTACCACTTCATAAAAAACAAGCTAAACTAATTTAGAATTCTGTGCTGGTGATGACTATAAAAAGAAGAAAGGTGTGTGATCATTATAAAATTTCCGGGAGAGGCTTTAAAATTTTTGAACGAATTTCAATATATATATATATATATTCGCAATAAATAATAAATGTAAAGTGTGCATTGTTTGCTTTTTTGTTTATAGTAAAAATTATTTTAATCCCTCAGAAATAATTGTTTTTAGGCTATTCAGAATTGACCCGTACCAAACAGAGTACCCCACATTTAAATCATCAAGTATTTGGTGGAAACAACAATCATTAACAAAATGAAATGTAAAAAAAAAACTGCCTGATGATTGCTGTTTTGTAAAAAAAAAATCCATGAAACCCAGGGGTCGCAGTCTAAATTCCATGGCATTATATATATATATATATATATATATATATATATATATATATATATATATTGAGAGAGAGAGAGAAAAAAATAGTGTCCGATAATATGGGAATTATTTAAGAATTCAACTTTTCCAACAAAATTAATTTGATTGACATAAACTAATTCACTGTCTTCGTCGATTATATTAAGGTATAATTCATAATTAACAACTTTGAAAAAAATCAGTTTTGCTTTGAATTTTATTGATCTTGCCATGAGGAAATTGTTTGAAACTAGTTGTACAATATAATATGCCAATAATCATAATTTTGGACTATAATAATTAAATACATGGGTCGTTTAAAAATGTATAAGTTTTACCCCTATTTTTATCCTGATTTAACACACTACAACTTCTCGTCAAAGTTGAAAAACAGGTTTAAATTCTATGCAGGTGAGGCTCATACAAATTTAAGAGGTGTATGACGAATCTAAAAATTGGACAAATCTTGGAACTTTTTGAACGACCTTCTAATGTTTGTGCAGCCCTGATGAATTTAAGAACCACAACACTTCGTTATAAAAATATAAACCTCATATTTTATTCTCGAAAAGAGGCAAACTTTTTGTATTTGAGAGAGACAGACGGACGAAAGGAGACAAATGCAGACTACCCATATTGACCCAATCGTCTTTTTCTCTTGACCATACCTCACTGTGTTATCTTCAAGGCTCAATTAGAACTTCTCCTGCTTCTTGGCCGAAGGCCCGCTGTTAGCATTTCTGGGGGACGCTGCCCAAGCGGAGTGCCCAGCCTCTTGCTGGTGCTCCCGTGACTGCAAACTGGACTAACTCAAAACTGACTCTCACAGACTGCCCGTGTCTCACGTGCGCATCTGTATAAATCATTTCGTAACACCCATGCATATCCGTTTAACCACGTGTCTGCTTCCGTTTATCATCACAGGTACGTCCTGTGCAAAGATTCTCTGAATGAAGGCTCGGTCAAGGGTCAATATGCAACAGTAACTCAACAAAGATTATGAATAGAATTGTGATTTACTTTTTTAATGGTGACTTTTGCACCTCCCTATTTCTCTCTTTCTCGCTCTTATATATATATATATATATATATATATATATATATATATATACAAAAAAGAAAACAAAACATAAGATTGAATTGTCATGCTTTGCCATGAAATTAGTTTCTTCTGAAATATAATTTTATTTCATAATTTTTTTTCTGCAGTAAAATGATATTTCTGAAGAAGCTACCCTTATCACCAAACAAATCAATTTAATTTTCCGTATTATCTTTCTTTTTCAATCCCATCAACTTTTATTCCAAATCTTATATATATATATATATATATATATATATATAAAATGGGTGAGCTCACAAGCTTCCAAATAGTCAAAAAAGTAAGATAAAACATACTGAAAATAAGATTATTCTATACAATGTCAAATTTGTAAATATACCGCATAGCTTTTTAAAACGTCTTTGAGTATGTTTAAATATTTAACATTTCAGATCAGGTTGGTGATTATTTTTTTCCTGAGACAGTTTACTTTTTCTTGAGAACGTCTAATTCACATATTCTTCCACGAATAACATGATTACAGAACCCTGGCGCCATTATAATACCATTAAAACTTTAGATCATATTAAAAAAATATCTGAACTTAACACATGGTATGGACATGTTGTTTGGTTCAATATAGATTACTTTTTAGTGGTATAGAAATTCTTTTGAAAAAAATATTCGTAATCATTTTATAAATTATTAACTTCTGACAGTGAGGCACGGTTGAACCAAGTCAAATCAGCTTAAAAGTTAATGTTTGCCAAATATCATCATCGTCTGGAGAATGATGTGATGGTTAACGTCCTAATTTTGAGAATTGATGAGTCGAGTTCGAACGTGAGTGAGGTAACTTGTCGCTTGTACAGTTGGCTAAGACATGAATATTTTAGACACTTTCACAATGGGAAAATAGTAGGTTGGTTGTTTGAGTTTTATGGTATATCCCATATTTACCAATGCCTCCGCTCGGGCAGGATATGACGCATGGTCAATTTTTAAACGGAGTTTAACAGGTTTAAATTCAGAGTTTTCTTTCTCCTACACTAGTTGCCTCCCCAAGGCTGAAGAACCTAGACTGCCCTACTATTTACCCATACCTGGAGGGAGAATAATTGGATTCATACCTTTTCCAAGGATATTAGTGATATGTGAAATGCAATCAGCCCCGTCAAAGATTGGAACTCGTGTCAACGTGTCCATTTCTTACGAAGATAGCCATTAAACCACGGGCACCTCCATGGTATATCAACCTTTATGGTATATCAACTTTTGTAAGTTATTAAACGCTAAATCCACTTTTATGCAAATAGTCCTACTTTTTAAAAATTCAGTTTAGCATGAGTACACAGTTTAATTGTCAAAAACATTTCTTTTTCGAGCTATTCAGTCAATTAAAACAGTTCTAATTCAGCTAATTCAGCCTAGTATAAGTATAGATTTTGTCTGCACACAGTGAAATATCAAAACGGTTCTATGTAAAACAATTCAGTTTTGTGTAAGCACAGAGCTGCTGTATGTATGTTCGAGCTAGTCGTCCTGCCTTTGCACGTCCATGTGAAGGGGTCCACATCACTTATGAGCTCTTCACTACTTTTCTAGCAGTATCCCGCATGTCTGGTTCGTCTAACTTTGATAGTTTTCAGGATAGGTGGTAGGTGACCGTACAGCTGCTGCTTTGTGGGATGCTGTCTCCAGGACTTGTTCAACATTGCTCACAGCATTCTTGAGTAGTTACCGTCAGGATTTTTAGTTTCTTCCAAGCAGCAGTCGTATCGATACTGCAATATGGATGCACTACATGGACGCTAACAAAACGTATGTAGAAAAAGCTTGACGGCAACTACACAAGAATGCTGCGAGCATTATTGAATTTCTTTTATTAATGGTCATTAAATATGATGGATGAAATTATATATATATATATATATATATATATATATATATATATATATATATATATATATATGATAAAAATAAATAGAAAAGTGGATATATTAAAAAAAATATCAACGGATTAAGTTCAGAATCTTTCGTCTTTTTTTTAATAACGGAACCTTTTCAACTGAGAAAAATAGTTTTTTTCTAAAATTTAACAAAAGGAATATATAGATAAGTGTATATAAATGTGAATATGAAAGAAGGTAGGGTCTAAACCTCTACCTCCTTAACCCGAGCATTCATATCACCATATCCCCTTTTACTCCCCTTCTATTCCTCCCTCTGAATACCTCCTTTTCCTCATATTACCTCTCTCTTTTCTCTCTGAAATTAAATCAAAATCAACAATTCCTTCCACCACCACTCAACCATAGATCTATTTCCCCTCTTTCATTGTCTGTCTTTTGTCTTGAGACCCTACCCCCGTTCATATTCACATTTATTAACTCTTATTTGTTTCTAAGTTGTACTAAACTTTGAAAAAAAAAACTCTTTTTCTTAGTTGAAAAAAATTCCGTCAATAAAAAAGAAGGAAATATTCTGAACTGAATCCGTTGTTTGTGTTTTTAGTATATCCACTTTTCAGATGTACAAAAAAGTTCTACCTTTTCTGCACACACACACACACACACACACACACACATACATATATATATATATATATATATATATATGACGTTAAAGTAAGTATATTCACGATTCGTTTAAAAACTAAAAGATCGGGTTGATTTATCTATTAATCGTTGGCAAAGATTAAAGAATTAGAACACTTAGATGATGTTCTCTTACTTTTTGCTTTCATTTAACAGTACATAAACTAATAAAAAATATTTAAAAAACACTATTTCTTTTATAGCTAAAATTCCGGCTTCATAAGATATATCCTGAAGAAACTAGATTAAATTATTTAAATTAATAGAAAAATTTGTATTCGAGCTATAAAGAGAAAAATACTATGGAATAATCAAATACTGAGAAAAAGTTATAGAATTCGTTGACAAAAAAAAATAGAAATAATACTTACTAGACAGTATTCAAGTTTATATGACAGCCCTAAGTCTCACAGGCATAGATTTCACTTACTTAAATTAATATTCTTTATCAAACTAGTTCCCAAAGTAGTTAATTTTTAAAACTTAACTAAGAAATTTTTTAAAAAATGAGATTCATAGAAAAGTCAAACGGAAACAAATTTTAACACAAACCACAAAAGAAAATGGGAATAAACGAAGAAAAAATGGCGTGTGAACGATTGGATGAAAGTGATTTTCTATCATCATCATCATCATCATGTCACGCTGCAATTACAGATTTCCCGATCCTCTCTCGCCACTCGTCCCTTTCGTCCATTGCTCCCGGGTAGTCTTGAAGGCTTCATCCAGTATAGGCACAGAGTCGTTGTATATAAGTTCTACCTGGTCGTCCTGCATTTGCTCGTCCATGTGAAGGGGTCCACCGGAGTATATCACTTATGAATTCGTTCTTACATCTTCGGATCTGTCCCACATATCTGGTTCGTCTAACTTTGATAATTTTCGTGATTGGTAGTAGGTGGCTATACAGCGGCTACTTTATGGGGTGCTGCTTCCGGGACTTGTTCAATATTGCTCGTAGCATTCTTGTGTAATTACCGTCAAGCTCATATGTTTAGTTAGCGTCCATGTAGTGCATTCATATAGCAGTATCGAAACAACCACTGCTTGGAAAAAAATGCATTTGTGTTTTTCTTGTCTTTGACTATATATATGCCACTAAGGATTCAATGAATCATAAATAAGGACTCTCTGATGAAATTTAAAAAAATAAATTAACTGTGTACATTTACTAACTTGAAACATAATACAGGCAGGACGGAGAAGGATTTTTCTTCTCTTGAAAGCCATGGGCAGCAGCATGGTGGACGTAAAGGCGGATAAACCAAATGACAGGACAACGCCATGCCTAAACAGGTTTTTGGTGTACGAATCCCACAGTACAACGACCAGAATCAAATAGCTCGATCGGGGAACTCCTGCTGCTCATCTGTTAGGGTGGCTTCTATAGATAGGAATAAAAACACAGCCATCGAAAGATTACAATGAGTCACAGTTAAATCACTTGATTTTCTATGAACATCATCCACTTCTGTTAAATTTCATAATTTTTACCATTTAAAACAATTAATGCCACCATTACTTTAAGATGCAAAAAAGACAAAAGAGTTAGTATAAAAACAGCAGTTTTAACAGAAGAAAATAATATACGACACAATATAATATAGGGGTGAAGAAAATAGTAATTGCAATGATATTGGACGGAGATAACATGCAATTTAGATAGGAAAAAAATCAGATAGTTAAAAAGAAAAAAAGGAGTGATAGCAAAAAAAGTGGAAATTGAATTACAGACGTGAAAGACTTAATGTCGAAATCAAAAGTTTTAAGTTTGAAATTTTTCTGAGATTATTCTTTCGATCTTACTATATATATATACATATTGTCATCCACAGACAGACTGTTTTGTTCTATCACAACTATCCAGTGTGGCTAAACACGTACGATGCTTGAAACTGGGATCGAAACCCACCCAAATGTACCTTAGACTTAGTATCAGACCACTCGGCCAACAAGCGTACCACGTCAGCTAGGGAATTATAAGGTATTAAGTAGCACAGCAACAGCAGCAATCGTTTGTTTACATTTTATACCTTACCAGATACCAGAGTGCTCAATTCGTTCAATGGACTCTGCATTATGCGCGCAGCAGACGTAAAATCATTCGCCAGAATGCTTAACCCCCATAGGGGAGCTTATATATTGTCATCCACAGACAGACTGTTTCGTTGTATCACAACTCTTCAGTGTAGCAAAACATGCACGACGCTTGAAGCTGGGATCGACACCCGCACTACTTTACTTTAGACTTAGTATCAGACCGCTCGGGCGACAAGCGTACCACGTCAGCTTAGGAATTATAAAGTATTAAGTAACACTGCGTTCATTTGTTTACATTTAATACCTTACCGGATACCAGAGTGCTCAATTCATTCGAACTGTAATATATATATATATATATATATATGTGTGTGTGTGTGTGTGTGTATTACATGGTATGTCAGTGACCCTTGGTTTCCTCTTTAGGCATTCATCAGAGAGAGTGAAAGATTTTCAAAAAAGACTGATTGATATGGTTTTTGTTTTGGTTGTATTCGAAGGTGGATTTTCTTTCTATGTATGCGTACGTATGTTTTGGTGGTGTTGGAAGGGGGGTTTCTTTCTATGTAAGTGTACCTATGTTTTGGTGGTCATGGAAAAGGGGATTCTTTCTATGTATGTGTACCTATGTTTTGGTGGTGTTGGAAAGTAGGGTTTCTTTCTATGTAAGTGTATCTATGTTTTGGTGGTGTTGGAAAATGGGATATGAAAATTTCGTCAATGCACACCTCGAGGCAGCAGCAAAATACATTCCAACAAAACTTAAAACTAAATATAGAGTCCCATGGGAAACTTTAGTGGTGAGAGAAAAACGTGCACTAGTGAAAACAGCCTCCAAAAACTATCGAAAAAAAAAAACAAACACAAATGCCTTAAAACTAAAAACGGCACAATATCAATTAGCAGGCATATATATAAAGGAACGGACAGAATACATTCAAAATCAGATAGATAAGATTAGAGACTCGGTGGAAGATAGACAATTTAGAATAGCCTGGCAAACAATAAACGAAGTGAGCAGAAGAAAGAACACAGCCAAAGCAAAACTGAAAGCAGCAAACCAACAAGAAAGAATAAAACTGTGGAAACAGCACTTCGAAAACTTACTTGGAAACCCACCAAAAATAACACATGAACCAATCACTTAAATAATTAGCAAACAATTAGACATTAAACTAGGACCGTTCACAGAAGAAGAACTCGACTCGGTTCTCAGAAAAATTAAAAATAGGAAAGCTGCAGGGCTGGACGAAATTCCCCCGGAAGTATGGAAGACCAGACAATTCGACGACATACTGCTCCGACACTGCAACGCAGTATACAATCAAAATCCGATAGATAGATGGATGAAGGGATGCATACTCCCCTTCCCTAAAAAGGGGGACCTCGGATTAGCCAAAAACTACCGAGGCATAACACTTACATCCATAGCAGCCAAAATCTACAATACCCTACTACGAAACCGCATAGAACCCAAAATCGACAACATACTTAGAAAAAACCAAAATGGCTTCCCAAGAAATAGACCTCACAAATATTAACCATCCGGAGAATCCTTGAAAGTGTACGGGCAAAGAACCTACAAGCGACATTGATATTTGTCGACTTTACCAAGGCTTTCGATTCGATTCACAGAGGAAAGATGGAACAAATCATACTAGCGTACGGCATACCTAAAGAAACCGTAGCGGCAATAACGATTCTCTATAGAAACACTAAAGTAAAAGTACGATCACCGGATGGAGACAGAATACCTTGACATTGTAGCAGGAGTACTACAAGGGGACACGCTGGCCCCGTACCTCTTTATCATTTGTCTAGACTTCGTACTTAGAACATCGATTGACAAAATCAAAGAGATTGGCTTCAAACTGACGAAGAAAAGAAGCAGAAGGTACCCTGCAACAACAATTACCGACGCCGACTACGCCGATGACATAGCGATACTGGCAAATACACCTGACCAAGCCGAAACACTTCTGTATAGCTTGGAACGAGCAGCAGCAAGCATAGGCCTCTATGTTAATGCACACAAAACGGAATATATGTGCTATAACCAAACGGGGGGCACCTCCACTCTAGAAGGAAACCCTCTTAAACTAGTAGACAAATTCACTTACCTAGGAAGCAGCTTCGAATCAACCGAAAAGGACATCGAAACGAGGTTAACGAAAGCATGGACAGCTATCAATAGGCTATCGATTATATGGAAATCAGACCTGACCGATAAAATGAAACGCAGTTTCTTCCAGGCAGCGGTCACATCGATACTGCTATATGGCTGCACTACTTGGACGCTAACAAAACGGCTGGAGAAGAAGCTAGATGGCAATTACACAAGAATGCTGCGTGCAATCCTGAACAAGTCCTGGCAGCAACACCCCACAAGACACCAACTGTACGGCCACCTGCCCCCTATCACGAAAACTATTCAAGTTAGACGAACCAGACATGCAGGACACTGCTGGAGAAGCAGAGATGAACTCATAAGAGATGTACTCTTATGGATCCCCACATATGGCCGCGCAAAAGCAGGACGACCAGCACGAACGTACATTCAACAGCTATGTGAGGATACGGGATGTTGTCCTGAAGACCTACCTAGGGCGATGAACGATAGGGAGGAGTGGCGAGAGAGGGTCAGGGATATCCGTGCTACCAGCGCGATATGATGATGATGATGATGTTTTGGTGGTGTTGGAAAGGGGGGTTTCTTTCTAGGTATGTGTACCTATGTTTTGGTGGTGTTGGAAAGGGGGGGTTCTTTCTAGGTATGTGTACCTATGTTTTGGTGGTGTTGGAAGGGGGGTTTCTTTCTATGTATGTGTACCTATGTTTTGATGGTGTTGGAAGGGGGGGTTCTTTCTAGGTATGTTTACCTATGTTTTGGTGGTGTTGGAAGGGGGGATTCTTTCTATGTATGTGTACCTATGTATTGGTGGTGTTGGATGGGGGGACTTTCTTTCTACGTATGTGAACCAATGTTTTGGTGGTGTTGGAAGGCGGGGTTCTTTCTATCTATGTGTACCTATGTTTTGGTGGAGGTGGAATGGGGGGTTCTTTCTATGTTTTTGTACCTATGTTTTGGTGGTGTTGGAAAGTGGGTTTCTTTCTATGTATGCTACTACGCGAAGTTGTAAGGAAAGGTGCTACTCCATTCCCTAGAAATCTCCACTATATCTCTTCCGTACCTTATAATGTTGAGTGTTAAGCAAAGCGGCATCTAGTACCATTTTTGAGTCATTGGCATGATTTAACCTGGGATTGAACCCCGGTCTCCTGGACCATTGGCGAACACTCCACTCATTAGGACAAATATAGTTAGATAAACTATAAGAATTTGATGGTTTGGTTTCTTTGTTTAATGGCATATCTACTCTTTTTCGATTACTTAATACCAAACCCATTCTCCTAGAAGAACAGTAGTGGTACTATTTAACCCATAGTTGGGAGGATAAGGGGATTCATACCTTTCCTAAGGGTATTTGACCGAAAGTGAACGTAATAGTGCGACTGGAGTACGAACTCGCGTACTACGATTCCGCAGTCCATCGCTTTTAACCATTACACCACGAGGACACCCCCCTATAAGAATTTGAAAATTGCTAAATACTTTTCAATCGTCATATACATATACACACATACAAACACGCACACACACAAACATATATATATATATATATATATATGCATATATGCATACGCATGAAAACCTGTGTGTGGATTATTTCCTTCTCTCTCTCACACACACACACTCACTCTCTCTCTCTCTCTCTGTATTTCTCTTTCTCTCTCTCTCTCGCTCTTTCTCTCTCTCTCTCTCTCTCTCTCTCTCTCTCTGTGTATATGTCTGTGTTTGTGGTATGTAAAAGAGATATGTTCAAGCTATGTACTTATTCAATTAGTGGTGTTTTCTCGTACCATAAATTTGTACATATACCATATTTCTCCCGTTATCTCTGATGAAGTTAATTGAATTGCTTACAGCAATGTCATTCATACTGAAATGATTTGTTGGCATCGATATGCTCTCCACAATGTGGGAGATGTCTCTACGTTACGGTTGATTAAATAGTGCACAATTACCCCGCTCGTCTATTATGGAGTTTAGCTAAAGCCGGAAGTTTACGAGCACGCTGACTTCACCAGAAATTTTAACTTGATACATTCTTAACACAGAGTTGGTATTCAGTAGGTTCATGTATTTCTCGATTAAGTATCAACAATCTAATAAAACTAATGAACATTGTAAAAAATAAAACCACAATAATAAGCAATTATTTAACTGTCAAGAATGTATTTATTGATTTCAACGGCATGTCAGCCCCATCTACATTTTTTATGCCATGAAGTTTGTAAATCGCGCTTATTGGACGTTCATATTAACATTTTTTTGTGTAATTGTTTCTTAAAAGAAATTTTTGCTTTGGAAATGGTCATAACAAATATCTATAATTTCGAACAGATCCATTTGAGCAAAAGATGGGACCCAAGCATATACTACTGCGTGGATGTGAGAGAAATTGTATCGTAGTTGTATTCCACACTCCCTTGATATCCAGAATCGGAGCCTCACTACCAAAGATTTGTGTCTTAAACAGGTACTCCTTTTAGGGGAAGACGTACACCCGTACAAAAGATACAATCCGCGTATTCTAAGCCCCTCTTCAGGGTAGTAGTCTATCTTTAGAACATGAGCGGTCATTATTCTTGCCACTCCCAAGAACTTAATACGTGGTGCATTCAATAAGTTCCCAGACTTTTTTGTATAGGCATTTAAAATTGCCGTAGACTCTTGAAAATTCACTATGTTATTGCAATACATCTTATGAGATGACTGACTAATGTTTATGATTTCAGGTTCAAATGAACCGCTACAGCAGCAATTAGAATACACCCTACTACTTCGTGGGTTATGTAATGCCAAAGCGATCCTTCTGGAATAACAGCAGTGATGCTTTTTAACCCCTAGCTAGGGGGATAAGGGGGTTCATACCTTTCCAGGTGGTTTTAGTACGAAAGTGAACGTAATAGCGCGACTGACGTTTGAACTCGCTTAATACGACTCCGTAGTCCAACACTTTAACCACTACACCAGAGGGACATCCGCTTTAATCATAAGTGAAGTGGACAATACTTAGCATACACTAACTGCAGATGAGTAACACCACCTCAAAAAATGGTGTCCTGTGGAGAACACATCTGTTGGTGAGATTGAATTCTGAGTAGAGTGGAATACCGTTCATTACAATTATTCTCAAGTTCACTCAGATTTGAAGAGATTTTACCCGTCTTGGTCGTGTTTATGAGTCAAATATGTTTGTTTGTTAGTTTCTCTGTTTAATTAGATATCAACTTTCATGCGTCACTTTATGCCTAAAACATCCTTGTTGAAGAAAAGTATTATTTCGATTTAAACCATAAGTATTGGTATTAGAATTTTTCAAACCTTCCCCAAGAGTATATGCCCTAAAATTAATCTAATAGCCGGATAGAAGTTCGAACCCGCTTACTTCAATGTCACAGGTCAGCAGATTAGCCACTACGATATATCTCTTTGATTGACTTAAAAATACAATCTTCTATTTTTTTTACCTTTTTCTTTTTTTTTTTCTTTTTTTTTTTTTTTTTTTGAAAGTTGTTATATCGACGATGGAATGAGTGAAAATTTTTTTGTGACGACCTCTCTGGCTTTCACTTTTCCTTCCTGAGATAAATTCTGTCATATCTTCTTCTCTATCAACTTCTTTTCGGAACACTTCATTGAATTCCGTCTGGGAATCCATACTTCCATATCACGATTTACATTTTTAGCTACGTGAGTAAGGATTTCTAATTTGGCCGGGTATAGCAATTGAACGTCTATTATTTAACGCAAATATACATTATCAATTATTAGAACCAAATAAACTGTCCATGAATCATTACATATTTTCTGAGTAGAAAATTCGTTATTTTAGTCATGGGTAAGGATGATATACTTCAAATGATTGATAAATAATATAAGTAAAATGTTTTCTGAGAGCTGAATGCTGCAGAAATTACAATCAGCAATCATCTGTTATCTATAAAACACAACAAAGCTGTTACCTACATGTAACGAGGTTGCATTTATTCATCTGCATATATTAGTTTGGTTTTATGGCATATCAACCATTGTTGGTTAAAGCCAATCCCTCTTGATACATATATATTAAATAGATATAATTTAGCTTGGTTGTGTTTTATGGTATATCAACCATTGCAGGTTATTTAATGCCAAATCCACTTTATGTATATATATATATATATATATATATATATATATATATATATATTTATTTATATATATTTAATATTTATTATTTGGTTTGCTTAGGTTTTATGGCATATCAATAATTTTAGGTAATTTAATAACAAATCTATTTTTATACATATAAATATTTCTATTTCAAATAATTCATTTCAGCATCAGCGCAGTTTAAATATCTAAAACAGTTCTATTTCAAACAATTCAGTTTAGCATAAGTTCACAGTACTTTCAACATTGAAGATGGAAAGTAGCATTCTGGTATTATTGGACACAAGCACAACCCGAAAGCCTTACAAAACAACTGTTGTATGGCCAACAATCTCCTATCTTACAAACTAACTTAGTTTAGCGAAGTACAACGAACTAGTTATTCAAGGAACTACTGGAGAAGCAAGGATAAGACCATAAGCATTCTTCAATTGACTCCTACATATCGACGAACACCAAAAAGTTACATATATCAACTCTGCAAGTACATAGGATGCAGCTTAAAAAAACTGTCAGGAGCGATGAATGATAAGGATGGATGACAGGCCAGAGACTGGGAATTTGAATATATATCTATCTATATATATATATATATATATGCGTGTGTGTGTGTGTGTGTGTGTGCGTGTGTGTGTATGTACGCGTGTGTGTATAT
>OY757909.1:16254948-16279948 GCA_963585895.1 Sepioteuthis lessoniana
ACACAAAATTAAAAGGGACTGACCAGTAGATTAATTCCACTCCTGTTTCTTAATCGTTCTAACATATAACATGTTAACACCCTCTGCTCACGCCTATGAACGAAAGAATTAGTAACTTTGTAAATTGATTTCCACTTTATGTTTTTTTATCTTTATTTTCTGATTTTTAATTTTATTTTTTTAATTACCTTATTTTATCTTCTGAATACGAACTGTAACTCCTCATTCGCATCTCTGGGACAAGACAGAGCATGTAAAAGAGTCATCTGACGAGAGGGAGAATATACCAACAATATTCTCCTCCGAAATAAATTTATTATGACGGCTTAACCGTGTTTTAGTCTTCATTTAATTGTACTATATATATATATATATATATATATATATATATATATATATATATATATATATATATATATATATATATGTATAAATTTCGAGATATTAGTGAGATTTTTAATTGTATCTGCTGTGGTTTGTATGATTGGTATTCATAATTTACTTTTTTTTTTCAATCAAACGTTAGAAAAAAGCCTTCAATACACAGTCATCAAGTAAACTTAAGAAAAAACAGTCCCACAATTCCCATCACCACACACTGATCTCTCCACTCACTAACACAATTAATAGACCTCTCTATGACAAATTGACCAAATTATGGATTAGCACTAATACAAACCATATCACAAACCATTAAAACTCTCACAGATATATATATATATATATAATATATATATATATATATATATATATATTCTTTAAGAAAAAAACAACGAAACCGGTCACATAGGATTATAAATTTATTTCCATCCTGTTACGCATTTTTGAAATTTCCAAAAACACGAAAAAAAATTTAACAGGACTTCTTCAGATCTTTTTGATGAAAAAAACTAGAATTTATCAAAAAGATTTTTGGAAATTTCCAAAATGCGTGGCAGGATTGAAATAAATCTATAATCCTATGTGACCTGTTTCGTTGTTTTTTCTTAAAGAATGTATTGCTCTGTATTATTGGTACATTGAGCTCTTTACCAGGAAAATTTTAAATATTCATTCAGGAATAATTTCTTGTCCGGATTGAATTACTCCCAACTCCGGTTTAACTGGACCAAGAATACTATATATATATATATATATATATATATATATATATATATATAGAATACTTAGTCCAGTTAAACCGGAGTTAGGAGTAATTCCATCAGGACAAGAAATTATTCGTGAATGAATATTTAAATCTTCCTGGTTTTTGAAAATTTCAAAAATGCGTAACAGGATTGAAATAAATTTATAATCCTTTGTGATTGGTTTCGTTGTTTTTTTCTTAATGAAAATATATATATATATATATATATATATATATATATATATATATATATATATAGTAGCATGTTTGATTAAATAGTAAGGACATTTTGTCCGTATAATTTAATTAAGGTCCTTTCGAGTATACTGATAAGTGTCTTGGTTGCAAGTTGGATTTGGTGGATGGATAAAAGAACAATTATAAAAACCAGAGCAAAATTACCATCCTCATTTCGAACCACCCTCCTTAACAAACTTAAAAATATTAAACAAAGCCTTAACAATAATGGATTTTCCAACTACATTGTTGATACCAAAATAAAACAATTCATTAATAAACCTGAACAACATGACATAGACAATAACCTAAACCATTAACAAGCAATAAACCTTTACAACAAAAAACAATTCATAGTAACTATAAAATAGATGAACTGACCCTACCAAAAAAGTTAGACTTATCATTTACTACAACAAATTTAAAACCTCCAACCTAATTATTTCTAATAACACTTTCCCCTCTAGTGAACTTCTTTATAAGACCAACGTCGTATATATGTTCAAATGTCCCTTGGAAGACTGTGTCTCCAAAAAGTAGAGAGTATGTTTGTCTTACCACTACAACTCTTTCTAGACGACTTGCAATGCGCTTTAATGATTCTAGCTCCATAGCTTTACATCTTAAAACCTATTCTATTCCTAAATCCAAGTTTCAAAAAATTCTCGTTAAAAACACCACTATAATTGCACATGAAATTGATAAACTACGACTATAAATCCTAGAAGCCCTACATGAACAAAAAAAACTTCAAATCAATAGAATTAATTTTGAAAATAGCGACAATGTTTTGAAATGCCTTTAGAATTTTTTTTCATATTCCGTATTTCTTGATAATATTCTATTTCTGTCAAGAGAGTTCTGTTTTTTAAATTGATCGACAACGCAGTTTTATCCCACTCAGCGTTTGCATAGTTTTGTTATATCATACAAACCAACAAACTTTCAAAACACGTTAAAAAAAAACACTCTTTAAACATTCAAGCAATCCCTGATGATGGCCTATGAAGGGTCCTAAAGCGCTCGGGACAATTTTGGTAAATCCATCCCCCAATTTCAACCGGAAACCAAGACACTTATCAAAAAATTCGAAAGGTTCTTAATTAAATTATACAGACAAAATGTGTCTTTACTATTTAATCAAACATGCTTAAATGAACAAATACTGCCTAACCATATATATATATATATATATATACACTGTATCAGAACTCCCCAAATCTTCAGAAGTAGTTTTAGAAAGGTTTTAAAATAATTTCAAGAGTCAATATGCAATTAAAGAAACGACAAAAAATGAACAGGTAATGTTGGATCTTCATTATTTGAAAACATTTTTTTTTATATCCAAGTGTGTTTAACTGGCCTTTATTGGAACTCCGCTTCTAAGAAATCTGTTTCTGAGGTCTCAATTTGAAAAATATTTGTTAAACAAAGAAAGTGTGTATAACAACTTATCCATAATTGTTGAGTTCAGATATTTAAATCAAGCTCTTTTTTTAAGGTTTAGGCATCAAGCCATATCTGCCTATTTGCTTTCCAAGTGATGTTTTGAAATGAATTGTCTTGATGTTAAATCAATTTAGGGTCAATTTCATGTCCTAAACTGGTTGCTATATCAAGCTTAAAGATCACTGTGTGCCCAAATATTTACCCATATCTGGAGGGGGAATAATTGTATTCATACATTTCTCAAGGGTATTAGCGTTATGTGAAATGAAAACAGCCTAATCAAGGATTTTAGAACGCCAATCGCTGAGTCAATTTCTCACGGCGTTAACCATTATCACACGAGTACCTCTACGATATATATATATATATATATATAGAGAGAGAGAGAGAGAGAGAAAGAGAGAGAGAGAGAGAATCGGAGACCAGAGTTAAAATTCTGGACAAAGTCGTTCGTAATGCATTTCGTACAAATGCTGATGCTAAAGGCATGAATCCATCTCTCCGCCAAGTTATGGGTAAATAGTCGGGTACAATAGGGTTTCTATGATTGATAGATCAACTGGTCTTGAAGGAAACCTCTAAATTAAAAATAAAAGTAGAAATTGAAAAATGAGTTGCATCCTATCCCTGGCGAAGAGGCTGGGTACATAGATACACAAGTACTAATATGTATATACACTGTCATCCACACACAGACTGTTTCGTTGTATCACAAATCTTCAGTGGGACTAGACACGTAGGGAGCTTGAAGCCAGGATCAAAACCCGCCCAACTTTACCTTAGACTTAGTATTACACCGCTCAGCTAATAACCTTACAAAGTAAGTTCGGGAATTATAAGGTATTAAATAGTAGCGTTCGTTTGTTAACATTTTATACCTAACCGGTTACCATAGTGCTCAATTCTTTTAAAACGCTTTACATTATGCGAGCTGAAGCCGTAAGAGAGAAATATTTGAATGAAAAGAATATACGAGGATTTGGTGTTTATATTTTCTTCAGGTTTTCTTGTTTGAAAGCAGTGTAAAAATCATCCGAAGTTTCTATTAATCTAATCCAAACTGGGGTACTTTCAATTACCTTTGCAAAATTTCAAGGATACGGATATCTCTGTGTTCTGGAGTTGTAGACTTTTTCTCTACTCAAGAATATTTTTGAGCACGTGTGTTCATGGCGTATAGGTGACGTCATATATGTATTTTAAACAAACTCAGGAAATTCTGACTGCGGATATATATATATATATATATATATATATATATATATATATATATATATATATATATATATATATATATATATATATGATCATTAAAAGAATTCCCCCAGTCTCTTAAAACTACAGAGATTACATCATCTAATGGTCAATAGTCGAAGTGAGTAGAGTGCTCGCCAGTGGCTTGGGGCACTTGGGCCCAATTTAAAGCCGCCATACTAAAGACCCAAAAAATGGTACTTGATGCTGACTTGCTTAACACACATTATAAGATATGGATCAATGGCAAAGTGGTGCAAGCAAGGGAAATTAGTATCTCCCTCCCCTACATCTCGGTGTAATAACTGATGAAAAAAGAGCCCTCGGGTCGTCCTCGACTAAGGTCACCAAATCATATATATATATTAATATATATATATATATATATATATATATATATATATATATATATATATATATATATATAAGTACCTTTGATTAAATCATGAAGACGCATTTTGTCAGTATGATTTTATTAAGGTCCTTTCAAGATTCTTGACAAGTGTTTTGTTTTTAATTTTGAATCGATAGAGGAATTAAACTAAAATTATTCTGGGAGCTTACAGACATTTCATAGGCCATCATCAGAGGTTGTTTGCATGGAAAAGAGTGTTCCTTCTTTTTGTTTTGTTTTTAGTTTTTGTTGTTGTTTTTTTGTTTTTTCAGTTTTTTTATAACATAACAAAATTACGTAAACGCTAGAATGGATATAACTGAGACACTGTTGACATTGAACGATTTTAAATCAGAACCCTATCGACAGAAATATAATAGTATTAA
This sequence comes from Sepioteuthis lessoniana, assembly GCA_963585895.1. Taxonomy (NCBI): domain Eukaryota; kingdom Metazoa; phylum Mollusca; class Cephalopoda; order Myopsida; family Loliginidae; genus Sepioteuthis; species Sepioteuthis lessoniana. The sequence continues at coordinate 16,259,795 of OY757909.1, forward strand.
GAAAAATAGAATAATATATATATATATATATATATATATATATATATATATATATATATATATATATATATATATATATATATATTGTCAGAGTTTCTAAAACAATAAATTTTATTTTGCCCGTCTGTTAGGGTATATATTTAACATAAAAATTTTTTTTTCATATCAATCTGTTTTCTAGTTTATCTTTGGCAGGAATTTTTTTATATTGGAAAGTTGTGTTTAATTTTTGTCTAGACTGATGCTATAAATAAACAAATGAAATGTAAAATAATCAGTGATAAAATGAATTTCAATGACCACTGTGGCCATAGAGATTTGTATGTTTACATGCACAGAAACCATAAATTCTCACAAATATCCATGGTCTTATTGATTTATCTTTTTAGTTGAATTCAAAACTGACGACAATATCTCGAGTGAAAAGTCATTTGTGTGATTCAAACGGTAATTCGTTCTCAAGATGACATCTGTTTAAATGCAGCAGAAGAGGATATCTTGGCTTATACTTAACACATTAAGAAATGAAAATAAATTTGAAAAAGAAAAAGAATCAAGTCAATCTGGATAAGGAAAACCTGAATTTAATGAGATTTTACATTAAAAAGTATATCCATTAGATGTTCCTAAAAAATCGCAATAGCAGTACTGATTTATTGGGATTCCTTTTGAGATGAAGCTTCTTAATCTGAGAATTAATTTTTTTTGGTGGGGGGGGGGATTACGTTCATTTTAGATTGAAAGTCTGCAATAAATAAAAAAAATTAATTCTTAGCTGTACTGGAATTTCTTTTTCAACGGCAAATCTCTTTTCTTTCACAAAATCTGTACCACTGGTTATTTATTGTCCCCATCAATTAATAAAAGCCAAAATTCAGCGTTCAAATAAAAGTTACAATTACACAGATGATTATTTAACTTCAACTGCTTAGGGAGTCGCCCTAGAGTAGTGGCTAACGTGCTGGACTTCTTAGGGAAGAGGAAGCCCCCTGCTTTGCAATAACTTTCACTCTCAGGCGCATCAGAAAAGGAAGATACCCCTTATTCATTCAGATATATGGTAAAGAGTACCGCTGTTTTTCTTCTGCAAAAATGTTTTTTGCTTTGAATCACCCACGAAGGTTGCAATCAAAACCAAGAACCCTTAACCGTAATAAAGGTATCCTCTCTATACCAGTGACAAATGGGTCGAGAAACCGCCATACTCAAACTCGATGTCATTTGGCTGATATAACTGATTCGGTTGTTTTTCTATTCTTGGTTTGATTTCATTGTTCAATACCATATCTACCTTAATGTATTATTTGATGGCAAAACCATTCTTGTAGAAAAAATTTGTGATACTATTTAAACTATATCTGAGGGAGATAAGGGAGTTCATTTATTTCTCAAGGGTATTAGTTAAAAAGTGATCATAATAGCTTGACTGGAGCTCGAACTCGTTTGGAACAATCTCCTAGTCCAGTACGTTAGCCACAATATCACTGTGAATCTTTCTTTTATGTTCTTCCTTCTTACATAAGCACGTATATCATATAGCCCAAAGCTAAGACCATTTTAACGTAAAGAAAACAATATTCAATTTTGTATTTGGTTGTTTTTGCATAATGGTTATCATCAATGGAAATATAATCAGTAAATAATAAAAAATAATCTGTACTAGCTTTAGTAAAACTGTTTACACTTTTGTAAAGACAGTATTGAGTGACATTCGGAATCCACTTTTTTGTTTTGTTTTATTTTGTTTTTGTGTATGCGTTTTTCTATTTTCCAATGACTCATATAAGAGCTTAGTCTAAGAACATGAAGAAATTATACATTTTAATAACGAAACAGTAGACCTGTAAGATAATGTAAATAATTTTGGACGTCTATCTTCCTGAGTTTCCGAACCGTCTTTTGTAGGGAAGAGTGAATACTCTGCATCCTCTTTTATCTTTTATATCATAATAAAGTTAGCGACCGTAGTTGAGGGTGACCCAAAGTCTCCCTTTTCCATAGCTACTACACCGAGGTATAGGGGAGAGTGCTACTCCTTTCCTTGGATTGCTCCACTTTACCCTTGATCCGTACCTAATAATTCTGAGTGTTAAGCAAGGAGGCATCAAGTACCATTTTTTGAGTGTTTGGTATGACTCTACGTGGTATTGAACCCCGGTCTTCCGGGCCATTGGTGAACACCCTACCCATTATGCCAACGTCCGTAATATCACATATCATAATACTATAATATAAAATGGAAAATTTTTGAGTCGGCCTCCATAGCGTAAGGGTAATTGTCAGAAGAAAATGGAATCCATGAAGCAACCTCAAATACTGCAAGAGGGTATTTACTTTCCCCTGGGGACCATCTGTTCTTTTCTCCACCTTTGGGTAAATAGCTGGCTAAATTCTGTCCAATAGTTAAGCTCAGGTAAAATGCTTAGGAGAACGAAAACTTTTTTTGAAACCAACTATACTCCGCTTAATTTTTTCTTCCTTTAGCTGCATCCTGTCCATGGCAGAAAGGATCGAATTAGTCGATACATTTTATACACAGATAACCATCATATTACAAAAATCACTGGCGATGCTAAGACGCAATTTTCAAACTACTAGCAAATTAATTTTAAGATTTTTTATCAACAGAAAAAATTAAATTTTCCCTCATGAATCAGTGTTTCCCCTTTGATAAAAAACTAATGACCTCGGAAAATTGGGTGAATGCCTGTTTTCAATCGGGTGTGCTAGATAAATCGTGTCTTGTTACTAAAGCCAACTGGATTAGATGTTGAACATTCTCAACTTAACTCTTTTCCGACGACTGCACATTCGTACTCCGGTGTTTCTCACAATGTGACACTTTTAAAAACTTCATTCCATGAAAGTTAGGAGATTTGTAACATTTTGGGTTAGTTTAGTGATCGTAATTTAGCAATAATGCTATAAAAATATTAATATTATGTGATAAAGGATTAAAATTCAAAGAAGTAATTTTTTATCATCATTTCAATTTTTTTTCAAAATATTATTTTAAAGCATTTATAGATACGAGGTACATACGATGAGTTTCCAGAATTGTTTCCTATGGGCGTTTAAAATAGCCGTAGACACTTGAAAATTCAGTATGTTATTGCTATACATCTTAGGAGATGACTGACCATTTTTTATGATTTCAGGTTAAAGTGAACAGCTACAGCAGCAATTGGAGTACACCCTACAAAAGCCTGACACTTTAGAAGAATGATATGCAATAAAATTCTGTTTTAAATTTGGAAAAAATTCCACAGAAACGTATGGAATGCTTCAGACTGCTTTTCGACCATCTTGTATGAATCGAGTATCCGCTTCTGAGTGGCATAAGAGATTCATGGAAGGTAGGGAGTCTGTGAGGGATGATGAGAGGTGTAGGAGGAGTAAGAAAGTCAATACACCAGAGTTGATTGGCCAAAGGGTTAGGATTAGGGTTAGTGTTACTATGTTGAGGTTTTAATGGAGTTCAGGAAGAGATTCCTTGGAAAGAGGCTAGCCCTCTTCAAATCGGGTCAGTGGCATTTCCTCGAGGACAATACACCAGTCCATAACTCCATCCTTGTCACGGACTATTTGACCAAGATGGGCAGCAAGACAGTTCCCCACCCCCTCTATAGTCCAGACCTTGCTCCTTGTGACTTTTGGTTATTCCCGAAGCTCAGAGGCTGTCGTTATAAGACAATTGAGGAGATGAAAGAGGCTGTAACGAAGTTCATTGACATGCTCACACAAGAAGACTTCCATGCAGCCTTCGAGAAGTTGTTGGAACGGTACAAGTGCATTGCAGCCGGAGGAGCTTACTTCGAAAGGGACTAGAGTTTCATGTGTGTACTATCAATAAAAGTGCCCATACCAAAAAAGTCTGGAAACTTATCAAATGCACCTCGTATTTCTTGTTAAACTATAGAATAGAATTGACGATTTTACAAGCTTCTTATGTACATAACGGATATTATATTTAATGTAAGCATACAGCAGAAAAAAAGATACAGCTTGATATATTATATTTTTAACAGGCTGAATTAATCTTATTAATTACCAATTGGCATCTTCCAGTTTGTCCTTACATTCTTCTGGGTTACGTTATTAATGTTCTGACTTATATACGCTGTTTCTTGGAACTCTCATGAGGACAATAATTATATACACGATCATAATCATAATCATCATCATCACCATGTCGTGCCAGAGGCACGGGTATCCCTGACCCTCTCTCGCCACTTTTCCCTATCGTTCATCGCCTCTGGCAGGTCTTCAGGACTACATGCCGTATCCTCACAGAGCTGCTGAATGTATGTTCGTGCAGGTCGTCCTGCTTTTGCCCGGCAATGTGTGGGGATCCATAGGAGTACATCACTTATGAGCTCGTCCCTGCTTCTCCAGCAGTGTCCTGCATGTCTGGTTCGTCTAGCTTGGATAGTTTTCGTGATGGGAGGCAGGTGGCCGTATAGTTGGTGTCTTGTGGGGTGTTGCCGCGAGGACTTATTCAATATTGCTCGCAAGATTCTTGTGCAATTGCCGTCTAGCTTCTTCTCCAGCCGTTTTGTTAGCGTCCATGTAGTGCATCCATACAGCAGTATCGATACGACAGCTGCCTGGAAGAAACTGCGTTTCATTTTATCGGTTAGGTCTGATTTCCATATGATTAGTAAATAGGTGAAGATTTATATATCTTATATTTTGACCAAACTGACATAGCTTAATTAAATACATATAAGTCAATAATATTGTCTTGAATGAAAGAAAAAGTTAAGTTACATTTTAAACTTTGTTGTAAACATGTATACAAAAGTAGTATTCTTCGTGCATATTTCCTTAGATAAATTGATAATCTGTTTGTTTGATTTTAATGGCACGTCAGTTTGTCTTGGGTAATTTTATACTGAGAGATTAGGAAATTACGTTCATTTTGGATTGAATTTTTTTAATTAAGGTGTTTCGTACAATAATTCTTGCACACATTTAGATGATATTAAGTATTCTTTTCTAATTCCAATAATTTACTGATATTTAAAGGATTTAAAGTATTCTTGTCTTATACAAATAATCATATGATTTCAAGTACTATTTTAATTAAGATAGTCATTTTCTTGCACAGTTATATCAATTCCAATAACAAATATTAATCCTTGATTAAAAAAACCCTATAGTTTCAAGTAACTATTCTTAATAGAAATAATTTACAGTTCTATGATTTTAAGTAACTAATAATAACTTTTAGTAAACAATTCTAGCTTCAAGTAACTATTCTTGATACAAATAACTTAGTGTTATATGATAACAAATATTCATATCTAAAAGAATTGCTCAGTCGGCTGGGGCTGTTGAATACACCAACTGCATCTCTGCAGATGGTTAAGAAACACAACGAGTGTCCTGAGTATGACACTAAAAAATCTTAGGGTGATATTGGAGCATTGAAGAACGCGGAGTACTCCTTCATTGTCACCGCTCCCAAGTACACTCTGGTTTGGTTTCTTTGTTTTATTTGTTTAATAGCATATCGACCTTTGTAGGTTATTTAATGCCAAATCCATTCTCCTAGAAGAACAGTAGTGGTACTATTTAACCCATAGCTGGCAGTATAAGGGGGTTCATGCCTTTCCCTAGGGTATTTGCGCGAAAGTGAACGCAATAGTGCGACTGGAGTACGAACTCGCTTACAACGATTCCGCAGTCCATCGCTTTAACCATTACACCATGAAGACACCCCCCGATACACTCTGGCTCAGAGCGGTAGCACCTGATAAACAAATAGAACGAAACTGTGTACTTATGCTAAACTGACGTTCTTGAAATTGAACTGATTTTTAACATTGAAACTGTGTATTTATGCTGAACTGAATTGTTTTAAATAAAACTGCTTTGACATTTAACAGTGTGTGAAAAGAAACTATACTTAGACTAAAATGAATTATTTGAAAAAGAACTGTTTACGTGCATAAAAATGGATTTTTCATTAAATAGCTGTTATGATCAAGGGGAGGTTCAAATGATAACACGACTCAAAATGAGTGATAAGAAATATATTGAAGAAAATAGTACATATATAAACGATAGCTGGGAGAAACCCCTCCTCAGCTTAACACAATCATGAATATTACCGTTCTTGGTGACGGCTCGCCAAGACTGCGCAGAAGAGAACCCAGCCGGTATATGTCACATGAAGGCGAGTCCATCTGTAGGGGAGACACCCCAACAATAGCATTCAATAGTTGATGTGCCAATAAACCAAACCAAACCAATCTAATATAAATACTTTTTATACAATTGAATGAATACAGGTATTCGTATCAAATGCAAATTATTTCGGGTTATATGGCATGAAGTGTTGGCCACCTTTGGTGGTGTAATGGTTAGCAAGCTTGACGAGCAAACCTACACGAGTGAGTTCGAGTCTCATTGGATGCCCCATTCATTCGGTCTTGTGCCACATTGAAGCAAAGGACTTCGTAAATTACTATGAGTGAGTTCGAGTCTCATTGGGTGCCCCATTCAATCGGCCTTGTGCCACATCGAAGCAAAGAGCTTTGTAAACTACTATATGGCATGAAGGGTTTTGCCGAATATGATTCCTTTATAAATGAATCTATTTGACTTATAGATTCTTACAAGTACCATCACTCTGGGTCAGACTTGACTCGGGAGTGATGGAAATGAACAGGTACTTCACATTGCCTCGATTTCTGCAGCTGAAGACTCACCAACAAATGCAGTATCGTATCATACACAAGTCAAGTCTTACACTTCTACAGAGATAAATATCATGTTTTGCAGATTGAGAAAAGCTGCATATTAAGTTTGTTACCTGTGCAATAGAATACATCGTCTGCACTCTGCAGAGAGCAAAGAACCCCCGACTCCCAAACAAGAGTCCTGGATGTGACACTGAATAATCTGACGGTGAGGCTCCAGTCTTGGAGCTTTGGGAAATGTAGACAACCTTTCATTGCCAAAAAGAACTGTTTGACATTAAAACTGTGTGCAAACAAATGAATAATGTAAAATTGAATTGTTAGAAATTGAATAATTTGACCATTTAACAGTGTGTATGCAAATGAATCATATTTGATTGATTTGTTAGTAATACATAGCAACTCTTAGAACCATTTAACTAGTGGAAAAATGTGTTATATTGAGTAGCATTATTAGTGTTTAATAGCAATACTTGAAACTCTTTAACCGTTTGCTTGAATTGAATTATTGTTACTACATAGCAATGCTGTTTGCAGAGAAGGACAACGACGCTGATGTACAAAAATATAATCTGTTTATTTTCTTTTCTTTTATCACCCGAAATGTACGTTTGGGTAGAGAGAGGAAGAGAGTCGAAGACGGCTGAGATATACACACAAGGAAGAGATGGGAATCTTCAGTGAACCACTTCTCCGTTCTGCTTTCGTGAGACTCTGGTCTTTGAATCATCTTCGTTTCAGAGCACTTTAATACATTCGCGAGTCCAGCGTTGGACCATCTCAAAGCACCGAACAATCTTTTCTCTACTTTCGCAAGTCTTGTACCGGGCCATCTCAAGTCTTCGAATCATATTACTTTCGGCTAGATTCTCTACTTTCTCAAGTATTGTACAGGAACAACTCAAGGCACCGAATCATCTTAGCTTCTCCTCCCTTCTCTGCTTTCCCGAGTCTGATATAGGGACATCTCAAGGTACTGAATCATATTATCTTTTACTCGCTTCTCGATTTTTGCAATCTCGTACAACTCAGGCTTTTCTCTGCTTCTCAACTTTGGGCAGTGTGGAGCAAGGCCAGCGCCCAGAACGTTGTAATATCTTGTAGCTCTTCTAGCGTTCTCGTTGGGTCGAAATCTTCCCTGGTTTATATAATTTTCAAAACGCCCACATAATCTTCGTTGTCACACTATCCGTCTATGCGTTTCACGTGGACACGCCAACTGTCTAGTATGCTACCCACGCAATGTACAGTGAACTTTCTCTGAAGAAATACCTGGGATATGTTTACTTTAGAAAACAGAGGCATATCCTGTTAAGCCACCCATGCAAATTTTCCCGCATGCGAAAGGTATCTTCCGGTCAATACAGTACATCATCAGTACATGGAAAATGTTGACTGTGTGCGAATGAATGAATAGTGTTCAGTAGAATAATAAGTTTTAAATAGCAATAATTGTAACCACTTTACACTTTGCAAAATTTAATATTGAATTGATTTATAAGTGTTAAAAAGCAACAATTGAAACTACTGACCTGTGTAAAAAAATAGCGATACTCGTGTGCAAACAAACAAATTAGTTCTGACTTATTTAAATAAAAAAATACCAGCGACTCACATACAAATCATATGTATATCAATTTAAATGTAAGCTAACAATTGACTGATGTTCAATTGTTACAGTTACGTAGCAAGATGTGAAACCATTTAACTGTGTTCAAAAAACGAATAATAGTGTAAAATAAAATGGTACACGGGATGATTGTGAACTGTTTCCGAGCAAGATTTACTGGTCCACCAAGAGACGGTGGAAAAGAAAGGAACATATATGAAAAAGGAGAATCGAACGGGAAAGTCTTAACTGGGATAGCTGTGGACACCTGGATTGAAGATAGTAATATATCAGCAGCAAATCGACAGCGAGTTTTGATTGGCTAGAAGGAACTCAAACAAAAATGCCGTAAGGGCAGTGGGCATGGGATAGGAAACAGGAAAAGAGAAAGTTGGCTCCCGGACGTGACCATGTAATGACAGCAGTTGAAGACCAGTCACGACGATGTAAAGACAGCCAAAAGTTGCGGCCCCTTTTTTAGAGGGAGCTCCACAAAGTGGTCTTACACTGGACGCAAAGCCATAAAGACAAAATTCACGAACAATCACGTGTTAGAACTAGAACAGGAATAGAGAAAAATAATTCTAGACTCGTGTCTACTTTGTCTCTCTCTTATCACCACGGTTTATTTCTCTTTGTTTAGTTATCACTAAAAAGTGTAAAGTACGTAAAGTTAGTGACCTTAGTCGAGGGTGACCCGAAGGCTCTTTTTTCAATAGCTTCTACATCAAGGTGTAGGAGAGGGCGCTACTCCATTCCCTAGATTGCTCCACTTTACCCTTGATCCTCAACTGATAATGCTGAGTGTTAAGCAAGGCGGCATCAAGTACCATTTTTTGAGATTTTTCTATAGCGAACTTCCGACTCATTTGGCCAATAAAAGTGTATTAGCGTATAAATTTTTCTATTAACGAACCAATATCCTATTTACCCAACCCCTCTGCTCGGGCAGGATATGACACAAGGTCAATTTTTAAGCGGAGTTTAACAGGTTTGAATTCAGAGTTTTCCTTCTCCTAGACTAGTTGCCTCACCAAGGCTGAAGAACCTAGTCTGCCCTACTATTTACCCATAGCTGGAGGGAGAATATTTGGATTCATACCTTTCCCAAGGGTATTAGTGCTATGTGAAATGCAATCAGTCTCGTCCAGAATTTAAACTCGTGTCGCCGTGTGAATATCCTGCGACGATAACCATTACACCCGAACCAATACGGGGTTTTGTCTGTTCCTTTTAATTACAGTGTCATAATAATAGGTGTCCGACTGACACTTTAGACGTAGTGCTACACACATAAACCTGTTTGACACGCGCTGATAGAAATGTCTATGTGTAGTAGTAGTTGCAGTAGTAGTAGTTCAAAATTCTATTGCGACTGTATCAGTATAAATATCCATTTGAACACTGTAGCGTTATAAACTTCTATTTGTGATGTTACAATCGATTACAGCTTTGTTACCGTACAAAAGTATATAGAATTTTTCGCCTTGAAACTGGGGACAAAAGAAGAGTTGGTTGGTTGGTTGGTTGGTTGGTTGGATTTTATGGCACATCAACCTTTGTAGGTTATTTAATGCCAAAACCCACATTACACAAATAATCAGTTCTATTTCAAACAATTCAGTTTAGCATGTGTACACAGTTTTATTATCAAAATAATTTCTATTTCAAGTTATTCAGTTTAGTCCAACAGTTCTATTTGAATCAATTCAGTTTAGTATAAGTATAGTTTTCGTCTACAACGAGTTAAATATCAAAATAGTTCTGTTTCATGTAATTCAGTTTAGCATAAGTATGCATAGTTCTATTTGACCTTAGATAGGTCACTAGCAGGTGCTATCACTCTGGGCCAGAGTGGACCTAAGAGCAGAGGTAATGAAGGGGTGCTCCGCATTCCCAAAGCTCGGGGATTACTGGAAACTAACCATCAGATTGCTTAGTGTCATATCCTGGACACTCGTTGGAGGTGTCTTACCCCGCTGCAGAGGTGCAGACCGTGTATTCTACAACTCCAACCGACTGGGCAGATAGAGAGAGTTAATGTCAAAACAGTTTTATTTCAGAAAATTCAGTTTAACATAAGACCACAGGTTAGATATCAGAACAGTTCTATTTCGAGCAATTCAGTTTAGCATTTTAAATGTCAAAACTGTTCTATTTCAAACAATTCAATCTAAAATGAATACGTAGTTTAAATGCCTAAGACAGTAAACTCAAACCACACTTTAGTTCTAATTAACCCATAGATTGGACCCTTATCAGGTGCTAACACCCCGGGCTAGAGTGGACCTGGGAACCATGAAAATGAAGGCGCACTCTGCATTTCTCAACGGTCCAGTATTACTGGAACCTCAGCATCAGATTATTTAGTGTCATATCTAGGACACTCGGTGGTGGAGGTTACCCTTCTGCAGAGTTGAGTCGGTGTATTCTATAGCCCCAAACAAAAGAAGCGATCAGGCACATTTAAAAATGCAATCTACATATTTATAAATCATAATATATATATGTATTAACAGGATTTAGCATTAAATAACCAATAATGTTTGATATGCCATAAAACCTCACCAAACCCTATTATATATATTTGATATATATGTATAAAGATGATTTGGCATTAAATAACCTACAATGGCTGATATGCCATAAAACCCAACCAAACCAAATAATATATATTTAATTTATATGTATAAACAGGATTTAGCATTAAATAATCAACAACGTTTGATATGCCATAAAACCAAACCAAACCAAATTTATCTCTCTACTAGGAATTCTAACATTTGCAAAATCTACAAATTACCTTAAAACAAATATCTTGTAAACCCCCACATAATTGAATAATCGATTACGGAAACCATTATAATTATTGCAGAAACTAGACAGTCAAACATGTTTTATGCATTGTGCAAGATTCTTCGCTGCTATGGTCAGAAATAGAATAAGCAGACTTTCTTATCATCATTTACAACATAACTGTTTCGTTTTGCAATAACTTTTTTTACAAATATATTTTTAGACAGATATTTTGTTAAAAGAAAAGACAAAAAGACGTGATTTGTTCTTTTGCTCGTATCTAACGCTTTTTTCCTGTGGCATTTTGCCAAAATCACGCTCAGAATCAATGGTAATGCTAAGGAACATCAGCCGCGGGTAATTTCATTGTTTTCCATAAATTAAGGCTATTTGTGTACATAGATATTTTCACTGTCTGGATCGGCAGAGAACTCTTCAAACGATGAATACGATCAAATTCGACCTTCAGCTTTAAAAGAGATATATGTCTTTACTCAGAAACTATCATGAGTGTGATTAAAATAGGTGTATTTTTAGATACTCGGGTCAACATTTTTCCTCCATCGGAGTTGCAGTGCTAAGATTCCACTGGTTAAAAACTTCGTCAAAAGTAGATATGAGCTTATCCTATGAACTTTTCTGCTAAATAACGTTTTCACCCATCCCCGTATATATATACATATATATATATTTATTTATATATTTGATTGAACATTTTTTGTCTATATATTTTTTGTTAATCCTTTCGAGTTGCCGTAGCGATCTTATGATATTCAGCGGGAATTGATTGATAAAGCTTCCCTAATTAGTTATTTCCCATTTCTGCCCAACCTTGGGCCATCATCAGGGGAGGATGTATTACAAAAGAGATATAACTTTTGTATGTACATTACTACTTTCTAAGTATGTTCGTTTATACTGGTGGATTATTGTGTAGCGTTTACTTTTTATATTTGTTTCGATGAATAGCGAAAGTAGCTGAATACATTTAAGTACATTAACATTATATATATATATATATATATATATATATATATATATGTGTGTGTGTGTGTGTGTGTGTTTTGGAAGCTTTTCTTCATTAATACAAACTTCGTTGAATATAATAGACATTTTCTGTCTACATATTTTCTTGTTGATCCTTTCATATTGCCGTATTGATTTTATAGTATTCGACGGAAAGTGATTGATATATTTTCCATAATTGTTTATTTCCCAAGTACTTTCTGACCGACTTTGGGCCATCACCTGGGGAGGATGTATTACAAAAGTGATGTAACTTCTGTATGTATATTACTACATTGTACGAAGAAGAGCATCTGGGCCGTTACAGTGTGTAGAACAATTTTATAGAACAATTTTAAAAGTAAACGCTACACACTTCAACTGCCCAGATGCTCTTCTTCTTACAAAGTAGTAATGTACATAGAAAAGTTACATCACTTTTGTAATACACTTTCCCCTGATGATGGCCCAAAGTCGGGCAGAAAGTACGTGGGAAATAAATAATCATGGAATAAATTTATCAATAAATTTCCGCCAAATACTACAAAATCAATGCTGCAACATGAAAGGATCAACAAGAAAATATTTAGACAGAAAACATCTATTGTATTCAACGAAACTTTTGTATATATATATATATATATATATATATATATATATATATACAAAATCATTTAGCAATTGCCGGATGCAACACAATGTATATTTCTAAGCGGAGTTTCACTCGTTTGAAATCAATTTTTTTTCTTTCACAGTGACCAGTTGGCATAGCAAGGTTAAAGGGTCCTGTCTGCCTTAATATTTACCCATAGCTAGAGGGATAAGGAATAGATTAATAACTTTGCGCAAGGTATTAGCACTATGCAAATTGCAAACAACCTTGAGCAAGATTTGAACTCGAGTCACCCTGTCTATTTTCAACGGGAAATATTTCACCACTAGCATAGATAGATAGATAGATGTTGGTGTTTATGGAATCAACCATTGTTTGTTATTTAAAGCTATACCTTGTTTATATATATATATATATATATATATATATATATATATATAAAGAGAGAGAGAGAGAGTGTTAGTAAACCAATAGTTTGTAGGAGACATTTGAAACAAGCCATAGCTCATTTGTTTGCATACAGTTAAACGCTTTTAATACTAATGATTCAATTGAATATTCATTTGTCTGAAGATAGAGTAAAAAGAATTGCAACTTCTATGAAGAAATTTTACTTATAAAAAACACTATTCAATTATATGATAGGACTTTTCTCTATATTGTATTGAGATTTATACGAAGGCTAACCTTTAAGTTGTATATACCATAGGTGATTCCACTTCAAAGCAAGTGCACTGTATTTGCGGAAATGTTCTCTTCTTCTTTAAAAAGTATATAATATATCTCATTTTAAGATGTTTCTCATGATAAAATTCAAGGTAGCACCAAATAGTTTGTATTATATATATATATATATATACATACATATATATATATATATATATATATATATATATATATATATATATATTAAGAAAAAACAACAAACCGGTCACATTAGGATTATAAATTTATTTCCATCCTGTTATGTGTTTTTGAAAAATTCAAAAACACGAAAAAAATTAACAGGACTTCTTCAGATCCTATGGATAAAATCAGTTTTGATTTTTGGGTAATCTATTTTGGTCATATATATATATATATATATATATATATATATATGACCAAAATGGATTACCCAAAAATCAAAACTGATTAATTGATAGAAAGAAGCATTCATGCATATTACAACAAATGCAAATATAGATATATAGCTAATGAAGATCAAGATAGATAGAAAGATATGTATACGTGTGTGTGTGCAGAGAGAGAGAGGGGGGGCAAGAGTGGGCAAGGGAGGCCATGGAAAGAAAGGAAGTAAGGTGGAGAATTAAAATGTAGACACAGAAGTAGAGACAGAAAATTAACTATGATACTCTATCCAATATTTGAAACTTATATATATATATATATATATATATATATATATATATATATATGTGTGTGTGTGTGTGTGTGTGTGTATGTGTGGTTGCCGGTACAGATATCACACTTACCACACTCATTATAGTTTTATTCATCTTAGCCAAATGAGTAAAGTGTTTTCCAATGGCACGGGAGACCGGGGTTCAATCCCAGATCGAGTCATACCAATGACTCAAAAATGATACTTGATTCCGCCTTGCTTAACACTCAGCATTTTAAGGTAAGGATCAAGGGTAAAGTGGAGCAATCCAGGGAATGGTGTAACACCCTCCCCTACACCTTGGTGTTGTAGCTATTGAAAAATGACGCTTCTGGTCACTCTCGACTAAGGTCACCAACTTTACTGCTCACATATATATAGAGAGAGAGAAAGAGAGAGAGAGAGAGAGAGAGAAACAAACACACAGATTGATAAAGAGGAATTGAGGTGCGTCAAAAAGAAGAGAAGAAAAGTATAATGGGTGTCAGATATGCAATTTAAAACGTCTCACTTCGTGACAGATTTGTCATAAATATTCATAAATAATCATTAATGTCATTTTCGTAAATAAAATATCACTTTTATATCTAATTATTTCACCGTTCAGCTGTTTGCATTTTTGACAGGATAAAATCGAAGCGGATCTCTTTTGAAAATGGCTGCTTTAATGAATTACGTTAAACGTCACACCACCTAAAACAAATCAATGATGACAACGTCGATAAAAATGAATACCTTAATTTCTCCACTGTACAAGCAACAAAGATTATAACGTATACATATATGATCGAGCATTGTCATGTAGAAAAAAAAGACATTATTGATTGGCAATATTTAGCGCCCTCAGACCATCTTTTCTGAAGTCCCACAAAAGAGGGTTCCAGAAGCAAACACTATGCCAGTGGCAAGGACGAGAAAACTACAGTGATGAAGTGGTTCAATCAACAGTCAACAGGACTCCACGAGGCAGGGACATATCCTCTCATTCAAAAGCAACCGAGAGTAACGCTGACTCTTTTGAGAAGCAGGGACGCGATCTACAGAGAACCAGCTTCACCTTAATATAGGATACATGTTTCCGTGTCGGCAACTACTCACGTACTAAAGAAAAAGGCGTTATTTTTTGTCTCATGTTTTTTGCTATGATTTGTGACTTTTTTTATAACCATAGCTGATATCCTAAAAGTAAATTTTATTTATGAGCATATAATTAAAGATTGATTGTATTTACTTTACTTGAAAAATGAATTTCAAAATGTAATCTCAAACTTAGTCCAATCACTTTACTAACAGTAAAAGTCAAAAGTTGGCTGCAGGTTAAAGTTGCCTCAAATCGTCTTCAGACCACAGCACAATATGCATCAAGTTGGATTTAGTCGAAAGCGAAAAGTCTTCAGCATGAATGAAATGCACGCGGAACCACCATTCCCGTGTGATTACGTAACATTAAGAAACGGTCACTGTGAGCTCGTAATAACATCAACGGCCGAAAGTGAACGCGTTTTTAAAAATCACAAACTGCACTAAAAATGAAGATGTATCTCTGCTTTTAGTTAATCTGGCGTATATATATATATATATATAATTCTTTTAAATACCCTGTCCGGTGGCAAAAGCTGCCTGGTAATGACAGGAGTGGCAGTACCGCCTTGAGCTACCGAAACTGTGTTATCACTCCTGGTTGGCGGCTGATGAAGGCAGGATATCGCACGTGCTTTCACACGTTATATGATGAAAAAGAAACCGAGCAAAACAAAAAAGTGAATTAATGTTAAAGTTATAATTAATAACTATAAACTATAATTTAAATTTTAGCTGAAGAGCCTTTGAAACACCATGATCTCCAGGAATCTTTTGTAAATAGTGCCAGTGGTTAAAGACATTTAAGTACATTAGCACTGGTTTGAAAATTAATTCTATTAAGTGCTGGCTGCAGGTTTCTAATATATAGTGCTTCGAGAATCTGAAGTTTTTGTTTATTATTTTTATATTCGAGTATTGTTGTGTTGTCGGTGAGAATTTTTCGTAGTTGTATTTACAGAATTACATTTAAAAGCAAACGCCATAATCTCCAACAGCAAAGACGTCCTTACACAGTAGTAATTTGCTAAAACAAAAGTTACATCACTTTTGTAATAGATTCTCCACTGATGATGACCCAAAGTCGGGCAGAAAGTACTAGGGATACATACAACTATGGATAATACCTAAATCAATTCCCCCCGAATACGATAAAAGTAATACGGGAATTCGAACGGATCCAGAAGAAAATATGTAGGCATAAAATGTCTATTATGTTTAATGAAATTTGCATATATATATATATATATATATATATATATATCAGAAATAGGATATGTTTTTTAATGGTTTGCTCGATAGGTGGTGAGCAGCCATAGAACTTCCGTTTGTCGGATGTGGCTTTAAAAGTATTTGTGGGGAGCAATTAGATAATATCTTCTGGACTTTCGTACGTGGATGTGTGAGTGTTGGCCTTACAGCAAAGAGTTAATTACATCAGCTTTATGCGGAAACAAGATGCAACCTAAAAGACCCACCAGGAGTGATAGATGATAGGTATGATGGTGAGAGAGTGTCTAGAAACCCAGTGCTAAAAGCATGATTTGATGATGATGATGATACTTCACAATAGACCCCTTTATTATTGTGTTATTATTATCACCATCCAAGTAAGATAGACCAGACATGCAGGGTAGAGCTGGGGAAAGCAAGGGCGTATCCATTAGTGACGTTCTCAAATGCACGCCTATACATAGACGCCAGTGTTGGCTGACCAGATAAAACTAATGTATACATATATATATATATATATATATATATATATATATATATATATATATATATATATATATATAATTGAAAAACTCAATAAACCCGCATTTGGCTATTATAAATTTTATTTTATAAAACTGAATTAATTTATAGGGCTATTGCAATGCAAAACAGAAATTATTTAAGTCTAATTAATTTCAAAGTAAAACTTCATCGTCAGAGACTTTTTTTTTAAATAAATAAACACTTTATTTCCATTTTATACAAAATGATGAGTACGAGGCCCAAATGTTTTGTGGGGGAGGTGAAGAGAGCGGTCGTGCCATAACTATATTATCTAAGGGGCCATGGTTAGCCACATTTGCCAACCCATTTAACAATACAATATATAATCAACTATTCTTCACCAAGAGCTCTGCAGCCACCAAAATACCACACTTGCTCTGTGAAAAGACCTACTTAACACCCCGAATGGAATGTAAGATTTTATTCACAAAAAAAAATTTTATATACAAAAATGAGGTATGTTATAAGGATGGGAGAAAAACCGCGAAAAAATTCCCCGTTTGGTTGCCCCCCCATCTCCGCTTCTACGATCTGGGGGTCGACTGTTTTATGGTGCCCAAGAATACCGAAAACAAGCCAGACCTACGCTAAATGGGAGAGGGGTCTAATCTACTAGGACAAAAAGAAAAAGACAGGGTTGTGTGCGGTGATGACAGCATGAATTCATACAAGTGAGATTCCAGTATCTTCAGAAAAGGCGGGCTTGAGTAAGGGTTAGGGTATAAAAACAATAGGGATGGGGAAGAACTTGGAGACTAAAAACAGGGTGAAGGGGATGATGACTCATACCATACTGCTATCTACGGTTGAAGGGCAAAAAACCTATTTACCCGGGATGGGATCCCAAAGGACCCGGACCGTAGACGCAATTCACAAGAAGAGGAGGAAGGAATGACTCCAACATTGCCCCCTATCGTACGATCAGGCTTCCTGCATTCACCAGCCATTTGTCGAATATTATGCAGTCCAAGCGTTTTCTATCGCATCTGATCTTGACCCTAAGCTGATGCCTGAAGAAATATCAAATTACAATGAAAAAAAGTTTGCACCGTCATACAATTCCTTCTTTCGCGTCGTCCAAATCACCATTCTGGCTACAGCTAGGATCGCGAGAAACACCACATGCTCTTGTCCTGAAACGAAGGCAAAACGTTGTTCACGACGTACCCAGCGTCGATCAGCAGGGGCTGTTTGCGTTTGATACGACCCGTCCACTCTGCGACGTGATCCCTGAACGGGCGAATCCGCTCGCAGTAGTAGAAGCAGAAATGAACACGATATAGGGGGTTCAAATTTTTCGGAATGTTGTCAACATGGTGTCACGTGGGGTTTTAGAACGCCATGTTGGGTGTTGTGACCATGGTGTCACGTGGAGTGTTCAAACTTTTATTATGAATTTATTTTAGCTGGGAACTAAATAAAAAGAGACTAGCTTTTTCAGATAGCGATCTCATAATGGAGAGAAAAATACCTTTTCGATGGACTCTTACTTAGAAAAAAAAAGAAAAAAAAAAAGAGAAGATAATGACATGTGCAAGAAGTTAGTGTCAGAAAAAGATTCAATGTCATTGTTTGGTGTCATATATCCTTATGTATATTTTTTTTACACAACTCACAAAATTCCCAACAAATAAAATCTTTTCAATAAATTAACCTATCTTATAGTAAGAAAAAATTTCTATTTATCAATTAAAGAAAACGTGGTGAGAAACACCATTACTAATATCAAACTTGACTTGTTTAATTAATTTTTTTTTAAAGATTCTATTTGATTTTTTTTTAATCAAAATTATAATTTTTATTTAAAATTATAATAATAATTTTACTTAATCCCTTGATATGTATATATTTTATTGTGAAACTGCTATTCTAATAAACTTTACCATAATTAATATCTTTATTATTATCAAATATTTATAACTTTATTATAAATAATTATAAGGTAACTAGTATTACAATCATCGCTAATTTATCATTATCATTATTTCTTTCTTTTTTACGTTTTTGAGAGTTTTTCACAACAGCGGAAGCTGATGGCTTTTCACTGGAGTCTGAGTCACAGTAAGTCTCCTCAAGTCTCCAGGACACTTCTCAATATTCTGGCCGCTCGATAGTTCTGTAGTTTGGATGGACTCCACTCATCCTCTTATTTCCGACTCCTTCAGTCCCTGTACCAATCTTTAGGTGACTGCACCGAGTGCACCAATTAATATTGGTGTCACTGTCACTTTTATGTTCCATAGATTTTTATTGCTATCACTTTATATGAGTTTAAATATGTTATGGAAATTTACTCTGTTACAAATTCACATATTAATTATCATACACTAAGCACTCCTGGAGATTTATATATTCTCAAATAGAATCATTCCCAACTTCCCAACACATCTTCTTTATATATATATATATATATACATATATTGTCAACCATAGACAGAATGTTTCGTTGTATCCCAACTCTTCAGTGTGGCTAGACACGTAGGCCGATGGAAGCTGGGATCGAAACCCACCCAACTTTACGTTAGACGTAGTATCAGACCGCTCGGCCAACAAGTGTATCACGTCAGCTTGGGAATTATAAGGTAATAAGCAGGAGCAGCAGCGTTCATTTGTTTACATTTTATACCTAACCGTATACCAGTGCTTAATTCGTTCGAAGAGCTTTTGCATTATGCGAGCAGGGGCCGTAAATTCCTTCGCCAGAGTGCCCAACACACATGGGGGAGCGTATATATATATATATATATATATATATATATATATATATATATATATATATTTGTGTGTGTATGTGTGTGTGTGTTTAATGATACGGTGGGATTAGATTTGCCCAGCGATGAAAGTGAAATTTGTGTCAAGTTGATTGTATACATGAAAGGGATTTCTGACGAGGCTTGAGACTTTCAAGGTCAGTACTTTAACTTTTAATGTTGTTCTCGATTTTTCACCCGCTCTGTCCTTTTTTGTTCATCTCCTAAACTTTTACTGTCTGACTACGTCTTAAATCTCTCAAGTTTGATCAAACAATAATGGCGACTTGCTTTCATTTCCAGCTTCAGCCAAATACGTGACGTGAGATATCAATGTGGTCAGCGTTTTCTTTTTCTCTTATCGTCCTATTCCCTATATATTTCGCTGTGTCAGTGTGTCTATCTGTCTCTCATATAATATCTATCTATCT
>OY757909.1:16284948-16347448 GCA_963585895.1 Sepioteuthis lessoniana
AAAAAATGGTTGATTTCTAAGCCGGTGTATTTTATAGAAATATTATCTACATCTTCCCTGAGTAGTAGCTGGGTGAGGGGTCAGAAATTGTTTTGGTTAATTCCGGCTAGACAGTTTGTGTTCGTCCCATTGCTGTTAGTTGAATATCTTTCCTCTTTCCTCCTATCGTCATTAAGTCGTACTGATAGCAACGGATCCCCTTGATTCTCTCTTGCAATCAGTCCCTATTGTCCATCGTCCCTTACATATATACAAAAGAATGTGTATGTTAGAGTTAGAGACTGACTGACAGACAGAGAAAGGGAAACATACAGGGAGACAAACTTGCAGATAGACAGAGAATGAGAAAGAGAGAGAGAGAGAGAGAGTCGACAGTGAGGGGGCAAAGAAAGAAGGAAGGAAAAGGGAGGAACACCGATTCAAAGAGAGCAAAAAGAGAGATATATAGACAGAGTGAGAGAGGATGGCAGTAGAAAGATAGAGAGAGAGAAAGAGAAAAATATAAAGAAAGAGAGAAAAAATTAAATAATTTAATAATGTTTTTCCGTTCAGCGATTTCAAAAGAAAAATATATTAATTAACGAACCAAATAAGAAAATAAATAGCTACTTTATTCGATTTATATTGTAACGGCCATGAAAGTATTGAAGCGGGCTAAAGCGGGTTGTTTTGGTGACAAAATTTTATGAAGAACTTAAAACCTGAGTAGCAAACACATGCAAGCACACGCAGAAACTGCGTATAACCTATATACCTAAGAGCAGGATTTGAGTAATGAAGATCATGAAATGACAGAGCACCTCTAAATGGCATACGTGCCCGGACCCAGATTTGGGTTCGTGAAAATGCTTGTCTTATCAGGATCACATTGCACCAAGTGAGCCGATGAGCAGCATAGACCAGCAGGTTTCGAGTCTCGGCTCGTTCCCGACCTTCCCCTCCCCTTTATCCCCACTTTAATCGGCCTTCGGGCTTTTGACCATGTGTCAAGTCGTGTCTGGTGGGAGGCAGCGACAAATAAACAGAACAGCTCTAACTCTAAAGAGAAGTTTCATAAGTGTTCTGATTTATAGAAAACTCAATGGAGTAGACATATTGAATACCTAGTGTATTATTTTGAAGACAATTAACGTTTGATTTATTGTTCTTTTTAGAGGTAGAGTTGTTTTTTAATTATTTTTCTAGCTTCTAAACCCACATCGTACATGTATGTACATACTAGTACACACCCAAACATATATATAAATTTGTGTGTGTGTGTGTGTGTGTGTTTTTATTGGTGTATAGTATTCAAGACGCCTCGTTTATGGATGGACATACCTACACACACCCACATGTAAGTAAGTAAATAAAGTTGGCGACCGTTGTTGAAGGCGGCACGAACGCCCCCTTTTCGATTGCGACTACACCAAAATGATGGGGACGACGCAACTGTTTTTCGTGGATTGCCCCCACATATCCTTGATCCTATTTACCCCAACCCCTCCGCTCAGGCAGGATATGACACAAGGTCAATTTTTTAAGCGGAGTTTAACAGGTTTGAATTCAGAGTTTTCCTTCTCCTAGACTAGTCGCCTCACCAAGGCTGAAGACCCTAGTTTGTCCCTACTATTTACCCATAGCTGGAGGGAGAATAATTGGATTCATACCTTTCCCAAGGGTATTAGTGCTATGTGAAATGCAATCAGTCTTGTCCAGGAATTGAACTCGTATCGCCGTGTCCATATTCTGTGACGATAACCATTACACCACGGGCACCACTTTATCCTTGATACGTACATTATAATGCTGAAAGTTAAACAAGGAGGTAACAAGTACCATTTTTTTGAGTCTTTGGTATGGCTCGACCTGAGATTGAACCCCAGTTTCTTGGGCCATTGGCAAACATTCTGTCCATTTGGACGGGATATATATATATTATATATATATATATATATATATATATGTGTGTGTGTGTGTGTGTGTGTGTGTGTGTGTGTGTGTGTGTTTATTAGTGACTACTTTTGAACACACCTTGTGTATGCATGTATTTACCAAACCCGTGTAGGATGTGACACAAGCTGAATTTTTCCGCTGAGTTTAATAGGTTTTAATTCAAAGTTTTCCTAACCAAGGCTAAAGAACCCTTTTCCCTTGGTATTAGTGCTATGTTAAATACAATCAACTTTATCCAGAATTGGAACTCGTGTCGCCCTCTCTATTTCGTATAATGAGAGCCTTTTCACCTCGGCCATCTCCATACATACACAGTTACAGACACGCTGAAAACCCCAGTTCTTGTCCATCGTAGTACACGCACATATGCACTCAAGTACGCACACACAAAAAATTATATGTGTGTGTGTGTGTGTGTCATTGGGGATTACTCTTGAACCTAATTGCCCAGTCGGCTGGGGCTATAGAATACACCGACTGCACCTGTGCAGAGGGGTAAGACACCCCCAATGGGTGTCCTGGATATGACACTAAACAATCTGATGGTGAGTTTTCAGTGATGCTGGGGCTTTGTGGAATGCAGAACACCCCTTCATTGCCATTGTTCCCAGGTCCATTCTGGACCGGTGTGGTAGCACCCTATCTATGGGTTAAATAGAACTAACAGCATACTTATGCTAAACTGAATTGTTTGACTAAACTGAATAGCTTGAAAGAGAATATATTTTTAACAATTAAACTGTACTTACATTTAAACTGCATGCTTAGGCTAAACTGAAACGTTTGAAATGGAACTGTTTTGACATAGAAACTCTACTTACAGTAAACTGAATTGTTTAATATAGGACTGTTTTGACATTTAACAATGTGTAAACAAAATCAATACTTATACTAAACTGAATTTGCTGAATTAGAACTGTTTGAATAAACTGAATTTATTGAAATAGAAATGTTTTTCACAATTAACCTGTGTACTCATGCTGAACTGATTGTTTGAAATAGGACATACTATTTGCATAAGAATGAATTTGGTGTTAAATAACCTACAAAGGTTGATATGCCATAAAATCCAAACAACCAACCAACCAACCAATCTTGAACCTACCTCGTATATATATAAAATTTCTAACACTTTTGTATTGTTAGAAAAGAAACAATGCTCAGAGGCAAATGAAACTTACCTTCTGGGATGTCCTCGTGGTGTAATGGTTAAAGCGATGAACTGCAGAATCGTAGTACGCGAGTTCGTACTCCAGTCGCGCTATTATGTTCACTTTCGGGCAAATACCCTTGGGAAAGGTATGAACCCCCTTATTCTCCCTCAAGCTATGGGTAAATAGTAGGACGGACTAGGTTCTTCAGCCTTGTTGAGGCAACTAGTCTAGGAGAAGGAAAACTCTGAATTCAAACCTGTTAAACTCCGCTTAAAAATTGACCTTGTGTCATATCCTGCCCGAGTGGAGGGGTTAGTAAATAGTACCTTCTGGTAGAAAATAAAGGGGCGTATGGCAACTCTCTCGTTCATTGTTATTATTATTTACTCCTTTAGAGTTTTTCATATCAGTATTAGCTGATGGTTTTTCACTGGAGTTTGAGCGACAGCAAGTCTCCTCAAGTCTCGAGGACTCGTCTCAGGATACTGGCCGTTCTTAGCACTGCTGTCGTTTGAACAAAACCACTGCTGTTCTTCTAAGAGGAAGACTTTGGCATTAAATAATCCTCTAAGGTTGATATACCATTAAAAAAAAATAAAACAAAACAGACGTTTGATATACGATCAAACATGGAAACTAAACCATCTTCGTTTTTTAAATTTCAAAAGAATAAATACTTGCAAGAATAGATAAATTTGGGAATTAACTAAACCACAAAGGTTTATATGGCTAGAAATACCAACCAACCAACCAACCGAACTAAATTACTAGAGTTGATATGCAACAAAATGAACCGGCAATCCACGAATTCTCAAATGAGTTTAAGAAATGCTGGAGATGAAGTTCATTTTCGGATAAAGTTGACCCCATCTTCCTTAAAATGTCTGAAATAAAAGAATAATTTCCAGACAGGCTTGTTTGTCATTAAATGGGAGGACGAAAGAATAATGCTCCAAGTAAGAATCGATATTGTTACATAAGTTCTCAGGCATAAATTTGTGATTTCGTCTTGGTTATTAAGGGCGGGAAAATAATACAGTTATTTTCTGATGGACGAGAAAGTCGATTTTTACACATTTCTTTATATCCAGTTTTCTTAGAGGACGTAATTTAACCAATGTTTTCCACTCTCTCTCTCTCTCTCTCTCTCTCTCTATATATATATATATATATATATATATATATATATATATATATATATGTGTGTGTGTGTGTGTGTGTGTGTGTGTGCGTCTGTCTGTCTGTCTGTCTGTGACCACGTTCTGCGTGTTCGACTTTCCTTTTTTTTCTCACTCTTTCAATTTTTATCATTTTTCTTTTATTGTCACCGTCTGATTCTATTTCCTTCTCTTTCACACATTTTAAAATTCTTCGGGAATTTTCTTTTTCATTTTGTATACTCCTTTATCTGCCCATGTATGTATCTGTCTATCTATTCTTACATGCTAGAAGGCTCAATTTATCTGTGGGTTTTTTCTCCCCTCCCCATTTTAATCTAACTTTTTATTAGCTCTTCTGTTTCTGCTCTTCTAACGTTCTCAAACTTTGACTGTATCTACCTTTCTCTCTCTCTCTCTCTAACTCTCTAACTCTCTCTCTCTCTCTCACTACACACACACACACACACACACACACACACACACACACACACACACACATATATTATATATATATATATATATATAATTCTTCTTTCCTGTGTCTATTCTGAATTATTTTATCCATTAGATCTGAAGAAGTCCTGTTATTTTTGGTGTTTTTGATTTATATCAAAATCCATAACGGGGAAGTAATAAATTTATAATCCTAATGTGACTGGTTTTTGTTTTTTCTTAAAGAAATTATATATTAGAAATATATATATATATATATATATATATATATATATATATATATATATATATATATATATCCCATACTATATGAATTTTTCCTTATTCGCTTTTGAAAAGACTAATATAAAATTGCATCTATGGAAATAATTTGCATATATATAGGGTAGCATCATAAACAAATGGTACCAGAGCTCAAATAGATTATAAAAAGTCAGTCGCCAAAAAGAAAGACAAGTTGACAGATTTCAACATCTCTTCTAGTGGGCTAAATGTAACAAGATATGATTCATCTGGCATTCCAGACCAGACGATGTCACCTTCCTGAGGAAGAGTTTCGGATGGCGCATTCCGTGAATCCCAATATATATATATATATATATATATATATATATATATATATATTGTCCTCTACAGACAGACTGTTTCGTTGTATCACAAGCGGCAACCGAAAATTCCTTCGCCCGATTGGAACTCAACTGATTTCCATTGGAAAAAAAATTGCGGTGTAATTATTCTCTGCAAAAAATAGGCGCGAAAAGCTACAAGTTTTGAATCTAATTTTTGCATTTATCAACCAATCAGTGCTTCCACGCTAGTTTTTAAATTTCTTGTTACTTCGCTAGCGACGATATTTGACTAATCGCGAAAAATATGAAAGATCAAAATCAAAAATTATTTTGGAAATTTTTTACCTCCAAAAACGCTAAAAATAAAATTTCTCAGCTGATTAGATTCATAGATAAATAATCAACATTTTTAGCTAATTTCGAGTAACCCTAAATGGTATAAGCGCAGAAATACATATTTATTAAATATGGATTTGTCTATGCTTACTCAACTCACAGAATGTAATGAATTACTACTTACACAAATACCTTTTAGTTCATTTCTTTTAAGTGAAGATGTACATTTTTTTCTTTCGAGAACGCATTTAATTTTGACACCGCTTATCTATCCTATATGTTTTAACATAAAATAAACATTCTTCGTTTAACATAAACTTGTTTTTACATAAATTTGTTTTTGCTACCACAAGAAAAATCTCGCGTGCTGCTTAATTTGTTTAGCAAACAGAGTTACAAAAATATGACCCATTATTTTAAGCTAAAAATTAATTAGCTACCACGAACATAGTAGTCATCGATGACTATTCTATAACGGGTTCTTAATCTCACACCACCAGTCTCTTTCTCTTCCTCCCTCTCTCTCTCTCTTTCTCTGTCTCTCTCTGTCTGTTGTTCTTTCACTTTTTTTCTCATTTATTCTACTCTCATAATTATAGCCTTCCATCTTCACTACGTAATTTTCTAGTTCTTTCTCACTTGTTCAGCTTGTTTTTCGTTCCATCTTATCCTCTCTTTACTTGCTTTTTTTAATACGTCCTTTCTTTCCTCTATTATGCTTTTAAGGCCTCCGCTTACCAAAAGAACAGCATTTCTCATGATTATCTCAGCAGGTCGTCCTGCTTTTGCTTGGCCATATGCGGGGGTCCATAGGAGTACATCACTTATGAGCTCGTCCCTATTTCTCCAGCAGTGTCCTGTATGTCTGATTCGTCTAGGTTGGATAGTTTTCGTGATGGGAGGCTGGCGGCCGTATATTTGGTGCCTTGTGGAGTGTTGCTGCCAGGACTTATTCAATATTGCTCGCAACATTCTTATGTAATTGCCGTCTAGCTTTTTCTCCAGCCGTTTATTTAGCGTCCATATAGCAGTATCGACACGACCGCTACCTGGAAGAAACTGCGTTTCATTTTATCGGTCAGGTATGATTTCCATATGATCGAAAGACTATCGATAGCTGTCCATATCTTCTTTAGTTGTGTGTCGATGTCTTTTTCGTACGCCAGACTAACAGGGTTTTACTAAATATCTATAGGTATCCAATAGTGACTTGAAAAAGACAATGTGATTTATATTTTCAACTTTACCGTAAATATGTACACATCAAATTTCAGTTATCTATATTGGCTTAAATAATTTTATTGATCGATTGATTTTTACAGCATGTCAACTTGTGTAGAGTTATTTCATACCAAAAGGTTAGGGAATCGCATTCATTGTATGTTAACCTTTACATATTTATTTAGTCATTTGTTGAAACGTATTTTTTTTTTTTTTTTGCACACTGTCCAGTCGAATACCAATGATTTTCAAACAAGTCCATTTGGCCCATAAATTTGACTTTACTCGGTTTTACCACTCCTGGATCAGTGGACCTAGTAGTTATAGCAATAAAGGAGTACGACACTCTTAGGTCTCAAGAAATAGAGCCTTACCATCAGTTTGCTGATAAGTTTCATGCTGGTGTAATAAGAAATGGATACGGCGACACGAGTTCAAATCCTGGACGAGACTGATTGCATTTCACATAGCACTAATGCCCTTGGGAAAGGTATGAATCCATTATTCTCACCCCAGCCATAGATAAATAGTAGGGCAGACTAGGTTCTTCAGCCTTGGAGAGGCAACTAGTCTAGGAGAAGGAAAACTCTGAATTCAAACCTGTTAAACTCCGCTTAAAATTGATCTTGTGTCATATCCTGCCCGAGCGGAGGGGTTGGTAAATATATATATATTTTCATCCACAGACAGACTGTTTCGTTGTATCACAACACTTCAATGTGGCTAGACACGTAGGACGCTTGAGGCTGGGATCAAAACCCGGTCAACTTTACGTTAGACGTAGCATAATACAGCTTAACTAACAAGCGTACCACATCAGTTAAACTCCGCTTAAAAATTGACTTTGTGTCATATCCTGCCCGAGCGTAGGAGTTGGTAAATATGGATTAGTTTCATACTCAGAAGACCCGCTTTTGGAGAGGGTTACCTCTCATTAGGGAATACATTCAGCATATTTTAAGCGCCATTCAGCTATGTCTTTTTGGAAACCTCAAAAAACAACTGACTAACTGTCACATTTAATCTTCGAAGGTTGTACTTTCCTTTTTGTACAAATGACCAGTTGCCCAGTCGGCTGGGGCTGTAGAATATACTGACTGCATCTCTGCAGAGGAGTGAGACCACCCCAACGAGTGTCCTGGATAGGACACTGAAAATGTTATGGTGAGGTTCCAGTAATGCTGGAGCTTTGGGGAATGAGGTGTACCCCTTTATTGCCATCATTCCCAGGTCCACTCTGGCCCGGAGTGGTTGCACCTGATAAGATCCCTATCAATGGGTTAAATTGAACTAAACCGTACTTCCTTCACAATACTGATTTTTGCATTTAAACTGCGTATTTATGCTGAATTGAATTGTTTAGAATAGAATTGTTTTTTGACATTGAAATTGTACTTACACAAAACTGAATGGTTTAGTGTAAGTACACATCAAATTTCAGTTAACTATATTGGCTAAAATAAGTTGATTGATTTTTACAGCATGTCAACTTGTGTAGAGTTATTTCATACCAAAAGGTTAGGGAATCGCATTCATTGTATGTTAACATTTACATATTTGTTTAGTCATTTGTTGTTCTGACATTTAACTACTTGTAAACAAAATTAACTGAATTAGAACTGTTTGAATAATCTAAATAGTTTGAAATAGAAATGTTTTTGACAATTAAACTGTGTACTCATGCTAGACTGAATTAATTGAAATACAACTATTTGTATAAAAATGGATTTGGCGTTAAATAACCAACAAAGGTTGATATGCCATAAAACCCAACCAACCAACCAACAACAAATGACCAGACGTCATAATTTTCAAAAATTTATCGAGAAGTTTTCCATACATTTTTGTTTAACAGGTTTTAAATTTCAACAATTTTCCAAGACATTATTAATTCAACCATTTTATTTTTCTGTTTTTTTAATTGGAAGGACTAACTGTTATCAGCTTCAACTGGAAATCAAAGAGCTTCGTTTAATAACGGCAAACTCCCATTGAAAGTACTGATTCCCACTAAATCACCGCAGTAAAGCCAGAGTAAGATCGTTTAATATTTAAATTCGTGACTACGAGTAACAGCAATAGAGAGACTGATTCTTTAAATTTAGATGTTGCCCGGTCACCTAGGGATGTAAAATATGCCGACTGCATCTCGGCAGAGGGGTAAGACTCCCCCAATGAGTATCCTAGATATGACACTAAGCAATCTAATGGTGAGGTTCCAATAATTCTGGAGTTTTGGTGAGTAAGGAGTACCCCTTCATTTCCATCACTCCCAGGTCTACTCCGGTCCGGAGTAGTAGCAACTGATAGTCTCCTATATGTGGGTAAAATAGAATTAAACGGTGTAAAGATAAGTAAAAATGGTGACCTAAGTCGAGGGTTACCCGAAGGCTCCTTTTTCAATAACTACTACAGCGAGGGTTAGGGGAGGGTACTACTCCATTCCCTGGATTGCTCCACTTTACCCTTGATCTTTACCTTATATTGGTGAGTGTTCAAAAAGGCGGAATCAAGTACCATTTTTGAGTCTTTGGCATGACTCGACCTACGATTGAACCCCGGCCTATCGGAAAACACTCTACTCATTAGGCCAATGAAACTGGATTCCTTTAAATAGAACTGCTTTGACATCTAAACTGCGTACTTATGCTAAATTGAATTGTTTGAAATAGAACAGTTTTTGTATGCTAATCTGAATTGTTTAAAATAGAACTGTTTGGTTTAACTGAATTGCTTGAAAAAATACTTCTGACAAACTGTTTACTTATGCTGAACTGAATTGTTTGAATTAGAACTGTTTATTTGTTTAAGCCTGGAGTTAGCATTAAATAACCTGCAAACGTTGATATGCCATAAAACCCAAACAAACAAAATTTAAATATAAATGGTTTGAAAAATTAACACTTTCATGAAGACGTGTATAGCTGAACAACAGATACAAAAAAACTGATGTTTTCTAGATGAGAAGCTTGTCTTGATTCTTCTGAACGTGTTATTGTTTTGCAAAAGCCGGTGTCATAGAAGAGCTACACAAGAAATAACTTTTTATGGGTTTTTCTACTTTCCTAAGTGGAAATTTCAGCTCGAGGGCTCAATTTTTGTATTGGAAGGACCAAAAATATTAATAAGGACGCAATTCTGTATACCATATAAACATAATTTCAATGGGGATCCGACCAGTGGAAAACTCAATGGAATAGTCGTATTGAATGCAATTTATATAAAGAGTCTAACGTATAATTCATTGTTCATTTCGTGTTGATCAATTCTTTTTACTCATTCGCACATACGCTTATATACGGTTGTATATATATATATATATATATATACAACGCATTACGCAATAAGTCACGGTCTTAACTAATAAAACTACGACTTTTAGGCAAAATTCGACTTTATTTATCCATATAATCTTCTAGGGTGATACACTGATTCCAACGCCTCTCTAACAATTCGATGCTTTTTTTTTGTGGAACGATTTGTCTTTGGCCTTAAAATACGCCTCAGTTTCCGATATAACTTCTTCATTGGAGCCAAATCTCTATCCCTGGAGCATTCTTTGGAAGTCTGCAAGCAGCCAGTGGTCACTGGGGGCCAGATCTGGAGAATAGGGTAGGTGCAGAACCAATTTGAAGAGCAATTTATGTAGTTTTGCCATCGTTACGATAGACTTGTGACACGGTGCATTGTCTTGGTGAAGGAGCACCTTTTTCTTCTTCATTTCCCAATAATGCTATAAAATATTTGCTATTGATGGACAAAATACGGGGGCTGATATCTTGCCTGCTGAAGTTTGCGTCTTTGGTCACTCTGGACGGCTTTCACTTGCTGCTGTCCACTCAGCTGACTGCCAATTTGAATCCAGAGTGAAGTAGCGGATCCATGTTTTATCCATTGTCACCTATTAACGCAAAATCTCCCTGAAACATTTGCAAACAACGCTCTGAATCGTCGACGCGCTGTTGTTTTTGATCACCTGTGAGCAAACGCTGCACCCTCTTTGAACACAGCTTTCTCATTGATAAATGTTCATATCCAGGACACTCATGTTGGGGCTGGGGTCAAAACCCTCTGCAGAGAAGCAGTCGGAGTATTCTGCAGTCCCGGCCAACTGGGCAATATGTATATAGACACGCGTCTACACACAAATAAGCTTATACACACACACACACACACACATATATATATATATATGTATACAAACATTTTCACTTTTTATTTGTTAAGATATTTTAGCGCATTTATTTCTAAAAAATTCATAATCATAAAAATTTATGGATTAGTTTGGTGGCATTTGAATGATTTAATGCCAAAGTTATCCTTAGTTGTCTAAATTTCTGTAGTGAAGGTTGATGATTTTTATCATTAAGGGTTTTCGGACTATTGTCTTCATCTTTACTGCTATTTCCACAACGTTTCGGCCGAAAACCCTTAATAATAAAAACCATCAAGCTTCGTCTCAGAAATTTAGACAACAAACACCTGAAGAAGGCCGGAGGACATATCGATCGAAACGTTGTGGAAATAACAATAAAGATGAAGACAATAGTCCGAAAACCCTTAATGATAAAAAGTTATCCTTGTTGAAGAACAACGGTGGTAATATGAAACCCTTAACAAATAGGATAAATGGGGTTCATCCAATTCATAAGGGTATTAGTCTGAAAGTAACTGCAGTAGTGCGACTTGAGTTCAAAATCACTCTCAAGGATATTACAGTCCTTCATATTAGCCTCTATGCCACTGAGACTTCTCTACATAATAAATTCTCAGATTTATTTGATCAAACATAACATCTCTATTTATTGATTAATATTAGATTAATATTGTATGGAACATTAATAATCTTTTAGCAGAAGGGAGCATAAATTAACTGAATAGTTTGATATAACTCGTAAATATTAATATGAGTTCGTCTTTTCAATCTTTTTGGTCGATTTTGAACTAGATTTTAGAAGAATAGAAAATAAGTTTCTTTCTATACCTTTTCCCGTTCAAAATAGGAATAGTTCAGTTCAAAACGAGATGAACTACTCCCATTTTGAACTGAACTACTCCCATTTTGAACTGGAAAAGGTATAGTAATAATTGAATTCCATGAAAGTCTTTTTCCTGATATTTAGTTATATAGAATCACAAAACATAACTAGGTGAATAAATCATTATAGGGATTTTAATAAAACATGTTATTGGGCAATATTTCTACTTTTCACTGTAAACCCGGCCCCTCGGGTGTGGGATAATGGTTCACAAGCTAGACTAGCAAACCTTCAAAAGTGAATCCGGCTCTTTTTGGGCCCCCTATCTCATTCAGCTTTGTGCCACATCTAAGTGAAAAGCTTAGTAAATTACTACTCTGAAAAAACAAATGATTAATTTTCAGGTTTTGAGAGTTAGATAGGAACGTTATTATTTTACTCGTTTCGAGATTTTCATAACAGTTTTGGTTTTATTTGGTTTTTTTATTTAATGGCATATCAACCTTTGTAGGTTATTTAATGCCAAAGCCATCCCTCGAGAAAAAAAACATCAGTGGTACTATTAAAGCCATAGCTGGGGGGATAGTGGGGTTCATACCTTTCCCAAGCGTAATTGTCTGAATGTGACTGTAATAGCGCGACTGGAATTCGAACTCGCTTACTACGATTCCATAACAGTTTTAACTGGTGATTTGTTCACTGAGGGCTAAGTGTCTTCAGATCTTTAGAACCCTTCTAAATTTCTTAACCGATTCCAATAGTATTTTTGGTTTAGATAGTTCCGATTCTTCTAATTATCAGTTCCCATAGTCTTTTTCGAGGGGTTTAGGGATTGCTCAAAGGACATCAACACCAATTTGTATTACTTTCATCGTCCTGCTCCACAGTTATATTTTAATAGTTTGAAGTACTCTGCAAAAAAATTATTTATAAAGATCTTTTTCCACTCCATGATCTAAGCTAGAAGCAAGAAGAGAACAATTTAAAATTAAAAGGTAATTAAAAAGAAACATCCCTTATGGTAATCTTCGCTCGTGAATTTCACGGAAATTCTATTCTCTTTTAAGTTCGGTTTAATGATGTGTCATTTAGTTAGTTAATACAAATGTTATATCATTAAATAAACGCTTTACTGCTGGAAAGTTGTAAATACAAAAGATTATATAAAGATTAGTTTGGGATTGTTTTTATGGCATACCAACCATTTTAAGTTATTTAACGCCAAATATTGTTTTTTTTTCAAATATATTAATCTTTTTTTTTATTTGTAAACACATTTTGTTGATAACTTCTTTAAACAAGATTGAGCTCATTGTTTGTACACAGTTAAATGGTTACAAGTATTATTATGTATCACTAACAATTTAATTAAACATCAATCATTTATTTATACAGAGTTAAAAGATCAAACTGTTCTATTTCAAACAATTCAATTCAGCATAAGTCATTTGTTTCCAAACTATCTATTTCCACAAAATATATAAATAATGACTATAAAAATTTGTATCCATTGTTTTGCAAAGTACAAAGTGCCCTGTTTCGGTTTTAGCTTTCCTTACTCATATTTGATGAAATCTCAGTTAAATATTTGAACGTCTCATTTGACTGTTAAAATATATATGATGGATAACAATCGGGTACAACTTTACTCCGTACTTTTTTTATCACGACGAAACCGCCACTTTATTTTTATCACATTAGTTGAATTACATGTTTGCAATTGCCCGAATCCTCTGCTACAAGCAAGGTATGACTCAAAGTATACCTGTTTAGCGGAGTATAGCTGATTTGAATTCTGACTTTTCCTTTCCCTAGACTGGTTTTCCCACTATAAACTGCCAAACAGTTCTATTTTACTCATAGATAATACCCTATAAGATGGTACAAGTCCGAGCGAGGGTGGACCTGGGGACAATAGCAATTAACAGATACTCCATATTCCACAAATCTCCAAGAGTGGGGCCTCACCTTCACATAGTTTTGAGACATACCAAGTCACTCGTTGCGGTGCGGGGGGATCCTATATCTCTTCAGAGATGCAGTCGGTATATTCTACAGCCCCAGCCGACTAGGCGAGATCATATAAAAAGTCTGTATTTTGATCTATTATTTGTTCCCACAATGTGACAGAAAACCAATAAATTTTGATGGCATTATAAGATATTTGTTGAGCACTCTGGATAAATGGTACAGACGCTTTGACTATATCTACACAAAGAGTCATCATCTGGTGAAAAAGGGTGCGGTATATATTACCATTTTCATCTCTAAGTTGTGATGATAGATGTGTGTGGAACCCACAAAAGAAAGTTGCTTATGAGTTCTTTCTTGATTTAGCAAAGCCCTCGAAGCCGTGTTCATTTTATTAGGATGCTGTGTGAGATGTATCGCAAGTGTCCATGCAACGAATTTTAAGACGTTGCTTTGAGGATCTGTTGAAAATAATACGTGACAATCTAGATTTTTCTCTAAATGTTTCATTTGAGCCATTGTAGTTTAAGTACATATATATATATATATATATATATATATATATATATATATATATATATATATAATTTGACCGACTGCTGTCGAAGGTGACCCGAAAGTTCCCTTTTCAATAGGTACAACACCGAGGTGTAGATGAAAGCGCGACTCTTCAGTGGATTGATCCGCTTACCCGTGATTCGTACCTTAAAATGCTAAGTCAAACAAAGAGGCATCAAGTACCATATTTTGAGTCTTTGGTATAAATCAACCTAGGATTGAACCCGGTCTCCCAGGGAATTGGCCAACACTATATATATATATATATATATATAATAAATAAATAAATATATATATATAATTCATGGAATTTAGACTCCGAGCCTTGGTTTCATGGAATCTTTTGCAAAACAACAATCATCAGGCAGTTAAGAAAATGGTTCGACACTTACCAACAAAGTGATTCAGTGACAACCAACACTGTTATAATATATATATATATATATATAAAGATGAACAAAAGTATTTACTTTGTCTTATCTATTCGACTTCAGGTCATTTTTCAGGGAAAGGTTTTTGTGAAGAAAAGTTGATTTCGAAAGTTTTTTAAAATACTTTTTAAAAGAACTGATCGGCGATAAAAGAAGTGGGAAAATAATACGATGAGGTATCGTAGTCTCTTCTATCGATCTTTATATGATAACTGGCACAGTGCTCTCCAGTGAGGAGATATATGTTAAGACTAGACGAGGTCTGATTCAAATTACCCGTGACTGTATCGGTCGGGCATATGTTTATTTAGGTGCCAACCAGAATATGTGCGTGTGTATGGTTTTGTATGTGGTCATGTAAACGGCACAACATAGCGCTTTTTATTACAGTAATACACAATGCACCAAACACCATTTATTTGCAATTGACTGCTAATTTGGCGGTGTCTCCGTTTGCAGTGAATGTTCAGATTCTCTACGTAAGCGAGCTGACTATGAAAATTTAATTAAATTTCCTCAGTCCTTCCTGGTAAAATTTTGACCGTTTGAGTGGCAATATTGTTCTACAAGTATTAATTTGTTGCAATGTTTCTGCTGTTATATATAAATATATAGGAGGCGTTCATGGATTATTGTTTACTGTTGTAAGAAATGGTCGCAGAAACCCGAATTCAAATGCTGGACAAAGCTTTTTACATTTCACAGAGCGCTAATACTGTTTGGAAAGGTATCAATACAACTATTCTCCTTCCAGGTATGAGTAAATAGTAGGACAGGGTACGATCTTCAAACTTGGCATGGCAACCAGTCTAGGAGAAGGAAAAATTTCAATTGAAACTGTTATGACCGATTATTAGAGGTCAATAAATAAATAACTTAACAAGGAAATATGAGGTGCTAAACAAATGTATCCAAGCCTCTGATAAGGGTCTCCTTGGTTCAACGTACATGAAGACAGGTAAGGTGCTTACTACAGCTGCTGCTGCTGCTCTCAGCTCTACCAGCTTAGTTCTTGATTAATATTCTCTTTGAGTAAGTCCATTATTTTGGTCATAGGTGAGACACCTACAACAGAAACCTATTAAACTCAGCTTGTAAATAGACCTCGTATCACATCCGGTTCTTGCAAAGGGTTGGTATATATATATAGAGAGAGAGAGAGTAAGAGAGAGAAAGAGAGAAAAGAGAACGAGACAGTGACAGAGACAGACTGACATACAGACAAAATGAGAGAGAGAGAGAGAGTAAGAGAGAGAAAGAGAGAAAAGAGAACGAGACAGTGACAGAGACAGACTGACATACAGACAAAATGAGGGAGAGAGCGATAGAGAGAGAGAGAGAGAGAGAGAGAGAGAGAGCGTGTGTGTAAAAGAGGAGAGGGAGAGATATCGCGTCATCTTCTATAGTGTAATTTCGGAACTCCACAAATGTTTTAGTTTCTCATTTCCCGTTTTGCCACAACCAGATCCTACGTTTTCTGGCTCGACCATCTTTAATTTTTTTTGAAAGTTCAATTACGTGCCGCCTGTTGTTTTCCTTGTCTAATTCTTTCACAATCTCTGTTGACCATATTTGTGTATGCGAAGGAGTCGTCTTTCACAGTTTTCGCAGCCTGAAGCCACAGGTTCCGTGGAATAGGTATGGCTTTACGCCAAAGAACTTTTGGAAGATTGCCCTATCTGATCCGTGAACACACAAATTTGCGAACATTATCTGAAATATTTGCAAACGGATTTGTTCATACAAAAGTACTTTGAATGTATAACATAATTATTGATTTGTAGTGATCTGTCTTAAATAGTAATCCTCAGACGGAAGACGCTCGTTTCCCCGGAGATGAATTTCAAATCAAAAGGGAGGAATATTTAACCGGCGTAGAAAGTAGGGGGGAGCTTTAGTCATAGGAATCATTCCTTGGTATAATAGTGAAAGATTCCCAGACTATAATTCAAGATGGAAAAGAAAGTGAGGAACAATGGAATTGCAAAACGAAGAATGTAACCTGGTCTGATGCATTTTTTATATTCTTTATATAATAGTGAACTCTGCCCCTCTGGCCCAATTAATGAGACTCAAAATAGGCTGACTGCATTTCCTGGTAATATAGAGCGCTCATTCATGGCCATTAATTCCAGGCTTAAGCCTCTCAATTGAAAATAAGTAGAGACGAGCTCGTTATCTCACAGTCCTGACTTGTATGTCAACTTCTCGAATTTGGCAAAGCAAACGAAGATGCCGATTGGTGCTTCACGTTATCAAAATTCTTCAAAACATTTGACTCACCTGCGTAGTTACATATAAATTAATAATAAGTTGCTCAGTCGGTTGGGGGCTGTAGAATACACCGACTGCACCTCTGCAGAGGGGTATCCTGAACAACGACTGTCCTGGATATGACACTAAAAAATATGATGATGAGGTTCCAGTGATGCCGTGGCTTTGGGGAATGTGGAGCACCCCTTCATTGGCAATGTTCCCAGATCCACTCTGGCCCTGAATGGTAGCAGCTGATAGGGTCCCATGGGGTAAATAGAACTAATAGCATATTTATGCTTAACTGGATTGTTGGACTAAACGGAATAGCTTGAAGTAAAAATGTTTTAGACAATTAAACTGTACTAAGATTTAAACTGCGTGCGTATGCTCAACTGAATTGTTTGAAATGGAACTGTTTTTGACATTGAAACTCTATTTACACTAAACTGAATTGTTTAATATAGAACTGTTTTGACATTTAACTGTGCTTGAATAAAATCTGTACTTATACTAAACTGAATTAGCTGAATTAGAACTGTTTGAAGGAACTGAACAGCTTGAAATAGAAACGTTTTTTGACAATTAAATTGTTTAATCATGGTAAACTGAATTGTTTGAAATATAACTGACTATTTGCATAAAAATGGATTTGGCGTTAAATAACCTACAAAGGTTGATATGCCCAAAACCCAACCAACCAACCAACCAACTAATGAGATGAATAATAAAACGTATAATATGATATAAGTAATATTAAATAAATGTTGACTATAAAAGTACAATTGATTTAAAATAGTTATGCGCAAACCATTTTTTTTATTTCCGACTCCTAAGTCTAAAAAGTATTGATTTTAAATATTCAAGGACAATATTAGAGAAATAAAAAGTGAATGAATTATTACATATAAAATTTTTAGTATTTATGTAATAAGAATTTATATAAAAAATGAACTTTACACATGAAAATTTAAATTTACTGGTGTTGTTTATGTATGACAATGTATGACAATCACAAATAAGAAAACTGAATTTTAAAAAATGGGTGTGTCCACGTGGTGTAATGGTTAAAGCGATGAACCGCGGAATTTTTGTAAGCAAGTTCCTTCTCCAGTAGCGCTATTTCGTTCTATTTTGGACAAATACCCTTGGAAAAGGTATGAACCCCCTTATCCTCCCAGGTATGGGTTAGATAGTACCACCACTGTTCTTCGGCATTAAATAACCTACAAAGGTTGATATACCATTAAACAAAGAAGCGAAACCCCACCAAAAAATGAATTAAAAAGTAATTGTATATATTCTACTTACAAAACTAATATTTCGAAAAACATTGATATTTTAAAGGGTCATGTTAAAAAAGTAGTTAGTAAAGTTGACGACCGTAGTCGAGGGCGACCGAAGGCTCCCTTTTCAATAGCTACTACATCGAGGTGTAGGGGGGGCACTACTTCCTTCCCTGGATTGCACCACTTTACCCTCGATATGTACCTTATATTACTGTGTATTAAGCAAGGAGGTATCAAGTACCATTTTAATAGTCTAGA
Organism: Sepioteuthis lessoniana; assembly: GCA_963585895.1. Taxonomy (NCBI): domain Eukaryota; kingdom Metazoa; phylum Mollusca; class Cephalopoda; order Myopsida; family Loliginidae; genus Sepioteuthis; species Sepioteuthis lessoniana. Next base: position 16,303,516 of record OY757909.1, read on the forward strand.
CGCGGCCTGGGATTGAACCGATGTATCCCGGACCATTGGCGAATACTGTAACTAATAGGCCAAAGAGCCGGTCGCGTTAAAATATACATTTAATTTTGGATGTCTTAAAATGAGGCACAGTAAGGCAAAAATCCACTGGAAATTATTGTTGTAGCTGTAAATGTAATGCAAAACTCGGTATGCAATACTTTTCGTAGCAGTCAGAACAGCCTTTTATTTATGTTTATATTAACAGGATGTATTTGTAAGTTCACTAAAAAGATAACGTGCTTTATGTGAGAGTTGATATTATTAGCAAATGAAATCAAAAATGTAATCAGCAACACATGTTCACTTAATTCTGGAGAGAGCTTTTTCAGTTTCACTTAATTTTGGATTCAGAATAATCATCATCATCATCAAATCATACAGACAGTCAGGATATCTTTGACTATATTTTACCCTCCATCCCAATACACAATTGTTTTGGATAGGTTCACTTGAGTGAACCATGGAGTTTGGTTTGGTTTGGTTATATAGTGCATCAACCATTGTAGGTTATTTAATGCTAAAACCAATTTTATATATATAAACACTTCTATTTCAAACAATTCAGTTCAGCAAAAGTACACAATGTTAAAAACATTTCTATTTCAAACAATTCAGTTTGGCATAAATACATAGTTTAGTTCTATTTGACCCATAGATAGGAGTCTATAACGTGTTACCACTGCGGGCCAGGTAGACCTGGAAGCGATGGCAATGTAAGGGCACTCCACACTCACCAATGCTCCGGCATTGCTGGAGCCTACTCATCAGATTGTTTAGTGTCATAAACAGGACACTCGTTGGGAGATTTTACCCCTCGGCAACGAAGTAGTCGGTGTATTCTACTGCCCCAATTATATGTCCGTTTAGAGCTGATGGTTAAAAGTTCTTTTTTATGATCGGCTGACATTGGTGTGTCTTTGTATGAGAAGCAGGTACGAACTCATAAGCGACGTTCTTTCAAAGACTACGGCACATGGACGTGCAAGCATTGGCCAATACACGAGGATGTACTTACATCAGTTCGATGCTAACCCAATGTAATATATCAACGAGACCTGAAGATGTGAATACGGCGGATGTTGTTGACAGATAGATTGATAAGACCGGTGTGATCACCGAAATGTCATCATGTCCACAGGTCCTGTGTATCAGAGGATGTTGACAGGATTACATCCGCTCAAGGATAATATCAACCAGGTGATTGCCGAAATGTCATCATGCCCACAGTTGTTATGTTGAAAACAAGTGCATCCGGTTGAAGATATCAGAAAAACACCTGAACGGTGGGCGTGGTTGAATTCGGTGATAGTGGCAGATGCGTACGCCCACAGAACCGGGCTTGGACAAGAAGCCAATGGGAAACAGACAATATAACCAATGGAAAGCAAAGAAGTGAGATGTGTGCATAACCATGGTTAACGAAAAAGAGGAATTGCTGCAGGTCACGTGAGAATTGAAGACTATATAAGTTCCCGAATTTCGGCTAAAGTCAGTTGTTCACTGGCTCTTCCGTCTCACGACAGCTCTTCCGAGTACACGAACTCTCTGTGATTGCTTTCTGCTCCACACAAGTATCATCGCCGAAAAGAAAAATATAATCTTATATTTTTATATACATACGTGTTCCTCGTTGTTAATAACGACACAGTGTACTATATAACACCAGGATGCAGCGTAGAAGTTCCTTCAAGAGCGATTGAGGATACAGATGAATAACTAGAGAGAAAGAGAAAAAGAGAAAGAAAGACAGAGTGAAGGAACTGCCTTCTGTCAGTGCCACAAGAGAACTTTCGAATTTGTCCCTCCTTCTCTATGAGTGACCAGCAATTTTCCTTTTTCATGCTTTGATGGTAGTTGAAATCAATGGTAAGCAGCTGTAAAACAGCGGTTTTGTGGGATGATGCAACCAGGATTTGTTCAAAGGAGTTCTCAGAAACTGAAAAAAACTGTCCTTATGTCATATCCTGCCTATGGTGGGGACGGTGGATAAATATGCACCAAGATAACTTTAAAAATAAAACAATGGAAAAAACTTATCTGTGGAACTTGATTTCTCTGTGAAACTTGGCTTCCATCCGGTCGGCTTTGAGAAATGTCATCTTGTCGAGTCCTAAATCATGTGACTGAATAATTATCGTTCCCAAATGATTCAGAGAGTTCAAGACCATGTTCAAATTCTTCCTGCTTCTACGACCTCAACGTGAGAACTGATAGAATAAAACAAATAGATGGTCTAACACTTAAAATATTATTTGAATTTTGTGTCTCTGAAAATTAATCACTGACATAGCAGCTATCACTGACCCAGCTACAGCCATTTATCTGGGTGATAACGCAACAAATTGTTTGACGCCACTTTTTATTATGAAGTTATTTATGTCTTGTTGAGACAAGTACATTTAATAGTAAATCACGTGGAAAAGCAACATAATAGTAAAGTAAGTAAAGTTAGCAACCATAGTCGAGGGTGACCCGAAGGCTCCCTTTTCGATAGCTACTACACCAAGGTGTAGGGGAGGGCGCTACTCCATTCCCTGGATTGCTCCACTTTACCCTTGAACCGTACCTTATAATGCTGAGTGTTAAGCAAGGTGGTATCAAGTTCCATTTTTAAAGTCTTTGGTATGACTCGACCTGGGATTGAACCCAGGTCTCCCGGGCCATTGGCGAACACTCTAACCGCTGGGCCAATGTCATAATAGTACTGGTAACATACCCATTAGATTTTATACATATAAACACATTGGATTAGTGTATGTTTTAAGATTAATTTTTTAGTATCCAAAATTGTAATTGGGTGGAGTCCCCGTAGCATAGTGATTAATCTGTTGGACTGTGGTGAGAGTTTGAACATCAATCGCGCTATTACGATCGATTTCGGACTGATATCCTTGAGAAAAGTATGAAACCCCTTTTCCCTCCAAGCTATAGGTGAAATAATACCACAACTTTTCTTCTACATGGATCGATTTGGTGTTAAATAATGTCATATACCCGGAATAGGGAGGCCATAATACTTATTTATAAAAATAAAACTCTCTTTTTATTCATAAAACAACGAAATAATTGCGTGTGAAGGAGAGATAGTAATTTACAAAGCTACTTGCTTCGATGTGGCACAAGGCCGAATGAATGGGGCACCCAATGAGACTCGAACTCACTTGTGTAGGTTTGCTAGTCCAGCTTGCTAACCGTTACACTACCAGAGGTACCCATCGTGTGAAGGAGAGATAGATAAACAGGAAACCGCTAAGATATACAATACGTTGAGATAGATATATTCAGAGCCTTATTTCTTCGTGCTTCTTTCACGAGAGCCTGATATAGAACATTCTTACAACACGGGGTCACCTGATGCCCACTCCAGGCTCACGCCCAGACGGCGTGGTTGTCTGCTCTGTTGACTGCTCTCCCCGTCTGACCACTGGAGTAAAAAATTTCCGTCTTTATATTTTTCAGACGCCCACATATTCTTCCTCACGACACTATTTCTGCAGTCCCTTGTTTACATTAAGACACAGATGCACATCCTATTTTGAAACACACACTAACTGGCTTGTCAAAGGTCAATAAGTAGGAATAACACATGATGGTTGTGATATGCCAACCATATAAATAATGCCATTGTAACAGTAAAAATAAAACGTTGTTGATTCACATCAAGTAGATGGCGCTAAAATACCATTATGGCGCCAATAATAGTAATTTGTATCAGGAACTAAGCCAAAAATCGAATGAGGTTTGAAATCACTTATTTAACAATGATATGTTGTATTTACAGGTGCGGAAGCAATATAAGGTATATTTTTAGAACTTTTTTTAATTAATCCATTTTTTTAAAAAAAAAACGTGGTAAACCGAAATTTTCTTGATTAGCGCTATTATTCAAACAATTTTTCATGAAAATCCACCCCAATATGAGTGATCCAAAATGAAATGTCAAAGAAACTATGATTTACTTAACGCCGAAAACAAGCTAAACTTTCTTTGTCTATCGTATACAAAGAGAAAAAGATGTTTAGAGAAAAGTAGCTCTTAAAGGAAAATTGGGAGTGCTGAATGGATCAAAAAAACAAAAAGGCCTTATAACATCCATCGCTACGACGATTTAGACAAACCCCACAACGTCAATAAAAAAAAAAACGCTAAGGAATTGAAAGTCCACGAGAAAACTAGGACAGCAATTAAACAAGATTTAAACCCGGACATTAACTTCCTCGTTTATGCTATATGGGTCGTTTTAGAAAACAAAACAAATGCAATTTCTCATTCAAATATTGGTTCGTTTAAGACAGCTTTTGAGGGGTTGGGTGAAATAAAATGGCTGGAGAAATCATTTTGGATGCATGCAATTCGTCTCAAAGGCGTATTGACACAATAATTGAAAAAAATGGCGTCCATATAGAGTAAATTTACTTTTTTGCGAATAACTTCTTATTTTGTTTATTTAAAAAGATTAAAACCAATCTAGTTTGATAATCCAGTTATTTATTATTATACAAGTGTATGCCTAATTTTGTTTACTCTCTCTCTAGCTCTATGTTAGATACGTCCCGAGCAAACGTACGTCGGCGAATATGAAAACTGTGTACGAATGGAACGTCATACGTATGTAGCTAAGTATTACAGGTCGTAAAGCGAACACTGCTTTACAGTAGTCAGCGGGAATTAGATGAGAAGGTAAGTAATTCGTCCATGACGAAATGATAGATAGATAGATAGACTGAGGTAGATAGACTGAGATAGGTTGATAGGTAAACTGAGATAGATAGATAGATAGATAGATAGACTGAGGTAGATAGATAGATAGACCGAGATAGATAAATAGATAGATAGATAGACTGAGATAGATAGATAGATAGATAGATAGATAGATAGATAGATAGATAGATAGATAGATAGATTGAGGTTGGTAGATAGACTGAGGTAATTAGATAGATATGAACGTATTGAATTGGATAAGATAGATGGATCAGAAGAGGATATATATATATATATATATATATATATATATATATATATATATATATATATATATATATTGGCCGCATTTCTTCGTTAATATAGATTTCATTAAACATAATAGACATTTTCTGTCAACATATTTTCTTCTGGATCCATTCTTATTCCCTTTTTGCTTTTATCATGTCAGTAGCTAAATACATTTAAATACATTAGTACTGGTTTGAAAATTAATTCTATTAAGTGCCGGTTGCATGTTTCTAATATGTAGTGCTACTGACACTAATTATAGAAACCCATTTAAAAGCAAACGCTATAATCTTCAACGGTAAAGACGCTCTTACATAGTAATAATATGCAAAAACAAAAGTTACATCACTTTTCTAATAGATCCTTCATTGATGATGGCCCAAGGTCGTGCAGAAAGTACGAGGGATACATACAACTATGGACAATACATAAATCAATTCCCGCCGAATATGATAAAAGCAATACGGGAATAAAAACGGATCCAGAATAAAATATGCAGACAGAACATGTCTATTATGTTTAATGAAATTTGTATATATATATATATATATATTAAAATAGGAAGGTCCACGAAGAGATTTGTATTTTCGTAATTTATTTATTTTCTTCTTACATACGTGTTATATATATATATATATATATATATATATATATATGTATGTTTCCAGCTTGTTACTTTCGTCATACATATATATAAGACCTATGTAAGAACTAAATAAATAAATTCAAAAAATGCAAATCTCTTCGTGGACCTTCCTATTTTAAAATATATCCTTATTCTTTCTTTGGACCTACAACAAGCATCTTTATATATATATATATATATATAGTGAGAGAGAGAGAGAGATAAAGGAAGGAAAAAGAGGCAAAGATAAATTAACAGGCAGAGATAGATAAATAGATTGATAGATAAAAAAAGAGGTGCCCGTGGTGTAATTGTTATTGTCGTAGGAAATGGACACGGCGATACGAGTTCAAATCCTGGACGGGACTGATTGCATTTCACATAGCACTAATACCTTTGGGAAAGGTATGTATCCAATTATTCTTCCTTCCAGCTATGGGTTAAATAGTAGGGCAGACTACGTTCTTCAGGCTTGGTGAGGCAACTAGTCCAGGAGAAGGAAAACTCTGAATTCAAACCTGTTAAAATCCGCTTAAAAACTCACCTTGTGTCATATCCTGCCCGAGCGGAGGGGTCGGTGAATATGGATAGATAACAAAGGATAGACTGAAGAAGGTTGATATAAATGTATTGAATGAGATACGTAAGAACCGGCAAAGATAGATAGATTGATAGATAGATAAATGTATATATATACATATATACATCAATACATACATACACATCTATCGAAGTATGAATATAAACTACTAGTGTCTTTTTAAATATCTAATATATTTTCTTAATCGTTATTAATTAGTTAGTAATCTTTTGACATCTTCTATTTTTACACTGTTTATGCTCCCTCTATATGAGAGACAGTAATAAATATCGCATCTACAAACTCACATACAATATACTCCAGCCAAATTACAAAAGAGTTACATCACATGCGTAGGTACCAATTTCCGTTTGTACGCGCTCACGGAATAGAAAATAACAAGGCTCAAAAGTTAATGTGTTTTATGAGTCTCCATTTTGGATCGGGGAAAAATAAATGAGATGGCCCAACTCCAAATCGATGAGGGCTGAAGCCAAGGAAACAATCTCGGGAATATTTCCGCCCTAGAAATTACGCCCATGATTTCAAACGATCGACGATTTCCTTTCTTATCTACCAATCACTAACCTTTTCATTTTTTCTCTCTCTCTCTCTCTGTAGACTTACAACCAATAACTGCAAAGTTTTCTTTGCATTCGGTCAGTCGGTTGGTTGGTTGGTTTTCCGGCTCTTGCAAGATCTAATTGGAGATGTGGAGGTCAGAGGAAGAATCAGTACCATCCAGACAAAAGTAAAGCAAAAATCAGCTAGACAGGAGGAATTAGAAATAAGAGGACGAGTAGAGACTATCCAAACAACAACATTGTAGAGACCGGCTAGAATACTGAGGAGAGTCCTTGAGACTTGATAAGACTTGCTGTCACTCAAAATCCAGTGAAAGACCATTGGCCGATGTTGATGCGATAAATTCTCAAAAAGTAACAACAATAATAATAATAAATAAAAGTAAAGTTGGTGACCGTAGTCGAGGGTGACCCGAAGGCTCTCTTTTCGATAGCTACTACACCAAGGTGTTGGGGAGGGTACTACTCCTTTCCCTGGATTGCTCCACTTTACCCTTGATCCTTACCTTATAATGCTGAATGTTAAGCAAGGTAGCAACAAGTACCATTTTTTGAGTCTTTGGTATGACTCCCGGGCCAAGGCGAATATTCTATCTGTTTGCCAATGTCATAATAATAATAATAATAATAATTCTGTGAATTGCCTTACCATATTTAGTATGGAATGAACGAAAGATAATTATTTCTATAGAACAAGCTGATGTGTTTTACTTTGTTACAGAGGGATGTGTTAAGAACTCGAGAGGGATTGTATAAAATTAAAAATAAAGCCGAAAATTTAATGATGTTGTCAATAATAATAATAATAATAATTAGAAGAAGAAGAAGAAGAAGAAGAAGAAGAAGAAGAAGAAGAAGAATACACGAGACCATTCAAACAACAGCGTTGCTGAGATCAAACATAATACTCCGAAGAGTCTGTGGGGTTTGAAGGTTTTAGGAGGTCAGATATCTGACTCCATATTTTGGTTATATTATTTTACCCCACGTTGACTGGCCGGCGCAATGCCTTGTCCAAAGAAAGTCCAAAAGAAATATACAAAAAGAAAAGATAGAAACAGATAAGAGACGAAAACATTTCTTCCATACTTTCCTTTATTTACTTGGTGAATGGACTAACCGACGCTACGTCCCAAGACGTAGCATGGTGCCCAAAACACCAGACAGCAAAATCAGTGTTGTCGGTTCGACGTCACTACCCGAAAAAGAGGTCGGTTCACAGAAAACCTGAGTATTTATCTCTCTACACCGGCTCCAGATTCGCTACTTTAAAATCCTTCTAATTTTGGCGCGAACGCTTCCCATTGGCTACTTTACTTTTTATTATTTTTCTTTTTTTTCTGATTTTTAACCGGATGGATGCGTGGAGCCTTATGCGTGGCGACGCGTTTATACATTTTTTATCTGGCAGCCGACGAGTCAATATCCGATTGGGAGTTTTACTGTTAATTCCTAAATCCCCACAAGTCCTTGACACGAGAGGAGACTTGATTTCAATCTAATTCCAGTGAAACTCTACCACCTAACCTCATAATAGTCAATAAAAAAGAGAATCTTCCAAATTATGAACTTTGACGTCCTGGCAGAGCACTGAGTAGAATTGAATGAAATCTGAAAGGGAGATAAGTATCTGGACTTTGTTAGGGAACTGAAAAAACTAAGGAACATAAATAGGACGGTAATACCAATTATATTGAGCGCGATACGTATTATCAATAAAATTGGTAAAAATGTCTGGAGGAATTGGAAGTATGAACACGAATGAAGACAATCCAAACTTCAGCACAGTTAAGATCGACCTGAATACTGAGAACAGTCCTAGAAACATGAAAAGATTTATTGTCATTCAGGTTTCAGTGGAAGACTATCGTCCAATGCTGATATTGTAAGCTCTCAAAGTAGTATAATAATAATTTTTTTTACTTTTTGTCTGAACGTAGAAAGATAGCATACATTTATTATAATGCTAGGATGTTTTGAGTAAATGATGAAGAAGAGGACAGGAAGGCATACGATTTGAACAAATAAGTTATGAAAAAAGGACAGAACAATCCTGATAGTCACGTGGCTAAATTTGTAACCAGAAAAAAACAGTAATGATACTCTTCAGAAGACAAAGGTAAAAAAAAAATGACTCTAAGGAAGGACTGCAATATTATCTAGCCGAGTCGGCTGGTACTGTATATTACACTGACTACATCTTCGCTAATGGATAAGACAACCCTAACGAGTGTCCTGAATAATATACTAAACGATCTGATGGTGAGACTTCAGTAATACTGGAGCTGGGGAAATGCAGGTAAATTTTTCATTGCCATTGCTTCCAGGTCCACTTAGGCCCGGAGTGGAAGTACTTGATATGATTCTATCTATGGCTTAGATATAAAAAAATGTTTGACATTTAAATTGTGTACTTATGATAAACTGAATTGTTTGAAATAGAACTGTTTTTACATTTAATTGTGTGAAAACAAAAAACTGTACTTAAATTAAACTGAATTATTTGAAATAGAATTGTTTTATCTATGTAAACCAGGAACTTTGTACTTATGCTTAAATGGAATTGTTTGAAATAGAACTGTTTTTACATTTAACTGTGAGTAAACAAAAAATAGGTTGGTCGGTTGGTTGGTTGTTTGGGTTTTATGGCATATCAACTTTTGTTGGGTATTTAATGCCAAATTTATTCTTATGGAAATAATTATTTCCATTTGAAGCAGTTCTGTTTAGCATGAGTACGCAGTTTAATGGAATAAAACATTTCTATTTCAAGCTTCTCAGTTTAGTCAAACAGTTCTATTTCAAACAATTGATTTTAGTATAAGTATAGTTTTTGCCCACACACCGTTAGATGTCAAAACAGTGCTATTTCGAACAATTCAGTTTAGCATAATTTCGCAGTTTAGTTCAATTCGGCCCATGGATATGGCCCTAACAGGTGCTACCACTCCGGGCCAGAGTGGATCTGGAACCGATGGCAATGAAAGGGCCATCCGCATTTCTCAAAGCACAAGCATTACTGGAACCTCACCATCAGATTGTTTAGTGTCATATCCAGGACACTTATTGGAGGGTCTGTAAAGGTGCAGTCGGTGTATTCTACATCCTCATCTGACTGGGTAACAAAAATAGTTTTTATGCTAAACTGAATTGTTTGAAATTAAGAGAAACTATTTACAATTATGCAAAAATAATGAGCTCAGGAGGGTTTTAAAAAATGTTATTCACAAAATGTGTTTAGAAATCCCATATTTAATATATGTATAAAAAATAAATTGACATTAAATGACCAACAATTGTGGATATGCCATAAAACCAAAGTAAATAAAACCAAACCAAAAAAATGATGTATAATTTTCTTTGTATTATCGAAAAAATTGCACGTTTTGTCCTCAAATCTTTTCTCTCTGTCACTGAATGTAGAAAGTTAGTTAAAATAAATTTAGTATTAAGCTAGAAGCTTTTGAAGTTGTAATATGAGTAGAACACTTATCACAAAATAAACATTGAATATTCTTCCTAGTCAAGTAACAGCACTTTTAATCGAAACCACTTATCATTACCGGAATACAAATGATGTAAGTTGATAAAAAAGCAGAGCCAAAATGAAAATGTCACGACATAGTTCAGGGTTTAAAGTACAAAATATAATTACTTGCAAATTATTAGTATTAGAAGTACTTGAAACTTTAAAATAGTGTACAAACGAATGACTATTCTTAAATAGAAATAGTTACTTTAAACCATATAATTATGTATAAATTATTACAATTACCAATGAATATCTGATATTATATAACTGTGCAAACGAATGCTTATTATAGAGAAATAAAAAGGGTCAATTAAAATGATTTAATAATTTTTAAAAAATTGTGATAGAGTGTTGAAAATATAAAGATTTTAATTAAAATCAAATATTTACAAATGAATTAGATTCTATCATTAAATAACCCATAAGGATTTTATACGCCATTAAACAAATAGTTCAGTCAAGCCCAAACCAAATTGGCCTCTCTTGATAATGGCAGTTTGTACTGAGCATGAAGTAATTATATTTTCTCAAAATATTCCTTCCTATCAGAAAGAAAAAAAAAATCACCCCTTGCTTACAACATCATGCAACCGTGAAATCCAAACATATTTACCAATGAGGTAGGTTCAATATAAATAATGTGTTATATAATTGCGGAGGGATTTTTTTTATATTATCATTTCTCGTTTTATATATCTTACCTTTCGGTTTAGTTTGGCTGAGAACTTTTCGGCTGAGTGCATCGGTTAGTTAGGTGCACACATTGAGAGCAGGTGTTCACGAGCGCGCGGGGAGGATGTGGCAATCACAGATGTCACAATAAAAACGCCAGGTGGAAATGGGACTGGGGATGTGAATGACGTCATGCCCGGAACCGATGGGAAGAGGATTTTGGGATTTGAAAAAAGGAGTAAGTTGAGATTCGACGCTAGAGGAAGGTAGTCGATTTTTGATCTCTCCGAGGCGAGATCAGTTTGGGTCTACGGGATGCCCGCGCGTTGGTTGAGTCAGTGAGTTCAGAGCTGACGATTTACGAACAGTCTGCATAGTAAGAAATTGTGTCTCTCTCTCTCCTCATGTCGAAAAACCTTAAACTCAAAAAGGTAATAAAAAATTTCGTACCTGAATCAAAAAAGAGAGTCGAAAGTGTTTCGTGTTTTTCGGATTCCTATGTTTATGAACATTTGTGAACGTTTTCCGTATCCGTATGAATATGTCTAGTTCACGTGTTCGTATCTTGGTCGTATAATTTTGGACGTGGATATGTTACAAATGCTTTCCAAATCAAAAACAATTTTTTCGTGACCCGCTCGAGAGTTTTCTTACTTAAAGGGTACTCGGTCACATATGTGAGTTGAGTGTAGATGATAAACAACCTCTGGGTCTGGTATAGCCTCAATATACAGCCCAAGAACAAAAATTGACAAATTGAAACATAACTTTAAATGGGACCTAAGCAAAAATTTGGATGTGATGTTCGACTGGAGCTCCCTTGATAGCCAAATTGGAGGACGTGACAGAATCGTGCAAACGTTGGCTTTTCTTTGTTCTAATACACAAACGGCGAACTAAAAATCGACCTAAATCAGAAACACCAACAACCGAATGAAACAATTTTTAAGCAAAATATGAAAACAAAGAGAATATAACAGAACAGCCGAATGGATGAGCAATATATAAATAGAGTTATAAGGACTCGTAAATGGTCCTAAAGAGAAAATACACCTCGATTTATCTAGAGCAACACTAAAAAATATACCCCATTGAAAAAAAATAAGCCATCACGGCATACATGAATTTTGGTTTAAAAAGTTCTCTTCCATCTACGATGGACTGGTTATCGAAATGAATAGATGCTTAAAAGAAACAGATATGCCGAAATGGATGACTAAAGGGAAGACAACCCTGTTCCAAATAAAAAGACCCCCCCAAAAAGAACTGACATCAACAACTAAAGAACTAAAATGAACCTACCTACGATGAAGAAAATACTCGGATGGAGATTTATCATTCGGAAATTAACCACGGACTCTTCCCTGAAGAAAAGAAAGGATGCCACTGGAAACAAAAGATCTACTATATCTTGATCAACACATCCCCAAAGAGACCAAAACGAGGTGGAAAATTGAACTATGGCATGGATTGACTACAAAAAAGCATGCGATTATTGTCCCATAAAGACTCTCTCAAAATGTACAAGATATTTGGCAAAGTCAAAAAGTTATCCGAGAAAACTATGACAAACTGTCAATGGAGGTGACAGTAAAAGGAATAAAATTAGCTGAGGTATAAACATTGAGAGGTATATTCCAGGGAAATGCGCTATCACCATTACTATTTGTAATAACAATGATGCCACTTAATCATATAGTAAGGATATTAACAGGCAGCTACAAACTTCATAAATCGCAAGAAAAGGTTAACCACCTAATGTACAAGGACGTTATCAAACTGTTTGCCAAAAATGAAAAATTATTGGAAACCATAAAACAGGCAATGAGAATATAAATTTAAGACATAGGGATTGAATTCGACATTGAAAAATATGCCATGCTAATAATGAGAAGAGGAAAATGACAAAAGACGGAGGAATATTACTACCAACTAAAAAAAAAAGTCGGAACCTTCGGAGAAAAAGAAACTTACAAGTACTTTGGAATATTGGAGGCGGATACCATCAAATAAATGAAGATGAAAGAAAAATAAAAGAGTATCTCAGGAAAAGGAAAATTCTACTCGAAACCAAACTATATAGCAGAAATTTCATCAAGGGAATAAACATCTGGGTTATCCAACTTGTAAAATACTCGGGGCCATTTTTAAAGTGGACGTGTGAAGAACTTCAACAAATGGACCAAAAGAAAAGAAAACATATGACGATATATAAGGCCTTACCTTCAAAAGAGATGACATAGACAGACTATATGCGTCAAGAAATGGCGGAAGAGGACATTCAAAAGAGCGACAATGCATCGATACAACGACTCGCAGACTACATACCAAAGAGCAAAGAAGACCTCAATCACGGTGATCAGAAACAACGCAAACAACGCAAACAACACAGGCATCAACAGAACAACAATAACCAGTAAACAAAAATGGGAAGAAAAGCAATCATATAGACATTACAAGCGAGGAACACGCAACATCTCAAACCAGAAGACGTGGACATGGTTAAGAAAAAGAAAGCTTAAGAAAAAAAAAAGAAATCTCTTCTTATCCTATTTACCAAACCCTCCGCTCGGGCAGGATATGACACAAGGTCAATTTTTTAATCGGAGTTTAACAGGTTTGAATTCAGAGTTTTCCTTCTCCTAGACTAGTTACCTCACCAAGGCTGAAGAACTCAGTCTGTCCTACTATTTACCCATAGCTGGAGGGAGAATAATTGGATTCATACCTTTCCCAAGTGTATTAGTGCTATGTGAAATGCAATCAGCCTCGTCCAGGATTTGAACTCGTGTCTCCGTGTCCATTTCCTACGACGATAACCATTACACCACGGGCACCTCTCTTCTTATAGCAGCACAAAACAACACCATAATGAAGCAAAAATAGATAAGAAGCAAAAAAAAAAAATAACTTAAGTAAGTTATGAGGTGATAGAGACGAAGCGATAAATCATAAAATTAACGACTGCAGCAATTAAGCGCAAAAAGATTTTAAGACTAGACACGGTTGGGTGGGGAAAGTTATCCACCGGGGATTATACAAGAAGCTGAAACTCGACCATCGGAATAAGGGGTATATGCACAACCCGGAATCCGTCCAAGTGAATGAGACACACAAGATTCTCTGGGATGTTGAGTTACGAACAGATCATTCAATCTTGGGAAGTGACAATCAACCAAAAAAAAAGAGCCAACCGAAATGCGGTAGACAACAGACTAAAATTTTATAAAAGCGAGAAGAGAGATAAATATCTAAATCTCGCTAGATAACTAATTAAACATAGAACATGAAGGTGACCCTGATAACAAGTTTAACTGGTGCGTTCGTAACTAGTCCCGAAGGCTTGATAAAGCGACTGGAAGACTAAGAAATCAAAGGAACCAAAATACTGTATTATTAAGATCGGCCAGATTCCGAGAGACTATACCTTTTCCAGTTTAAAATGGGAGTAGTTCAGTTCAAAATGGGAATAGTTCATTTCAAAATGGGAATAGTCATTTCAAAATGGGATTAGTTCAGTTCAAAATGGGAATAGTTCATTTCAAAATGGAAAAATTATTATAAGTATAAAATGTTAACAATTTTATTGCTAAAACAATTCATAAAATATTTTTTATATTTATACTTATAATAATTTTTCCATTTTGAACTGAACCATTCCCATTTTGAACTGGAAAAGGTATAGACAAGACTTGTTGTCTCTCAAGGTTCAGTAGAAGACCATCAGCTCAAACTGGGGGGAGAATTCTCAAGTGATTAAATAATAATAAAAGGGGACAGGAAAAGTAAGAAATCGAGGATCGAATCGAGGCCATTGTTGAGGGTATTGTTGAGATCAGCCAGAATACTGAGAAATGTCCTTGAGACCTGAGTAGACTTGTTGTCACATGCATTTCAGTGAAAGACCATCAACTAACGTTGGTGTGAAAAGAACTCAAAAGGAATTGAATAATACTCACCTAATCCTGGTCAGAAGACGAGACCTAGAGATAATTAACAAAAAAAAAGAGACCTTTCCATGTAGTGAATTTAGCCATTCCAGTGGACTAGAAAAAGAAAATCAAAGAAAGTAGAAAGAGATTCAAGTTCTCAGATCTTGCCTGAAAACTAAGAAATCCGTGGAACATGAGGGTGACAGTGATACCAATTGTAATTGGTAAGCTTGGTTGAGGGACTGGTTGAGTTTGAAATCAGGGGACAAACCAAGACCATCCGGATTACAGCATTGTTCAGATTAGCCAGAATACTGAGAAGTGTCCTTGAGATCCGAGGAGACTTGTTGTCATATGCATTCCAGTGAAATACCATCAACTAAAGCTGGTGTGAAGAACTCGTAAAGAGTATAATAACAATCGTTTATTTCTACTATAGCCACAATTAACGCCATGTGCGAAATAGACATATAATGTTCATAACGATAGAACATATAAAGAACATAGGAATCTCGAAATTCGAAAGCACGTAACGACTTCTTGTTCAGGTACGAAACCTTTTTATTAACTTTGAGTTAAAGGTTTCGACATAAGGAGAGAGAGACACAATCTTGCTATGCTGTCTTATTTATCTGGCCCCCATCTCGTGCGGCACCCATAGGACGCAAATTCGCCAGCTTCGGCGAGCTCGCAAAAGTCGAACCTCCTCGTTTGGTGTCAGCTCTCTAACTTTCTTTCAATTCTCCACAAACTTCTGCGCACTCCGTCACCCGTTTCGTCTCGGACTATTGTGACATCTCTTAGTGACACCTTCGTCCGCCCGTGCGCGTCCGCGTTAACACCTGCATCAATGTTTGCGCCTAACTAACCCATGTGCTGAGCCGAAAGGTTCTCAGCCTAACTAAACTCAAAGGCACGGATCGAAATCCCTGGGCCATTACGTTACATATTCACACACAGCTATATAGCTTCAAGTAGTCCTATCTTATACAAACAATTCATGCTCAAATCATATTGTTTGGAGTAAGTATTTCCACTTAATTATATTGTTATATAATTGCGGAATGTTTTTTTTTTCATATTATCATTTTTCGTTGGTTATATCTTATCATTCGGTTTAGTTAGGCTTAGAACTATTCGGCTTAGTGCAGGTGCAGGTGCACTCATTGAGTGCAGGTGTTCAAGCTCGTGCGCGGAGGATGTGACAATCACAAATGCCATAATAAAAACCCCAGATGGGAAATGGGACTGGGATGTGAATGACGACATGCCCGGAAGCGAAAGGCTGGGAATTTTGGTGATTTTGAAAAGCAGTGAGTTGAGATTTGTCTCTGGGCGAGGCTAGTTGATTTTTGGACCTGGGCGAGGCCAGTCGAGTTGTGGTCTATGGGATGCGCCGCGCGTTTGTTGGGTCAGTGAGTTGAGATTTTGACTCTGGGCCGACAGTTCAGTTGGGGAGTTGACCGAATAACGATATAGAAACAGTCAGCATAGTAAAAATTGTGTCTCTCTCTCCTCGTGTCGAAAAATTAAAAGTGAAAAAAAAGTTAAACGTTTCGTACCTGAACTAAAGAAAGTCGTCAGTATTTCGGGATTCCCTATGTATATTTTACATATTCATATCTTGGTCCTATTTTGGTGGATGTGTTACATTATGGCTCAGTCGACTAGGGCTGCAGAATACACCGATTGTATCTCGGCAGAGGGGTAAGTCTCCCCCATCAAGTATCCTGGATAGGATACTAAACAATCTGATGATGAGGCTCCAGTAACGCTGTAGCTTAGAAGAATGCAGAGTAACCCTTCATTGTCATCACTCCCAGCTCCACGTTGTGTAGTGGTTATCGTCGTAGGAAATGGACACGGCGACACGAGTTCAAATCCTGGACGAGACTAATTGCATTTCACATAGCACCCTTGGGAAAGGTATGAATCCAATTATTCTCCCTCCAGCTATGGGTATATAGTAGGATAGACTGGGTTCTTCAGCATTGGTGAGGCAACTAGTCTAGGAGAAGGAAAACTCTGAATTCAAACCTGTTAAACTCCGCTTAAAAAATTGACCTTGTGTCCCGAGCGGAGGGTTTGGTAAATATGATCACTCCCAGGTTCACTCTTGCCCCAAGTGGTAACACTTGATAGTTTTCCATCTATGAGTTAAAAATGCTAAACTGAATATTTTAGAATACGTTTATTTATAAGTATAAAAATAGATTTGGCATTAAATAACCTACAATGGTTGACGTACTATAAAACCAAAAAAACTAAAAAAATTTAATAATCAGTTTTTGCACACACTTATGAAGGGAAAGTCACTGTGATATAGTGGCCAACGTTCTCAACTGTGATATGGTTGGAAACGAGTTCAAGCACCAGTCGCAGTATTATGTTTATTCCCGGAATAATACCTTAAGAAAAAAAAACGGGGAAAAAATTGTTAATTTAGGGGCTAAAAGTAGGCTCAAGAAGCTGTTATTTTCTTCTTTTTTTTTTTTACATTTTTTCAAGAATTGGGACTCATGCCCTTTTTGGGAGAATCACAGATGACAATATTTGCATTGTCACGAAGATTTTGAAGGATCGAAACCCAAAATAATTTTAGAAATTTTTTCGGTCCTTGATGGCTAAAAATATATCAACCTATTAGAATCAGGGAAAAATTATAAACCTTTTTTTTCATCTAATCAAGAGGCTACCCCTATCTTATAACGAGCGATAAAATCGATAGATCTTTCTGTGGCTTTGTGGATCTCTACTCTAAACCTTCGACTTTATTTCGTTTGAGTGAAAATCTAACATTCTGTTCTTTCAAGTTTTGCATTTTATTTCAACATCGTTTAATTACATTGAAGTGAACAAAATTTCTTCGATGGATCTTTCTGTGGCTTTGTGGACCTCTACTCTAAACCTTCGACTTTATTTCGTTTGAGTGGAAATCTACCATTCTGTTATTTCAAGTCTTGCATTTTATTTCAACACCGTTTAATTATATTGAAGTGAACAAAGTAAATATACGTAAGTATTGCTATTCAATCTTTCATATGCTGATAAAAATTCTAGAAAGATGCGTATACATATCGACGCATATATATACTTTCTGTTCTTCATATTGATATACACACAAAATCATCTATATCTACACAACCTATAACAATTTTTTTAGACAATGTAACCTACGACAGGAACTTTCTATATCTTGTAATATTTACACCTAATTCTCTTTAGAAAGATATGACCTCCCTGATACCCGAGCTATGGTTTAAATAGTACCACTACTATTCAAGGATGGCTTTGGCATTAAACTACCCACAAAGTTTGATAAGCTATTAAATAAAGATATCAAATCTTGCTGCCATATCACAGTAAATTATGTCCATTAAAATAGTTTGGCTTGGCATGATTTCTTTGTTTAATGGCATATCAGCCTTCCTGGGGTATTTAATGCCAAATAAATCCTTGAAGAATTATAATAATGTTGCTATTTCATACATTCCCGATGGAATAAGGAGAGTTATACCTTTTCCAAGGGGATTAGTCTTAAAGTGAATTTAATAGCGCAACTGAGGTTCGAACTCGCTTACAACGTTATCGTAATCCAACACTTTAACCATTACACTACGAGAACTCACCCTAAGACTCGATATTCGAAAGTATCAATGTTTACCAAGGATTATTATATTTTACTTGAAACTGCATAAACGTGTTCAAGCAAATAAATATTAAACAAAAGTGACTTGAATCTATAATACCATTCATATTCAATATTAGGGATACTGGAGAGCATACATCATCATCATCATCATCATCATGTCGAGCGACTAGCATGGATATCCCTGACCCTCTCTCGCCACTTCTCCCTATCGTTCATCGCCTCTGGCAGGTCTTCAGGTCTACATCCCGTATCCTCACAGAGCTGCTGAATGTATGTTCGAGCTGGTCGTCACGTTTTTGCTCGGCCATATGTGGGGGTCCATAGGAGTACATCTGTTATGAGCTCGTCTCTGCTTCTCGAGCAGTGTCCTGTATGTCTGGTTCGTCTAACTTGGATAGTTTTCGTGATAAGAGGCAGGTGGCCGTATAGTTGGTGCCTTGTGGGATGTTGCCGCTAGGACTTGTTCAATATTGCTCGCAGCATTCTTGTGTAATTGCCGTCTATCTTCTTTTCCAGCCGTATAGTTAGCGTCCAAGTAGTGCATCCATACAGCAGTATCGATACGATAGGTCTGATTTCCATATGATCGATAGCCTATTGATAGATGTCCATGCCTTCTTTAACCGCGTGTCGATGTCCTTTTCGGTTGATGAGACGCTGCTTCCTAGGTAGGTGAACTTGTCTACTAGTTTCCAAGAGGTCCCTTGTAGTGTAGAGATTTCGCCAACAACTGTGTACAAATTATTTGTATTTGATAGTAATACTTAATAGTTGTAACTGTGCAAAACCTCTTACCCCAGTGACCTGTTTACTGATCTAATCCAATTTGTTTGAACAGTTCCAAAGCGTTAAAAATCCCGCCAGTCGTTTAAAGTACTAAGAAATACCGACACGAAAAATGTAAATATTACGCAAAAGAAACAAATTTCCTTAACCACAAGTCATGAAAAAAATCCCAAACTGGTCAACATGCGGTTAAAATTAATCAATCAATGAGCTCGTGGAGGAAAAGCGTAACAATATCACCTTATCTACATCATTGTAAACAGGGATGTTTATATTTTAGAGGATTATTTATATGTAAATGTACTGAAGTTGCGTGTAACCAAATGAAACGAACGATATCAGAGAAAATCCTTGAATGATGTATATAGGAAGAGTTGTAGATTTAGTCTGGGTGAAGTAGCCGGTCAATGGAAGATTTATTCACAGAGCAGAAGAGACGGAAGCAAAGGAAAAGATTGAACGACAGGAAAGGGAGGTCAGTCGGAGAGTCAAATGGGGAACCGAGAGATTACGAGGCTCGGAGTAAAATGTTATTTTATTACGTCATACCGATTCTTTGCAACAACGGCTAAAAGCAGTTAGAGACAAATAAACACAAGGGCCCTATGTTTGTTAAATTGTTTTCTTGTTGCCTCTCAGCTACAGACGATCATCCCAGGTCTTTGCTTGCTTCCCCCGAGGCTGCTTTACCAACAGTAAATTCGGAATGAGGTTAATAATGTCGAGTAAGAAGTAGAACAATGACTAGACAAAAACGACTTCATATATAAATAATAGTATTTGTTTAGCCATTGTTCAAAAACTTATTTAACAGTAACAAAACAAATAAAATCACGCACATACACACACACACAACTATATATATATATCAGGTACGGAAGCAAAATATGGAATGATTTTAGAACTTTATTTTTTAGTTTTATTAGTCCATTTTAAAAGAAAAACGCGATAAGCCTCAATTTTCTTGATTAGCTCTATTATACAAGCATTTTCTAAAAATTAGAATTCAGCCCAATATGAGTGACCAAGAAAGGAAATGACAAAGTATCTATGATTTGCTTAACGCCGAAAACAAAGCAAAATTTCTTTGTCTATCGTAATTTTGAGTAGACTGTTTGAGTCTTTATTGTTTTGATTATTCGAAGCGTTTTCTTTTAAAGTTTTCAGTAGGAATGTTTCCAGCGTTTTGTTTTAAAACATTCGGTGGGAAAAAGGTTTACTAATAGAGTTAGTGATTTTTAGTTATTAAAACTATTTAATATATTGGTGCCTCTGTTAAATGCTATTTTATTTATGCTTTTTTTTTTTTAATTTATGTATATTGCTTCTAGGATTTGTAATCGATTTTTATTATTGTTTTTATATAGTTATAGTATTATCTGTGAGAATCTTCCTTACATCGGAAGATGTAAGTTGGTTAGTACTATTGTGTTTTATAATTATATATTGTTTTATGGCGCTATTTTCAGAAAGATGATCAGTGAGACGACGAGATAATTTTGTGGTTGTAAAGCCAATGTAAGAATAATTCTTGTTTTTCGAGTTGCACTCTCGAAATGAACATATACATTTATAAGCTACATTGGTTTGGCTTAGGTGTATTTTAGCAAATTTGGTGTTATTCTTAACGATAAGGTTTGATGTTTTAAATATAGTGTAGTAGAATGTAAGTTTTATTTGTTTTTATTTTTTGATAGGTTTAATGTGTCTTTTTATGATGTTGGTTATTGCTTGTACATCTCACTTTTACTTATAGTGCATTTGATTTATGTAATATAGATTAATTCTGTTAGTAGTGTTGCTTTTGGTAGTGTTATTATTTCTGTAATTGCTGTGAAGATATAGTTTTATCTATTGATAGACTAGTTTATTAGGGGAATTGTTATAAACAAAGGTTTGTTTTATGTTTGTAAGTTCTCTGTAAAACCTTGTCTTAGATGAGAAGATGTAAATTGCTCTATGAATTAAGTTTTTTATAATTGCTATTTTATATTTTTGAGGACATTCACTATGATAGTTAAGTGGGATGGAATTGTCGCTAGTAAGCTTTTTATATGGAGATGTAGTGAATTTGTAATTATAAGGAGATTCTGTAGGTACATCAAGGAAAATGTTGAGTTCAGTAGAAACATTTACTGTGGTTTTTTTCGAGCGTTTGTTTAACTTAGTTAATTTCATCATAGGAATGTGTTGAGATGGAAATGTCGTCTACATAGCGGACGTCTATCTTGGGTTTAGTAATTATTGTTTTAGATATTTTGTTTTCAATGTGGGAGAGGTATAATTCGGAGATGTAGGACCAAGGGGTGACCCCCATCGAAATACAGTCAGTTTGCATATAAGTAAAGTTGACGACCGTAGTCGAGGGTGACCAGAAGGCTCCTTTTCAATAGCTAATAAACCGAGGTGTAGGGAGGGCGCTACTCCTTTCCCTGGATGGCTCCACTTTACCCTCGATACGTACCTTATATTGCAGAGTGTTAATCAAGGAGGTATGAAGTACCATTTATAAAGTCTTTGGTATGACACGACCTGGTATTGAACCCAGGTGTTCCGGACCATTGGCGAACACTCAACCCACTAGACTAATTGGCCGGTATGTAGTTTGCATATATATATATATATATATATATATATAAGTAAATATTCCAAGTTGCTAGTAAAAACAAATCATACATATTTACCTTTGCATGAAGATACCCTTATATCATTGCAATAACTTAAGTCCAAGTCCTGACGGCGCCACTTACTGTGAACAACAGATCAATACAGCTAAAAACTGCTTGTTTCAAGTGTATTTTATCGCCGTTCATCTTGATAACGTTTCGATCGATTCGGTTCACTGTTACTGCGGGGCAACACAAATTCTATTCTATTTACTACCGTAACAAACAATGCCACGTGACGTCCTGGTCAATATCTTTATAAAGATGAGGGAAGACGCTTTAACAATCGTTGGCAAAATCTCCGATTTAGAATAGTCAACGTTTGGCCTTTCTTCCAAGTTGAAATGATCGTTTTTCTGTTTCGGTTTTGTGGGCTTCAAGTTTTAAAAGTTTAAAAGCAGACCGTGGCATGTGAACTCTGCAGGAGATTAATCAGTGGGGTCTGTACTTGATCGGCTTTATGTAAAACAGGTCGTCTGCTCAATAGGCCTCGCTTATTCCCGCTTGTAATCAAAAAATGAGGAGACGCTTCCTCGTTATTAGTATGATTGTTGGCCCAGGCAATCATGTCTATTTATTCATGGGAAGGTTGATGGGCAGTGTGTACTGCGGATAAGATGAAAATAGAACCAATAAAAATTAAGGATTATAATATAATGAAAATATTACTATTAGATAGGAATACTTGAAACCATATTACTGCATACGAATCATTGTTTCAAGAGAGGTTACTTATTTACCAACGCCTCCACACGAGCAGTAAGTGACACAAGGTCATTTTTGCGCAGTTTTTAACAGGTTTGATTTCAGACTTTTTCTTTTTTTTTAGACCGGTTGCTATACCTTGGTTAAATAGCCTACTCTACCGAACCAATTACTCATGGTTGTATCGGGAATAGTTAAATAATACCGTTACCAAGGGGATATATATATATATATATATATATATATATATATATATATATCTTCTGATCATATTTACCAATCTTATTCAGTTCTTGTTTATATATTTGACTTATTCTGGTCTTATCTATCTATCTATCTATCTGCTTTTATCGGCCAATCAATCTCTCTTCCTCATTATATATATATATATATATATATATATATATATATATGTTCGTTTACATCTATCTCATTCTGTCCATATCTATTAGCCTATCTATTTTATCAGTCTTATTCTGTTTGTACTTGCCTTATTCTATTCCTCTCTCTTACACTTTCTACCCTCTCTCTCTCTCTCTCTCTCTCTCTCTCTCTCTCTCTTTGAATGAATATATATATATATATAGTCATCCACAGACAGTTTCGTTGTATCACAACTCTTCAGTGTGGCTAGACATGTAGGAAGCTTGAAGCTGGCATTGAAACCTGCCCAACATTGTTGGACTTCGTATCATACCGCTCAGCTAACAAGCGGACCACGTCAACTCGGGAATTATAAAGCATTATATAGTAGCCTTCTTTTATTTACATTTTTGCCTTACTGTACACAAGAGTGCTCAATTCATTCGAAAACCTTTGCATTATGCGAGTGGCAGCTGTAAATTCTTTCGCCAGAGCGCATGTATATATATTCTGCCTTTTCAATATTGTGCCATGTCAAAATTTGCCGAATATGCATAACAAGAGTTGTTATGGTAACAAGTCATCCGAATTTATCAGAGTGCTGTAATAATATCTTCCTTTAGAGTTTATGTATCAGTAAGCTACGTATTGTAATCTATGAAGTGTTTCGTAGCTCTTTCCTAAAACTTTTGTTTATTGCTATAAAACCATCTTGATGAAAGTATGAAAATTATCATTCTTAAGGATTTTTCTTTATTTTATCCAGGCTGATGCAGTTCGGAAAGATGAGGAGACATCAGTACCGGTTGAAGAGGAAGAAACAGTTCGCGCCAAATGGAGCGGAAAAGTGGAATTTCTAATGACCTGCATTGGATATGCTGTCGGTCTGGGAAACGTGTGGAGGTTTCCATATTTATGTTACAAAAATGGAGGCGGTAGGTAATAAAACAGCCTGTTTGTCTACGCATATGTTTCCAATGACAACTGCAAGATGCGCCAGCTATTTGGGAAAACTTATTTATTTTTAGTTTACCTTCTTTGTATAATGACATAACAACGTTTGTGGGTTATTTAAAGCCAAAACCATCCTAAGAAAAGAATGGTATCGTTATTGTTTAACCCATTGCTAGAGGAATAAGAGAGTTCATGCCTTTACAAAGGGTATCAGTTCGAAAGCGAGCGTAATAGCGGGACTAGAGTTTGAACTCACTTACCATGAAGCCACAGTCAAGCATGTTAGCTAATGCACCACCGAGACTCACACGAAAAAAGCAATTAGAAGATGATCCAACATAATGTCACTATTCATGTATCAAATTTATCCTTTAGACATATAAAGAGAATGAACTTTACAGATGCCAATCTCTCCGGTAAAATCTACAGTATCGGGCTGTATCTTCTGCAGAGGGTTACCCTACCAAAAAAAAACAGCGGTGTCCTAGGAATGCATTTTCTTATCCCTCCACATCAACCGGATGCGAACCCAGGTCAATATTGCTAGGAATTGTTTAACTGGTGTGTGCCCAGTTTTCTCTCCTTAACACCTATTTCCATACCTAATTTAAAGAGCCCAGTTTGCCCTTCTATTCAAACATAGTAGAGATAAATCATTATAACCGTTCCTTTCCAAAAGAAACATAGTAGAGAGAAATGATTATATTCGTTCCTTTCCAAAGGAAACATAGTGGACAGAAATACAAATATAGAGGAAAGGAATAATTTTATTTGTTCCTTTACATATGAAAATGTAGAAAGCCTAATCTAGAATTTGAACTCGGGACGCCGTGTCCATTTCCTACGACCATAATTATTACACTACGGGATCCTGGGTATGATAATTAACTGTATCTGATGATTAGGATTCAGTTCTGAAGACGTTTGTGTAGAGTAATCCTTCATTGCCATTACTCCTAGTTCCACTCTGATTCAGAATGCTCGTATCTTTGAGGCTTCCATCAATGGGTTAAATACATCGTTCGTATTCAGCTGAAAAAAATTACACCAAAAATATTAACGTGAATGTAAAATTAACTGATTGCATAGCATCTTGGCATAAAATAACCAAAAACGGGTTGACATGCTGTTAAAATTAACCACCCAATCAATTATTACGATTCATGAATAATAAAAGGTATAACAAATATTATTGCTACACCTACATAGCATCTTGGCATAAAATAACCAAAAACGGGTTGACATGCTGTTAAAATTAACCACTCAATCAATTATTACGATTCATGAATAATAAAAGGTATAACAAATATTATTGCTACACCTACATAGCATCTTGGCATAAAATAACCAAAAACGGGTTGACATGCTGTTAAAATTAACCACCCAATCAATTATTACGATTCATGAATAATAAAAGGTATAACAAATATTATTGCTACACCTACATAGCATCTTGGCATAAAATAACCAAAAACGGGTTGACATGCAATTAAAATTAACCACCCAATCAATTATTACGATTCATGAATAATAAAAGGTATAACAAATATTATTGCTACACCTACATAGCATCTTGGCATAAAATAACCAAAAACGGGTTGACATGCTGTTAAAATTAACCACCCAATCAATTATTACGATTCATGAATAATAAAAGGTATAACAAATATTATTGCTACACCTACATAGCATCTTGGCATAAAATAACCAAAAACGGGTTGACATGCTGTTAAAATTAACCACCCAATCAATTATTACGATTCATGAATAATAAAAGGTATAACAAATATTATTGCTACACCTACATAGCATCTTGGCATAAAATAACCAAAAACGGGTTGACATGCAATTAAAATTAACCACCCAATCAATTATTACGATTCATGAATAATAAAAGGTATAACAAATATTATTGCTACACCTACATAGCATCTTGGCATAAAATAACCAAAAACGGGTTGACATGCTGTTAAAATTAACCACCCAATCAATTATTACGATTCATGAATAATAAAAGGTATAACAAATATTATTGCTACACCTACATAGCATCTTGGCATAAAATAACCAAAAACGGGTTGACATGCTGTTAAAATTAACCACCCAATCAATTATTACGATTCATGAATAATAAAAGGTATAACAAATATTATTGCTACACCTACATAGCATCTTGGCATAAAATAACCAAAAACGGGTTGACATGCTGTTAAAATTAACCACCCAATCAATTATTACGATTCATGAATAATAAAAGGTATAACAAATATTATTGCTACACCTACATAGCATCTTGGCATAAAATAACCAAAAACGGGTTGACATGCTGTTAAAATTAACCACCCAATCAATTATTACGATTCATGAATAATAAAAGGTATAACAAATATTATTGCTACACCTACATAGCATCTTGGCATAAAATAACCAAAAACGGGTTGACATGCAATTAAAATTAACCACCCAATCAATTATTACGATTCATGAATAATAAAAGGTATAACAAATATTATTGCTACACCTACATAACATCTTGGCATAAAATAACCAAAAACGGGTTGACATGCTGTTAAAATTAACCACCCAATCAATTATTACGATTCATGAATAATAAAAGGTATAACAAATATTATTGCTACACCTACATAGCATCTTGGCATAAAATAACCAAAAACGGGTTGACATGCTGTTAAAATTAACCACCCAATCAATTATTACGATTCATGAATAATAAAAGGTATAACAAATATTATTGCTACACCTACATAGCATCTTGGCATAAAATAACCAAAAACGGGTTGACATGCTGTTAAAATTAACCACCCAATCAATTATTACGATTCATGAATAATAAAAGGTATAACAAATATTATTGCTACACCTACATAGCATCTTGGCATAAAATAACCAAAAACGGGTTGACATGCTGTTAAAATTAACCACCCAATCAATTATTACGATTCATGAATAATAAAAGGTATAACAAATATTATTGCTACACCTACATAGCATCTTGGCATAAAATAACCAAAAACGGGTTGACATGCTGTTAAAATTAACCACCCAATCAATTATTACGATTCATGAATAATAAAAGGTATAACAAATATTATTGCTACACCTACATAGCATCTTGGCATAAAATAACCAAAAACGGGTTGACATGCAATTAAAATTAACCACCCAATCAATTATTACGATTCATGAATAATAAAAGGTATAACAAATATTATTGCTACACCTACATAACATCTTGGCATAAAATAACTAAAAACGGGTTGACATGCTGTTAAAATTAACCACCCAATCAATTATTACGATTCATGAATAATAAAAGGTATAACAAATATTATTGCTACACCTACATAGCATCTTGGCATAAAATAACCAAAAACGGGTTGACATGCAATTAAAATTAACCACCCAATCAATTATTACGATTCATGAATAATAAAAGGTATAACAAATATTATTGCTACACCTACATAGCATCTTGGCATAAAATAACCAAAAACGGGTTGACATGCAATTAAAATTAACCACCCAATCAATTATTACGATTCATGAATAATAAAAGGTATAACAAATATTATTGCTACACCTACATAACATCTTGGCATAAAATAACCAAAAACGGGTTGACATGCTGTTAAAATTAACCACCCAATCAATTATTACGATTCATGAATAATAAAAGGTATAACAAATATTATTGCTACACCTACATAGCATCTTGGCATAAAATAACCAAAAACGGGTTGACATGCTGTTAAAATTAACCACCCAATCAATTATTACGATTCATGAATAATAAAAGGTATAACAAATATTATTGCTACACCTACATAGCATCTTGGCATAAAATAACCAAAAACGGGTTGACATGCTGTTAAAATTAACCACCCAATCAATTATTACGATTCATGAATAATAAAAGGTATAACAAATATTATTGCTACACCTACATAGCATCTTGGCATAAAATAACCAAAAACGGGTTGACATGCTGTTAAAATTAACCACCCAATCAATTATTACGATTCATGAATAATAAAAGGTATAACAAATATTATTGCTACACCTACATAGCATCTTGGCATAAAATAACCAAAAACGGGTTGACATGCTGTTAAAATTAACCACCCAATCAATTATTACGATTCATGAATAATAAAAGGTATAACAAATATTATTGCTACACCTACATAGCATCTTGGCATAAAATAACCAAAAACGGGTTGACATGCAATTAAAATTAACCACCCAATCAATTATTACGATTCATGAATAATAAAAGGTATAACAAATATTATTGCTACACCTACATAGCATCTTGGCATAAAATAACCAAAAACGGGTTGACATGCTGTTAAAATTAACCACCCAATCAATTATTACGATTCATGAATAATAAAAGGTATAACAAATATTATTGCTAATAATGCATAGTATTCAAAATAAAAATTCAGAGAGTTAATACTTTCTTCGGCCTTTTCGATAATCCAATGTCAATATTTTTCTAGAAAATTATTCAATTCGTGTTGGCTACTTTTAGACGAGGTCTACGAACTTGTCAAGAAATTTATTGATTTTTAGTTTTTTATCCAATGACTCCTTCCAGAACTTCACAAAGCCAAAATTGTCTTAATCCAATTATTTTGAATCATCAAAGGGTTTCCAAGTCTAGTTCGGATGATTAAATGCTTTTTTCGTGTTCTTGTTGCTGTAATGTTTCTACTAATATCTATCCGATCCCTCAAAATTCTGGATAATCGACAAGAAAAAGAAAAAAAAGTTCTGCTCTTTACGAATTCTTGACAAACAAACAAACAAACACACAAAGAGACCAAGACGAAGAAAATTTCAGAATTTACTAACTTTTCATAATTTTGCATTAGCATTTTCTTTTTCAAAAATTCTTTTTTATCAACGAAGTATAATATTAAGCAGATTTTTCCCGATGATTTATGACGCAGAAAGTATGTAAGCTTCTGATTGGTTGGCAAGTATTTTTTTTACAGCATATCAACATATTTTTGGTCATTTTGTTCTTAATCAAGTCATTTTGATAAAAAAAAGTTTATTTAGTCTGGTTTTATGGCATACCAATCATTATAGGTTATTAAATACCAAATCCTTTTTCTTTACATATATATTAAATATATTATTTCTTAATACATTTTGAAGATGACATATTTAACCGAGCCTGAGTTCATCCCTTACACAAAGTTAAATAGTTTCACTTATTTCTATCCAATACGAACAATTCTCTTTACCATTAATCATTGTTTTCTCACAGATAAATGTTATCAAATATTACAATTTAGCCATATTTACCAACCCCTCCGCTCGGGCAGGATATGACACAAGGTCAATTTTTAAGCAGAGTTTAACAGGTTTGAATTCAGAGTTTTCCTTCTCTTAGACTAGTTACTTCGCTAAGGCAGAAGAACCTAATCTGTCCTACGATTTACCCATAGCTGGAGGGAGAATAATTGGATTCATACCTTTCCCAAGGATATTCGTGCTATGTGATTTGAACTCGTGTCGCCGTATTCATTTCCTACGACGATAACCATTACACCGTGGGCACCTCCACTTCAAGTATTACAATTTAACACCGAATGATTTTATCAAACATCCGTCATTTGTTTACAACCAGTTAAAGGATCAAACAGTTTCATTTCAAACAATTTTCTTTAGCATAATTCAAAGTTAAATTGTTCCAAGTATTCCTATGTATCATTAACAATTCAATTAAATATCAATCACTTTTTTACAAACAGATGAATGTCAAACGGTTCTATTTCAATCAATTCAGTTTTATATAAGTTATTCGTTTGCTTTCAGTTTAAATGTCAAATAGTTCTATTTAGCCCATAGATATTAGGTGCTACCACTCCGGGGGAAAATGGGTCATGTAGCGAAGCAAATAAAGGAGTACTCCGCATTCCCCAAGGCTCCAATATTACGGGAGCTTTATCATCAGATTTTTTAGTGTCATATCTAGGACACTCACTGCGACGCAGTTGGTGTATTCTGAAGCCCCAGCCGACTCGGCAAGGAAGCTTTTGGGCATTGAAATGAAATGTGTATTCCTTGTGGCTTAATTTATTGTTAAGTTCTTTGCTGGTTAGTGTATTTAGACGTAATATATATTTATCCTCTCGTAATTCAAATATAAGAGAGAAATAGACGAATAGCTGCTTCCCCCACTTCTCACAGAAACGGAACCTCGGAATCTCCAAGAACTACTGCGGAACCTCGGAATCTCCAAGAACCTCGGAAACTCCAAGAACTGACTGCGATAACCATAGTTGTATATCGTGCCCTACTCAATAATTAATTAGATTAATTAATAATAATTAATTAATTAAATATCATCCGACTTAAAGTTAAAAAAATTCGTTTGAAAAATCAAAACTACTTTCGGTGAAATCGAACCACAACTTTTCAGATTCTAATTTGGCATTAAATAACCTACAATAGTTGGTATGCCATAAAACCAGAACAAACAAACTGTTTTTTTTTTTATCGAAATGACTTGATTTGGCATGAAATGACCCGAAAAGGGTTGATATACCTAATAAATAAAACAACTAGCCTACTAACCAAAAGCTAACACTTTTTTGTAGGATGCCCTTTCGGTACTTCCGTATTGTTTCAAAGTGTCAAAGAAGAATAGAATTAGTTTTTTGACTATCTATATATCATATATCATCATCATGTCGTGCTGCCAGCACATATATCCCTGACTCTCTCTCGCCACTTCTCCCTATCGTCCATTGCCTACAGCAGGACTTCAGGGCTACATCCCGTATCCTCATATAGATGCTGTATGTATGTTCGAGCTGGTCGTTCTGCTTTTGCCCGGCCATATGTGGGGGTCCAAAAGAGTACATCTGTTATGAGCTCGTCCCTGCTTCTCCAGCAGTGTCCTGCGTGCCTGGTTCCTCTAACTTGGATAGGGTTCGTGATGGTAGGCAAGTGGCCGTATAATTGGTGCCTTGTAGAGTGTTGCCGCCAGGACTTGTTCAATATTGCTCGAATCATTCTTGTGTAATTGCCGTCTATCTTTTGTTCTAGCCGTTTAGTTAGCGTCCAAGTAGTGCATCCGTACAGCTGTATCGATACGACTGCGTTTCATCTTATCGGTTCGGTCTGATTTCCATACGATCGATAGGCTATCGATAGTTTGTCTACTAGTTTCAGAGAGGTTCTGTCTAGTGTGTAAGTTTACAATCCTATTAATGAATCTGAGAAGAGCCCTAAATAAATGTTTTGACCGTGTGAGATAAATAGGCCTTTTCGGGAACATTAGGATTATACATAAAAAATATAATAAACAATACGATGGGTCAGAATTTCGACAGAAATACATAAATGACCATTAAATAGCCCTCTGTTCGAAAGAATTTAATATCTTTTATATTTTTTTCACTCTCATCATCATCATCATGTCGTGCTGGTAGCACGGATATCCCTGACCCTCTCTCGCCACTTCTCCCTATCATTCATCGCCTCAGGTAGGTCTTCTGGACAACATCCCGAATACTCACATACTTGCTGAATGTATGTTCGTGCTGGTCGTCCTGCTTTTGCACGGCCATGTGTGGGGGTCCATAAGAGTACATCTCTTATGAGCTCGTCCCTGCTTCTCCAGCAGTGTCCTGCATGTCTGGTTCGTCTAACTTGAATAGTTTTCGTGATAGGAGGCAGGTGGCCGTACAGTTGGTGTCTTGTGGGGTGTTGCCGCCAGGACTTGTTCAAGATTGCTAGCAGCATTCTTGTGTAATTGCCGTCTATCTTCTTCTCCAGCCGTTTTGTTAGAGTCCATCTAGCAGTATCGATACGACCGCTGCCTGGAAGAAGCTGCGTTTCATTTTATCGGTCAGGTCTGATTTCCATATAATTGATAGCCTATTGATAGCTGTCCATGCTTTCTTTAACCTCGTGTCGATGTCCTTTTCGGTTGATGCGACGCTGCTTCCTAGGTAAGTTAGACATGCAGGACACTGCTGGAGTAGCAGGGACGAACTCATAAGTGATGTACTCTTTTGGACACCCACATATGACCGGGCAAAATCAGGACGACCAGCTCCAACATACATTCAGCAGCTATGTGAGGATACGGGATGTGGCCCTGAATACCTACTAAAGGCAATGAACGATAGGGAGAAGCGGCGAGAGAGGGTCCGGGATAACTGAGCTGGCGGCACGACATGATGATGATGATGGTGATTCCAATTCTTGCTGTGGCTGTTCATTTATACCTGAAATCATAACAATTGGTCAGTCATATCATAAGACGTATAGCAATAACATACTGAATTTTCAAGAGTCTACGACAATTTTAAATGCCTATACAAAAAAGGCTGGAAACATATTGAAGGCAGCACGTAAGAGCAATCATCTATTTTCTAAGGGTATTAGTCTGAAATTAAACACAATAACATGAAAGGAGTTCGAATTCACTTCCTACGATCCCATAGTCCAGTACGTTAGCCACAACGCCCCGAGAACTACCGGAGAGTTATGTACAGTTTAGAACAGATACGTGAAAATAACACAAAAACAACCGAATAAGAGACAGTGTCAGAAAAAAATGACAGTGTCAGAAAATGTGTATCTATGGGTTCTTGCTTCAGGCAAGTAGAGGCTTACACTTTCCTTATTTACATTGGCTTGTTCTCTTAAAATCTAAGTCAAAGCGCAAAGATATTACACTGTTTCTACGTATGTGTTGATCGAAAATATTTTAATGATAATGCTTTCTAAGAAACTTTTTTAAATGAATCTTTAGAATTGCTAACTACGGGAAGTTCAAATTTAACACAAATTAATAAATAGCCAGGTGTTGTTTTTTTTTATTAAAGACACGAAAGGGAATCCGTTTAGGGAAATAGATATTTCTTTGTTTTCAGTAATAAAAAAATTAAAAGAAAATGACAATTTATTTAAACAAAGTTATTGCGATAATGTAAGAAGAAAGCAGTCTGATATCCAATGTTTTCCCGTATTTGGTTTTATTCAATGGCCGTGAAATCTAAAGACGAATCATCCATATATTCATTTGATAACATTGACAGAATTAGGTACTTTGAGATAGAGAGAAAATGAGGAAGTGAGAGAGAAAGAAGGAAGAGCAGAGAGAGAGAGAGAGAGAGAGAGAAGGTGAAGGAAGAGGAAATCACTCCACGCCAGATATTCAATCGAACCACTGTGGTAGATTCTGAATGTCACGTACTAGTCTGTCTAGCCATGAATAAAATTGTAATCACCACAGACCTACTAAAAAAAAAAAAAAGAAAAGATTTTTGTGCACAGCTCAATGACACGACGATGACTCATATTCGAAACCAGAAACTATCTCTTTTTTTTTAAAAAACTAGAAATTCATCTGAAGGTGAAGATTCGAAGATGTGAAGGGAATTAAAAGAGATAAGATCACACAATATATCAAAAATAGACTTACAAAGAAATGGATATTAATAATTTCTCTGATTAAAAGTTCTGAATTCCAAGGGGACGATTTTATTGTTTACTACGGTCTTGGTTAATACATCTTCAGTTTTTAAATTTACTTAATATATTTTTCATATAAGTAAGTTGGCGACTGTAGTCGAGGGCGACCAGAAGGCTCCCTTTTCAAGAGCTACAACACCAAGGTGTAGGGGAGGGTGCTATTTCTTTCCCTGGATTGCTCCACTTAACCCCCGATACGTACCTTATATTGCTGAATGTTAAGCAAGGAAGTATCATGTACCATTTTTGAGTCTTTAGTATGACGTGACCTGGGATTGAGCCCAGGTCTCCCGGACCATTGAGGAACACCCTACCCACTAGGCCAATGAGCCGGTTTATATTTCATATAATACTCCCTTAATTTTTCCCGTTTGACAGTAATTTAACGGGTCGAAATTTCAGGCCTAAATGAAGGAAGCTTTTTTTTTTTTCATTTTCCTTAAAACAAGGAACACTATTACGTAAGGGGGCAATCCCCTTGGCGTAGTGACTAAACTGCTAAATTGCGCGCTCAAAATAAGCTAGTTAAAAATTTAGTCGTGCAGTTACGTTGACTTTTGGACTAGTACCCTTGGTAAAAGTATGTTGCCGTGGATTAAATAATACTACTGATATCCTTCTACAATAATATCCCACAATTGTTGATACGCCTTTAAACAAAAAGAAGGAAACCTATTCTGTTAGATAACTCGAATGAATTATGATTTTTCTTTAATAATTGAATTTTAGTGTTCCAAAACTCGAGAATAATCAAATGTTTGGTTTGGTTTGGTTTGATTTTTGTTTGGTTTTATTTTGGTTTGGATTGATTTTAGTTTACTTTGGCTTGGTTTTGTTTGGTTTGGTTTGATTTTGGTTTGGTTTGGTTTTGGTTTGGTTTGATTTTGGTTTGGTTAGGTTTAATTTTGGTTTGGTTTGGTTTGATTTTATGGTATATCAACCATTGCAGATTATTTAATGCCAAATCCATTTTTATAAATAAAATCATTTCTATTTCAAACAATTCAGTTTTGCATTAGTACTCAGTTTAGTTCTATTTGGCCCATTGACGGGACCCCATCAGTTGCTACCACTCCGGGCCTGAGTTAACCTGGAAGCGATTGCAATGAAGAGCTACTCTACATTCCCTAATGCTCAAGCATTACTGGAGCCTCACCATCTGATTACTTGATTTGATATCCAAGACATTCGTTAGGGGAGTCTCACCCTTCTGCAAATAAGCAGTCGGTGTATTCTGCAGCCCCTGCCGACTGGGCCACAGGACACTTGTTTGAGGAGTCTTAGCCCTCTGCAGATATGCTGTCGGTGTGTTCTGCAGCCCAAGCAGACTGGGCCAAATAATTGAAAAACTTCAATCAAGTACCTATGAAAGAAAAAGTAAACAGAGAAGAAAAATAAAGAAGGAAAACGTGAAATAAACAAATGGTCTTAAAAATATAACAAAAATTGTTAAGAAACAATAGATATATAGATAGATAGATAGATATAATGTACATGAAGATATTTGTAAATTAAAAAGTAATGTACAAAAAAGTTAAGTGATACATATTGGATCCAAAACTAATAAAGTTTAATATAAATTTAGCAACAAGGAAATCAAAAAAGTATGTGAGGAATGCTATCTAAAGTTTGACTTAGATAATACATTTAATGTTGGCAATCAAATTTTGTACGTCGAATCGAGGGCAAACAGAATGATTGGCTATACGGTCATAAATTTCATTTCAATGGCGGCAAATGTTGTTTTAAAAATATATAAAACCCTAATAAGATTATATATACATACGATACTCAGGCCTGGGCTCTAATGTCGCGACATAGAAATTGGAATGTAATACTGATATTGATGAGCATACAAAGAAGGGTGATAAAAAATCAAAATAATAAAAGATTACTGTTACTAAAGTTTTTCGGACTATTGTCTTCAGCTTTATGGTTATTTCCACAACGTCTCGGCTGATATGTCCTGCGGCCTTCTTCGGGCGTTTGTCGAACTCGGAAACCTTCACGGAACTTCGAACTATGTCCTCCATTGAATCCACGGGGGTCACCTGTTCTGATTCCGTTAGCCATAACCGGGTATAAGTGTTAAGTATTCATGTATTGTTATTCGCCTGCTGTCAGGATTGAACCTGCAACTTCCAGATGATTGTCTCCTCAGAAGCTTAGTGAACCAATGCCTATAACCATTACGCTATATGTACCAATTTAGGGAAAATAGGATTAACTAAGAGAAAGAAGTAAGCAAGGTGATTTGACTGAAACTTTCAAAATAATGGAATTTTTAATTTGTGGATGGGGCCTTCAATAAGTTTCCAGACATTTTTTATACAGGTATTTAGAATTGTCGTAGAGTCTTGAAATTTCAGTATGTTATTGCTATACATCTTAGGAGATGACTGACCCATTTCTATGATTTCACGTTTAAATAAACAACTACAGCAATTGGAATACACCCTACTAAAGCCTGATTGTCACAGCTGGTGAATTTCAAAAATGCAACCTGGACATGACCACACTTTAGAAGAACGATATGCAATAAAATTCTGTTTTAAACTTGGAAAAAATGATGCCACAGAAACGGAGGGAATGCTTTAAACTGCTTTAAATCAAGCATCAGTTTTTGAGTGGCATAAGATTGAAGGAAGGCAGGGATTCTCTGAGGGATAATGAAAGGTGTGGGAGTAGTAAGGAAGTCAATACATCAGAGTTGATTGGCCAAAGGATTAGGGTTAGGGTTACTATGTTGAGGTTTTAAGAGAGTTCAGGAAAAGATTCGGTCGGAAGAGGCCAGCACTCTTCAAATCGGGTCAGTCGCATTTCCAGCAGGACAATGCACCAGTCCACAACTCCATCTTTGTCAGAGACTATTTGACCAAGATGGGTATCAAGAGAGTTTTTCACCCTCCCTATTGTCCAGACCTTGCTCCTTGTGACTTTTGGTTATTCCCTAAGCTCAGAGGCTGTCGTTATGAGACAATTGAGGAGATAAAAGAGGCTGTGACGATGGTCATTGACACGCTCACACAAGACATCCATGGAGCCCTCCAGAATTTGTTGGAACGGTACAATAAGTGCATTGCGACCGGAGGAGCTTACTTCGAAAGGGACAAGGGTTTCATGTGTGTACTATCAATAAAAGTGCCCATACCAAAACGTCCGGAAACTTATTTAATGATCCTGGTAGATATTTGAACTGTCAGCTGGATCTATAGAATACACCAACAGCATCTCCACAAAAGAGTAAGACCCACTCCGCAACAAGTATCCTGGATATAAAACTAAACAATCTGAGGGTGAGGTTCCAGTAATTAAACAGTGTACAAATAAAACTATTACCGTGAACAATCCTGAAACCACTTAACTTAGTACAAATAAATGAATTATATAGATCATCATCATCATCATCATCATCATGTTGTGCTGGTAGCACGGATATCCCTGACCCTCTCTCGCCACTTTTCACTATTGTTCATCGCCTCTGGCAGGTCTTCTGGACTACATCCCGTATCCTCACATAGTTGCTGAATGTATGTTCGTGCTGGCCGTCCTGCTTTTGCTCGGCCATGTGTGGGGGTCCATAAGAGTAAATCCCTTATGAGCTCGTCCCTGCTTCTCCAGCGATGTCCTGCATGTCTGGTTCGTCTAACTTGAATAGTTTTCGTGATAGGAGGCAGGTGGCCGTACAGTTGGTGTCTTGTGGGGTGTTGCTGCCAGGACTTGTTCAAGATTGCTCGCTGCATTCTTGTGTAATTGCCGTCTAGCTTTTTCTCCAGCCGTTTTGTTAGAGTCCATGTAGTGCATCCATACAGCAGTATCGATGCGACCGCTGCCTGGAAGGATAGATAATATTGATTAATACCTAAAAGAATTTAGTTTACTTTAACTCATTTACAAATAAGATTACCTCCAAATTATTCATTTACACATCGATTATGTGTTACCATTTAACTGTGTGCAGACAAATGACTAATGTTAAATTAAACTTTTAGGGTTACATTACAAAACTTGAAGCGGGGTTTCCTCGTGGTGTAATGGTTAAAGCGGTTGACTGTGGAATCGTAGTAAACCAGTTCGTACTCCAGTCGCGCTATTACGTTCACTTTCGGGCAAATACCATTGGGAAACTTAAGAACCTCCTTATCCTCCCAGCTATGGGTTAAATAGTACCACAACTGTTTTCTAGGAGAATATCTTTGGCATTAAATAACCTTCAAATGTTGATATGCCATTAAACAAAGAAACCAAACAAAACGTGAATGTATTTAACTGTATGCAAACAAATCAGTTCTGCCTCATTTAAAAATGTTATCTAAAAACTATTTCTATGCAAATCATGTATATTTAGTATATATGTATGAACAGTATTTGGCATGAAATAACCTACAAGTGTTGATATGCCATAAAATCCAATAATGGCCGGCACGGTACGGCACGGTTCGGTTCGTGTGTGTATCTGGTCCGTTAGTCAAGGCCGTCTGACATGCGTGTGGGGGTAGCCCAGCATTCGTATCACGCGGCTCAGACCGACACTTCTTAAGCCTTAAAGGGACCGACCCCGCAGCCTCTTACCTGCAAAAGGGCTTGGTTTATTGTCTGGAGCCTGAGGCATCCCTTTCAGATGAATGCCGACGGTACCCAAGGCATTTTTGAGCCCCCGAACGCGTCTAGTCTATCGTCTTGCACTTGGCTCCCCACGTTAAAAGAATCTTGTGGCACACATAAGCATGGTGGAATGCTAAGCAAATATCTATACCTAAAACTTAACTTGTCAGCCAATTTATTTAATAATGATCGTTTCTTAAGGATAATAATCCTTTTTATTCTCCGGCAAGGACTTAGTATTTATCTCTCTTTTTGTTGTCTTTAGTCTTCATCCAGTAGTCCATCCAAATCTATTTTTTTTTTCCTTTTTTTTTTTGTAAACTATCGTTAGGTCTGCTCTTCTGGGGAGGTTTAGGAGAGCTGTTTGTATCTTAAAATTCCAGAGAATTTTGTTTGTCTCTTTCAGCAGGACGGATTCTAGGTTGTTCATATACCATTTGGTTATATGGTCAAATCAAAATTTCTCACACAATTTTAAGTGGATCACCTTCCCCACCGAGTCGTTTCTAGTTATGTACTCTTTTTGAGACAAATTGTATCCTTATCTTATTGTGATTAATCGTTTTGTCTCTCTCACCACGAATTCTATATGAGCTATTTTTTGCGTTTTATCTAATATTATTGTTCTCCTTGAGAGTTTTTTTTTTTTTTACATCAGCGTTATTCAATGGTCTTTCACTGAAGTTTGAGTGATAACAAATCTCCCCAAGTCTCCAGGACTCTTCTCGGTATTCTGTCCGATCTCAGTGCTGTAGTTTGGATGGTCCTCTTATTTCCAAGTTCTCTTGTCCTTTTACCAATCGTTTGGAGACTGTAACAAAAGCACCAATTTTATCATGTTACACGATTTTTTCGTTTCCCAATCAAGTCGAGGTACTTATCCTTCTTTTCATTTTCTTTCATTTTTTTTTCTGTGGTCAGCCAAGACAACAAATTTCACAATTCTGTAAGTTCTCTTTTTTTTTTTTTTTGTTAAATTATTATAAGGTTTGGTCCTCTGGCCGAGATCAGGCGATCTGTTTGTATCTCAAAATCCCAGGGGAGTGTGTGCGTCTCATACTCCAGGAAATATTCTGGATTGTGCAAATACCATTTTTCATATGGTCAAGTTTAAATTCCTTGCACAATTCCCAGTGAATCACCTTGCCAACCCAATCGTGTCTAGTAATTTCTCGTCGCTTTCTGTGCTAATATGCTGCATTCACTTATTATGTGATTGATCGTTTCGTTTCTATCACCAAATAACCTACATTTGCTGTTTTGTTGCGATGTTATTATGCTACTTTTGACTTGTGGTTTTTCACCGAAGTCTGCGACGAAGTACTCAAGTAAACCTTTAAAGTGCTGTGGTCTGGACGGTCACGATTCTTCCTTTTCAAGGAACGGCAAAAATCCACTATATGACAGGTTATTTTCTTCTTGTAAATTAACCCTAGGTTAAACGGGATTGGGTGACCCGTTTGTATTTCAAAATCTCATTTTCTAGGACTGGAGCTGTTTTGTTCCATTCCCATTTGTCAGTATGGCCAAATCTTTGTGTCTTGTATGATTCCAGCTAGATCAGCTTCCCTAATCTGTCATGTGTATTCTTGTATTCTTTTTACACGAGTTTACAGTATTTGCTTGTAATAAGATTAACTGTTTTACCTCCATCCCCACATAACCACCTCTGGATATTTTCTTGCCTATTATGATTTTAGTTTTTAAAGAGTTTTTCGCTCCAACGTTAGATAATTGATTTATCACTGGAGTTTTTGTGCTATCAAGTTTCCTCAAGACTTCAGGACTATTCTCAGTATTCTGGCTGATATTGATAATGCAGTAGTCTGATTTGGCTGGGTTGTATGGCATATCAAACATTTTAGGTTATTTCATGCCAAATCTTGTTTATACATATTAAGATATATTTGATTAGTAAACTCATTTTGAAGACAAAATTCTTAAGCTAGAATGAGCTCTTTTGTTCACACAGTTAAAGGATTTCAAACTAGATATCAGTTACAATTTAACATCGGTCATTTGCTTGCACACAGTCATTTGTTTGACCTATCGACACGACCCTGTCAGGTGCTATCACTTCGGCTTTGAGTGGGGGTGAGAGCAATTGCAATAAAGGGGAACTCCACATTCCCCAAATCTTCAAGGCTGGAGCCTCACCATCAGA
The DNA here is from genome assembly GCA_963585895.1 of Sepioteuthis lessoniana. Classification (NCBI taxonomy): domain Eukaryota; kingdom Metazoa; phylum Mollusca; class Cephalopoda; order Myopsida; family Loliginidae; genus Sepioteuthis; species Sepioteuthis lessoniana. The sequence continues at coordinate 16,343,883 of OY757909.1, forward strand.
TAATTTAATGTCATATAGGACACTCGTTGTCCTTACCCCTCTGCAGAGATGCAGTCGGTATATTCTAAAACTCCAACCGATCGAGCTTGCAGTAATTTGGATGGTACCCTCTTGTTCTTTTATTTCCATGTTTTTAAATCCTTCTTACCAATCCTTTGGGGATGTTTTAAGTGCAGCAATTACAATTGGTATAATCGTCATGTTCCATATTTTTTGTGTTCTCAAGCAAGGTGTAGGTACATATTAATCTATTATTGTTTTTTGTGGTCTTAGATATATATACATTGTGTCTCAAAATAGATGCAACCCATCAATATGATAATTTATTTTGCATCAAGTCATCTTTCATTTAAGTCTTCAATAGGAAACATCACTTCAGAAAGATTAAACCAGACCACAAGGGTAGTGATTGGTTGATTTTATCAAACAGTGCACGTGAAAGACCAAGTTCTTGGGAATGTCTTCGGAGATACTTTTTCGGACTCTTTTCGACAGAATTTCTCACTGCATCCAGATTGTCAGGACATCTTGCAGTCAACTTCCTGTCAGATCTGGGATTTTCTGCCTCCTGTTAAGATTGTTTACTGACCCAGTGGCTCGAAATTTGTGTACTCAACGATAAATTTGGCTCTTTTGGAGGATTTGTTAAGCTAAACTAAAGTTTTGCTTGCACAGTTTTAAATGATTTTGTCTCCAAATAACTTCTGATACAAAATATTTTTCTCTCTTGTTCAAGGGATTGTGATGAAAGATTAATATTTACTATCATATATTATTTTATTGCATTTTCACATAGCACTAATATCCTTGGGAAAGGTATGAATCCAATTATTCTCCCTCCAGCTATGGGTAAATAGTAGGACAGACTGTGTTCTTCAGCCTTGGTAAGGCAACTAGTCTAGGAGAAGGAAAACTCTGAATTCAAACCTGTTAAACTCCACTTAACAATTGACCTTGTGTCATATCCTGCCCGAGGATCATATATTATTTTTAAGTCTGAAAAAAAAACACAACATTATTATTATTTGAGTTATTAGCAGTCACAGGGGGACCCATGTGTATTGAGGCATTCTATAGTATATCACCAGTCCATGTAATACGAAACATTCTCTTGATTTTGCCTTTCTGTGTATATCAGTCACATCATGACTTAATTCTTTCTTGCAGTATAACAAACCTATTCAGCAGGTTCTTGGGTTCAACCATTGTGATACACCAGCGAGTACTATGTTTGATTTTTGCAAGAAAGAAGCTAATTAGGAAAAACAATCTGAATATTACATTATACTTTTTATGGCCAATTTCTATCGATCTGGCCTTTTTGCTGTTGTTTTAGTATTCGATGTTCAAACAATTAGAAAATCGGATACAATCTTTTTCTTTCTTTTTTTTTAATATGTTTTCTTTTATTTTCCTTATTTTCTGATTTTTGTCTTCAATTATTCGTTCCACACATTCCTATTCCGATTCCGATTCATTCTTTTATTCTATTTTCTTTTTTTTTAATTCTTAGTATTTCTAATCTTTTTTTTTTTTTCGTTAATTGTTCCTTTATTAGCTTCTATTTCAATTCCTTTCCTCTTCCACGGCGGCGGGTATCTTTATAAACTACAAGTGGGTGTATGATATCTTTTTCTTTTCTAATGCGTCAAACACGTGGGAGATCGACATGAGAACCAAAAAAAAAACGGAGTGGTATCAAATGTATTTTCATGGGGGAGGGAGAAGATCTTGTTGCGCAGTGGTTAACATGCCTGACAGCAACATTTTAGTAAGTAGCATCGAACTCCAGGAATGCAACTGCGTTCACTTTTGGACTAATGCCCTTATACCCTCCCTAGTCATTGGTTAGATTGTACGAGTACTATTCTTTTACAAGGATGTTTTTTACATTAAAAAAAAACCCAAAAGGCTGATGTACCATTAATTAAAGAAACCAAGTCAAAATAAATACGTTTAAAATATCGGAATACCAAGAATGAAAATTAGTTCATGAATTGTTTGTTTGCGTGTTTGTAATACAATTAGGGGCTTCGGTTGATTGTTTTAATAATAAGTTGTTTCCTAACGAGATTTAGAGGTCAACTACCGGACGGTAGAAAAGGAGGGACATTTATAAGAAAGAGATTCGAGGCAGTCATAGAGAGAGAGAGAGAGAAAGAGAGAGAAACGAATGGGAAGTTTAGTGGGTGGGGTCACAAAGTCAAGGTCGGGATAGCAGCGGACACACAGGTTAAAAATAGAAATGTATCGGCAGCAAATCGGCGACTGACTCTGATTGACCGGCAAGAAACTCGACAAAAGAGGTGACGAGGGAGACAAAAGGAAATTAGATGGAGACGAGATGCAATGATGTGAAGACAGGCAGAAAATCTCGGCATCCATTTTTCGTTGAGCTCGGCGAAGGAGACCCACACCGGCCGCAAAGAATTATACCAATATCTATGTTTGTTCTCTCTCTTCTCACAGCGTTTTATTTTTCTCTGTCTGGCTAAAGCGGTGGTCTCATTTTTTATACTTTGTTTTTCTCTTCTCGTCAACTACTAAGAGATGTAGAATCGAATAAACCTTTATATCGGCGAACCAAGACGTTGTTTTGTGTGTTCGTCTCTTTTCTCACGATGAGGTTACAACAGGGGTCAGAATAGAACTGAATACGTAGTGCAAGTCTGCTGTGAACTGTGGTTGTACAAGCATATATTGTGTCGTACCATTACAAACGTCTAATTGAGAACCATAGCATTACATATCTATACTTATCCTTCTTTCTTTCTTTTCTTGTTTACAAGACGACCCGGGAATCATTTTGATTTCATACTGATGCTTCTCCCTCGGAGGGAATGAAGAATTCTAATTAGAAATTCAAAAAGAGCTCCGTATTAGAGATTTTCGAAGACTAAATAAATGGTTTTCTGCACGAATACCAACTTGACGTTCAATTAGTAACAGAGCTGGACTTCTTTTATTTAATCTATAAGACCTTTTTATGAATAAAAATTTCAAAGGAAGTATTTCGCATCGTTTTCCTAGTTGATGGTTGCATTCAAACACACACGAACACGCACACACGTTTGCAGGGATAAAATGTATTGTTGACGAATATATATATATTTATATATATGCCATCATAGTTCCGGTAGTTGGCCTATTCTTTTTAAATTTCTAACGTTAAATGTAGCTATTCGTATCATACTTTTACATTTAAGGAGTTTTTGTTTGTTTGAACTTTATTGCTGTTTTTTCAAATCTCAGCAGAACGCACCTTTTTTTAAACCTCGCAAAGAGCGACGTAGTTTAGACATATGGTTTGAGTGAGAGTCATGTTAATCTTTCGATAGCTTTATTTTAACCTGATCAATAGATGCCACCTGATCAATAGACGCCACCCTGAATGAAAATAAAAACAACATATATACAAAGGTCATTCAATAAATAAGGTGAATTTCGCCTGAGGAGTTAGCCGGAGGAATCACTGTCAATAGATTTTTTTTTTCAAGGAAATCGTAAGTGATTGGTCTCAAAAGTCTCTTAGCATGACCTTCTTTCCTGACTGTTGCATCCGCCAT
>OY757909.1:16349948-16434948 GCA_963585895.1 Sepioteuthis lessoniana
TTGTTGTTGTTGTTGTCGTTGTACACTCCTTTAGAGTTTCTCACATTAGCGTTAGCTGATTGTCTTTCAATGGAGTTTGAGTGAAGGCATGTCTCCTCAAGTCTCCATGACTCTTCTCAGTATTCTGGCCATTCCCAATAATGCTGTAGTTTGGATGGTCTCCACTCGTCCTCCAACTTCCAAGTCCTCCACTCCAAGTCGTGTACTGAATGCACCAATCATGATTGGTATAATCGTCACCGTCATATTCCATTTTTTTAAAACTTCCTAGCAAGATTAGTCCTTTTGATGTTTTTACACCAACGTTAGCTGATGGTATTTCACTAGAGTCTGAGGGTGAGCAAGTCTTTTCAAATCTCCAAGTTTCTTCTCAGTATTCTGGCCGATCTTAATAATGCTGTAGTTGGTATGTTCTCCACTCGTCCTCTGATTTCTAAGTCATCATTCCCTTTGCCAAGGGCTGGGGATTGTTTCGAGCGCACCAATAACAATTAGTAACGCAGTCACCGTCATGTTCCATAGTTTTGTTTAGTTCTAAGGCAAGGTCAATGTAATTACCTTACTTTTTTCTTTTTTTTTTTTCTCTTTACAGTTCGGCAAGTTCTTTGTTTGTTGGTTTGTTTGTTTGTAATGTCTCTTTGAGCATCGCAACTTTTTACTCTCTTCTTCCATCAACCTAAAAAATTCGTGTAAACTTTATTGATACAGTGTTGTATAGCCATAATACAAATATAATGAACGAGCGAAACACACTTCTTTATAAAAATATATCACTCGTTTTATTCTCGAAAAGGGGCCCATAGTTAGTTGTTGTTGAGAGATAGATGGAGAGATTATATACTGAGAAAGAAGACTTCTTCATCCCATATCTTTTACCGGAAGCCAGGAGGTGCCATCGCTTGCACCCCCTTGCAAGCTCGTCAGAGATGACCTGATCGGCTGCGTGTCCCACGCTCGACTGCGATTCTCTGCCTCTGTCTAAAACTGACCGCGTGGTTATCACGTGGTCCCTTTTTGGTTACACACCTGTTCGACGTGAGTGCCCTGATGCGCCGTCATCTTCAATGTCTTAATTCAGATCAAATTCCTTTTCGTAATGCATCTGATAGTTTCCAAAATTGCCCTTGTAAATTCTTTTTCTAACCATTTTTTTTTTCTGAAACCATCCAAGTTAATCTTCAAATTTGCTGTTATTGATTCAATTCGGAAATTCGTTTCAAAAATATATCACTCCATTAGCAAAAAATATCCAACTGTTTAATAGACTTTATTTTCAAAGTCTGTCGTGACAGAAAATTTCCAGTTCGAGAATTATTAACAAATGTTTTTTTACTATGATTAAAAATTCCATTAATCATCAAGAAAATTTCCATTCGATCAACACTTATTCATCTTCTAAATAAAATTAATACTAATTTCTCTAATATCTACCTATAACAGTATTTAACAGTATTCAATTTTTTGACTCTCTTCTTGGTGTATTTCAGTATTTCAATCAAATGTCCACGTCTCGACACTGCGTTAATATACTTCTTTCTACTTATATTTATTATGATCATTATTTTAAACTTTTTGTGGTATTTAATAATATATGAATTCGGCACGATTTCCACTTATTATTTGCTCATTAACATAGAATATTATTTTGATTAATGAAATCTGCCTAATTAGCCTGGCACACAAATCTTACTTTCCTGACAGAACCTACCTGTGGGGTCAGCTACGAAAATAGAGAAGTAGCCCTTCACTTCTTGGTTTATCTGATGGGGCCCAATGATTTATTATTGACCTGATAAAAAAGATACTTCATCCTCAATATCTGAAGAGGGAATCCTTGTAGTGTAGTGACTAACGTATTGGACTGCGACATCGTAGAAAGAAATCCAGTCACGCTGTTCCGTTCGTGTCGGAAAATTATAAACTGTTTTATCTCTCTATCTACCGATTAAATAGTAAAATTTCTATGCTACTGCAGGGATTGTTAGGCACTAAATAACCCACGAAATTTGATATTTCCTTAAACCCCCCCCCCGAAAAAAAACGAATTATTATCCGATAAATGTTGTCTCATGCGAGCTTTTCACTTCAGTTTTATCAGGTGATTTTGCACAGAAGTCTGAGTGAGAGTAAATCACATCTAATTATTCTGGCCTGATCTCCTCTCGTTATTCCGTAGAATACACCGACTGCATCTCTGCAGAAGGATGAGACTCCCCCAACCAGTGTCCTAATGTGACTCTAAACTCCAGGCATGCTGCAAATTTAGGGAATGCGGAGTCCCCTTTATTGGCAATCACTCCTGGATCCACTCTGTCATGGCGTTTTAAGACCTGATAGGGTCCTATCTATAGATCAAAGATAACTTTTTGAAGTTTAAGCTGTGTACTTTGACTTTTAAACAGAGTACAAACAAATGACTTATGCTAAACCGAATTGCTCGAAATAGAACTATTTAATTATTTATTTGTGTAAGCAAATGACTGTTGTTTAACTGAATTAATAGTGATACATAGCAATACTTGGAACTATTTAACTTAGTTGAATTATGCTGAGCTGAATTGTTTGAAATAGAACTGTTTAATCATTTAACTGTGTATAAACAAATGACTGATGTTTAATTGAATTGTTACCGATACTTAGCAAAACATTAAACTGCATACAAACAAATAATTAATATTAAATATCATTATTCTTATTAGACAGAAATTAGTGAAACAATCTAACTGTGTGCAAGGGATGAGTTCAGGCTCGTTTAAAATGTTATCTGCAAAATGTGTTTAGAAATCATATATTCAATATATTAGTATAAAAAGGATTTGGCATTAAATAACTTTCAATAGTTGATATGCGAGAAAACCAAACCAAACCAAATCCTATATATTCAAAATATATGTATAAAGAGGATTTGGCATTAAATAACCTACAATGGTTGATATGCCACAGGACCAAATCAAACCAAACCCTATATATTTAATATGTACATATAAAGAGGATTAGGTATTAAATAACCTACAATGGTTGATATGCCAAAAAGCCAAACCAAGTCAAACTCTTATTATTCATAGCTGATCTAAATACTGTTTGTAGTTTTGATGGTCTCTATTTTTCTTTTGATCTCTAAATGATCCAGTTTCCCATCCAAAGTCCGTGGGATCGTTCTAAGTGCACCAAATACAATTGGTACTACGTTCAGTTTCATGTCCCACAGATTTCAACTCTCTAACTAGATCCAGGTATTTGTTTACCTGCTCGCTTTCTTTCGTACTTGCTCTATGGTCAAAATCCTCTAGATGACGAGAACTTTTCTTTTTATATATTAATTCAAGGTCACGTCTTCTGACTGGGATTGGGTGATGATTTTTTTTATCTCAAAATCCCAAAGAATTGCATTGGTCTCATTTTCTAGGACATATTTTGGTTTATTTATATACCATTTATAAGAATCTTGAAAATTAAGTCCCTTGCACAATTCCCTATAGAGCGGCATTCCTACACAGACATGCCTAGTTTTGTATTCCTTTTCTGCCAGTTGGCTGAATTTGCTTTTTATGTTATAATCTTTTTCATCTCTGTTACCACAATACCAACACTTATAATTAGGTTATCGGTCATTTGAATGTCAGTCCGGACCGATAAAATAAAACGCAGTTCCTTCCAAGCAGCAATCGTGTCGATACTGCTATATGAATGCACTACATGGACGCTAACTAAAACGATAGAGAGAAAGCTTGACGGTAACTACACAAAAATGCTGTGAGCAATATTGAACACGTCATAGAGGCATCACCCCACCTGTCACCCATCACGAAAACTATCCAGGTTAGACGAACCAGACATGCGGGATACTGCCGGAGAAATTGGGACGAGCTCTTAAGGGATGAACTCCAGTGGAACCCTTCACATGGACGAACAAAGACAGGACGACCAGCCCGAACATACATGCAGCAGTTGTGTGCCGATACGGGATGTAACCCTGAAGACCTACAGGAAGCAATAGATGATAGGGAGGGGTGACGAGAAAGAGTCAGGGATATCTGTGTTGATGGAGCGATGTGATGGTGATGATGATGACGATGATGATTAAAATCTATCTTCAGTTTTTCTATTCTATGACAAAGCCAGGTAATCCTCTGTGTAAATTTATCAGTTTGCCCCTTGAAATAATAATACACTTATTCATCTTCTTGACTTTCTAGATTTGCTCTTGTTTGTCATCAAATTTATTCTGTTATTATTAATGCAATTGTATCCGGTAATAAGCTATCTTTTGCCCATTTTGCATATTTTTTGAAAACCTGAATTGTCGCATATTCCAAATCCTCAATACTAGTGAGTTCTCTTCCTTCTTTTCTTGTCACTTGGAAATTATCTTTGCTATCCTCCCAGTGGATGGCTTTGTATCTCGTCATCAATTTCCTTGTTTTATGATCCATATGTCTAAGTTTGTCCCATGTCTATTTTAAGAAGTATCCAGGTTATCTTGCAAAGAAGACTGTCCACGTATTTATACCTTTGATTTCTGCTATTGAATTTCGTTGTGAGAGATTTTCTTGTTCTTCTGATATACTTTTTCTCTTACTTTTTCTTTCATCTTTGTTTACTTCTAATATTATCAGGTGTCTGAAGTTTTCTTTTGCTTCAAGTATCTGATGCTTTCCTGATTAGGCAGTTCTATTCACTCCGTTGTTTCTACTTTCCCTTTTTCTTATTATAAGAATCGAATTCTTTTCAATTCCAAATTCCATTCTTTAGATTCGAGTAGTTCGTATCAGTTTTTCTAATTCTTTTTATCTTTATTTTGGTTAAGATCTTAATATCATTCATATACATGAGATGGTTTATCTCTTCCTAAGACTTTGCAAATTTGTAGTTTTCTTCGTATTTTCTTAATATATAATTAAGTGACATCATTCTTTTGACAAATAATAGCAACCAGAGTGAGTATCCCCAAAATATGCGTTTTTGTCTTTAAACTACTGTTTGGTTTAGTTTGGTTTTATGGCATATCAACCATTGTAATTTATTTAATGCCAAATCTTCTTTATACATACATATTAAAAATATACGATTTGGTTTGGTTGGGTTTTATGGCATATCAACCATTGTAGGTAATTTCATGCCAAATCTTCTTTATACATACATATTAGATATATAGGATCTGATTTGGTTTGGTTTTATGGCATATCCATATTTATCAACCCCACCGCTCGAGAAGGATATGACACATAGTCAATTTTTAAGCGGTGTTTAACTGGTTTGAATTCAGAGTTTTCCTTCTCCTAGACTAGTTGCCACACAGTTATGGCCCTGGAAGGTGTCACAAAGAGAACAAAACACCATATTTATAGTATATATATATATATATATATATATATTCACAAGATCAAAGGATGGTTACAAGAACATAGGACGGTAAGCAACTTTGCATAAGCGCGCAGGGGCGAGGTTAGCTTCCGGATCTACACTGATTTCATATCGCTGCGTCTACCGGTATTATGGAGAGTGGTTGAGTCCATTAGTTGGTGATCCGCCAAAACACTTACCAAGGCTGAAGAACACTGTCTACCCGACTATTTACCCATAGCTGGAGGGAGAATAATTGGATTCATACATTTCCCAAGGGTATTTGTGCTATGTGAAATGCAATCAGCCTCGTCCAGGATTTGAACTCGTGTCCTCGTGCACATTTCCTACGATGATAACTATTACACCACGAGCATATCAACCAATGTAGGTTATTTAATGCCAAATCCTCTTTATACATATATCTTAAATATATATGATTTGGTTGGGTTGAGTTTTATGGCATATAAACCATAGTACGTTATTTAATGCCAAATCCTACTTATTAATTAAACGTCCAACTTTTTCTTGTTATACAAATTTTCCCTAGATTTTTGGATTTTGTACTTTTAAACATTCATTTTGATTTAACATCACTAATACCATCCCTCACAATCCTGATGATGGTTCATTACAACCGAAACGCTATAGTGTCGATTTTGCTTTTCAATAAATCTCTTCTTCTACTTGGATTAACTTGTTTTCAATTTTTTCTTTATATAAGCCTCTTTATACATATATATTAGATATATACGATCTGATTGGGTTAGTAGTTATGGCAACAGTTGTAGGTCATTTAACATCAAATCCTTTTTATAAATATATTAAATATAAAAACGTATTTGGGAAATAACATTTTAAACGAGCCTGAACTCGTCCCTTGCACACAGTTAAATGGCTTCTCTTATTTCTTTTTCTGGAGCCTGAACGACAGCAAGTCTCTTCAGGTAACAAGAAATCCTTTGGGTATTCAGGTAGATCTCAAAAATACTATAGTCTAAATAGTTTCGATTGTTCTTGGATTTCAAATTCCACCAGTTTTTCTTTAAGGCCTTCGGGGACCATTCCAAGCACAGCAACTACATTTGCTACCATCTTCACCCTCATCCGTTTTTAATTGTCTGGCAAGGTCTAGATATTAGTCTCTGTTATCGCTTTCTTTTATTTTATCATTATTTTATTACGACTATGATTATTACTCTAATTATTATTATTATTGTAGTAGTAGTAGTAGTAGTAGTAGTAAGACATCTTAATTTTCTAAAGTTTTTATTTTTAATTAGTTATATTTATCATCGTCTCTGCCATGTTCTGTTCATGTTTCTAAACAGGTAAGAATAATTGACTTGTCATTTCTATTAGCACGAACGAAAAATGATGGCCTCCATAGTGATAAGAACAAACAAATGCCTCAATGCAAGTCGAAATCGTCACCTTTCTTGTCCTACTTTCCATGTCCAGACAATAGAATCTAATTCGAAAAATAAAAACTAAATTAGAAAACATGGTTTTGTACTCTGGCGCCAACCGACAATCACGAAGACAATAGTATTTTTTTCTTTTATATTATCTCTCAGTTTATCTAGCTGTTAATTTATTCATCAATTCGCCTAGTTATATTTTCTCTTTGTGTCTATCCATTTACTCCAGTGTTTGTATATTAATAAATAATAGATAGATAGATAGATAGATAGATAGATAGATAGATAGATATGACCAGACTGAGATAGATAGATAGATAGATAGATAGATAGATATGAACAGAGGAGTGAACGGAAAGAAAGAAAGAAAGAAAGAAAGAAAGAACAAACTGAGATAGATAGATAGATAGATAGATAGATAGATAGATAGATAGATAGATATGAACAGGGGAATGAACAGAAAGAAAGAACAGATAGAAAGAAAGAACAGGCTGGGATAGATAGATAGATAGATAGATAGATAGATAGATAGATACATACATACATACATACATACATACATACATATGAACAGGGGAGTGAACAGGCAGAAAGAAAGAAAGAAAGAAAGAACAAACTGAGATAGATAGATAGATAGATAGATAGATAGATAGATAGATAGATATGAACAGAGGAATGAACAGAAAGAAAGAAAGATAGAAAGAAAGAACAGACTGAGATAGATAGATAGATAGATAGATAGATAGATAGATAGATAGATAGATAGATATTCTGTGCCTCTAGAAGTGTTCAAACATAAAAAGAAAGTCATATATTCACTTACAAGAAGTATAAATTGCAACAATCTTCTTAAGATATTAGCAATGTCTACTAGAAGAATGGCTACGTCAAGATTGATTTTTTTCTGGCAATGGCATTGTTTTCTATTCCCTTTTATTTTGTTGCCAAATAATTTTAGCATCTATTTTTGAAAAATGTTAAAAATTAAAGGTATAAATTTCCTGTAATGAACAGAAAGCAGTAGTGTTTGAAATGTCTCTACAGCGTGAATAAAAATGCTGCGTATTCTCCATCGATGCCTGATGTTGAAGTTCGAAACTAAAGAATCAGAATGCTGATCTTTTTTTTTAGAAACACAATCTCTTGTTAACAGGAAAATTTCAGAAACGCAGTCTTTTAACCCTGCTTTTCGGATTTAACAACCCACGGTATATTTGATAAAATTCTTACTTACGTCGTTCGTCCTTCTATATCCTGGTCAATATCTACCTCTTTCTCTTATATATATATAGTCATCCACAGACAGACTGTTTCGTTCTATCAGAACTCTTAAATGTGACTAGACACGCAGGACGATCGAAGTCGGGATCGAAACCTGTCCAACTTTACATCAGACTAAGCTTCAAACCTGTCGGCCACCAAGTGGACTACGTTGCCTAAGGGAATTTTAAGGTATTTATTTTAGCAACAGCAGCAGCAGCCTTTGTTTACATTTTTTATACCTTATCGGCTACCATATATATATATATGATAATTTAGTTTAGTTTCATTATTTAATGTCAATATATATCTCTTTCTCTTTTATATAGATATATATATATACATATATATGATAATTTAGATTATTTTCATTGTTTAATGGCAATATCTATCTCTTTCTCTTTTATATATATATATATATATATATATATATATATATATATGTGTGTGTGTGTGTGTGTGTGTGATAATTTAGTTTAGTTTCATTGTTTAATGGCAAATCAACCTTTGGGTGTAATTTAATGCCACCTTGTCCTAGTTGAAGAATAGCAAGAATAATCGGTAAAATAACTTGGGAATACAGTTAATTATTTTAATGGCATTTTTTTAAAGATTCAAACTTTCTATTTAAAGTTGCACGATTTCATTCGTGATCTAGTCAAGGGTCGAGTGAACATTTGTTTTACTTGGGGATGGCAGACATGTAATAATAAACGAATTTGAAGTTTTAGAATCAGCTGATATTTAATATTCTTAGATAAGCAATTGAATAGAATTAGTTCAAATTTAAGATTTACCAATGACATATCACTAAAGGACTTTGCTGACGTGTCATTTAAGAATTATCTAATCAATAACTTTAGGAAGTTATACATAATGACGTATTTTGAGACCCTCGGCAGAACAGCAGAGAAGACTCACAGCAGAGATACAACGTGAGGTTTCGACGAAGGAGCCTTGGGGTGACACAGAAAGGGGACTGATCACAGCCCGTGTGTCAGAAGATAACAACAATGTCTCTCTGTCGCTTTCAACTCTCTCACTTTAAAGCCCTTTGTTTATCTACTAGCTGACATATTTCTTCTCTATATCTCTATTTTTGCTGACTGCTAGACTCTTCCGTTAAGCAATGAATTTTGGTATCTGGGAACCAACGATGTTGTGTTGTGTTTGACACTTTTTTTTATCACGGTCAGTTTGGTTTGGTTTGGTTTAGTTTTATGGCATATCAACCATTGTAGGTTATTTGTTACCATATCCATTTTATTGATATAAACAGTTCTATTTCATCAATTTAGTTTAGCATAAGTACACAGTTTAATTCTATTTGATCCATAGATAGGACTATATCAAGTGCTACCATTCCGGGCCAGAGTGGATCTGGCAGCAATGGCAATAAAGAGGTACTCTGCATTCCCGAAATCGCCAGAGCCTCGCCATCAGATTTTTGCGACATATCCAGGACACTCATTAGGGGAGTTTTACCGCTCTTCAGTGATGCAGTCGGTGTATTCTACAGTCCCAGCCGACTGGGCTAATCACAGTCGGATAGCGTTACAACTATCGATATGGTACCGTTATATTTTTTAATCCATAGCTCGGTGGGGATTAAAGGTTCCCCACCTTTCCCGAGAATATTAATCCGAAATTGAACATGGTTGCGAAACTGGAGTTCGAACTCGTATACATCGAGATCATATAGAATCGATGGATTCTCGATGTATGAAGACCATTAATTCAAATAATGATAGGAACCATTATTCTTCCGACTTAGAATATTTCTCTCTTATTTTCTGTGGAATAAGCCACTTTTTGGCAGGAGAGCACCAACATGCAATGAATTTGTTATATAATTGCGGCATGATTTTTTTTATATTATCATTTTTCGTTAGTTATATCTTATCATCGGTTTAGTTAGGCTTAGAACTATTCGGCTTAGTGCACGTGCAGGTGCACACATTGAGTTCAGGTGTTCACGCTCGTGCGCGAAGGATGTGACAATCACAGATGACATAATAAAAACCCCAGATGGGAAATGGGACTGGGATGTGAATGACGTCATGACCGGAAGCGATGGGCTGGGAATTTTGGTGATTTTTGAAAAAGACGTTATTTGAGATTTGAAGCTGGGCGAGGCCAGTCTAGTTTTGGTCTACGGGATGCGCCGCGCATTTGTTGGATCAGTGAGTTGAGATTCTGACTCTGGGCCGAGAGTTCAGTTGGGGTTGACTAAAGAACGATGTAGAAACAGTCAGCATAGTAAAAATTGTGAGTGTCTCTCTCTCTCTCTCTCTCTCTCTCTCTCTTCTCGTGTCGAAAAAACTAAAAGTTAAAAAAAGTTAATAAACGTTTCGTACCTGAACAAAGACAGTCGTCAGTGTTTCGGGATTCCTATGCATGTGAACATCTTACATATCCGTATATTTTTATATTCGTATTATGAATATGTTACAAATTCCTCCAGAAAATACTCCTCGAGTTTTCAAATGAGTTTTTTTTTCCTTCTTATTGAGCGGTTACCTAAGCAACCCAAGTCTACAACTGACCCCTAGCTCGATAAAGAAGAGAAGGGGCTATGTCTTTCTTTAGGATAGTTGCAAGGAGTAAACACTGATAACTTCGTCCAGATTTCGAGCCATGCTTAAAAAATGGGATTTGTTTGGTAATTGAGGGTAGGTGGTTTGAAGAAGTGTGTATGTTGATTTGTGTTATCATCTTTTTTGTAAGGTTCGTACATGCCTTTACGTAAGTTTAGTGTTACGTCCAAGAAATTTACTGGTTTTAAATTTGTGTGAATGATGATCTTAAATCACAGCAGTTTCAGTGCGTTGGATATCTTTTTCCTGTAGTTGTCTATTTGGGGTCCGTTAGGCCTCCTAATGATGATTAGGTCTAATCATCATTAGGGACCCAAATATCTCACTCGCAAACCACATCCTGTATCGGCACAGAGATGTTTTATATAGGTTATAGCTGGTCTTCCGGTCTTTGCTCTTCTATATGAAGGAGCACATAGGAGTATGTCCCTAAGCAGTTCGTACTTATTTCTCCAGCAGCGTCCTGCATGTCTGGTTCGTCTAACTTGGAAAGTTTTCGTGATTCGTCTCTATCGTCCATCGCTCCCGAGAGATCTTCACGGCTACATCATATATCGGCACAGAGCTGTTTTATATAGGTTCTAGCTGGATACCCTCTCTTTGCTCGTCGTTTATCAGTTCGTCCTTACTTCTTCAGCAGCGTCCCGCATGTCTGGTTCGTCTAACGTGGATAGTAGGTGGCCGTAAGCCAGGACTTGTTCAATATTACTTACAGCATTCTAATGTAATTACCATCAAGATTTTACTCCCTACGTTAAGTTAGCGTCTAAGTAGTGCATCCATATAGCAGTATCGAGACGACTGCTGCTTGGAAAAAAACTGCGTTTTTTTTATCGGTCAGGTCTAACTTCCGTATGAACGATAGCCTATCGGTAGCTGTCCATACCTTTGCTTGACGCGTATTGATGTCTTTCTCGGTTGATGAAACAATGCTTCTAGTTAGGTAAAATTTTCCACTAGTTTCAGAGAGCTACCATTAAGTGTGGAGGTGCCCGTGGTGTAGTCGTTATCGTCGTAGGAAATGGACACGGCGACACGAGTGTAAATCCTGGACGAGACTGATTGCATTTCACATAGCACTAATACCCTTGGGAAAGGTATGAATCTAATTATTCTCCCTCCAGCTATGGGTAAATAGTAGGACAGACTAGGTTCTTCAGCCTTGGTTAGGCAACTAGTCTAGGAGAGGGAAAACTCTGAATTCAAACCTGTTAAACTCCGCTTAAAAATTGACCTTGTGTCATATCCTGCCCGAGTTGAGGGGTTGGTAAATAGTACCATTTAGTGTGGAGATGTCACCTTTTTTATTGCATTCCGTTTTGTCTGCGTTGACATGGAGGCCTATGCCAGCAGCTGCTCATTTCAAACTATTCATCAAGGTTTCGGCTTGGGTGGGTGTATTTGCCTTAAGCGCTATATCATCGGCGTAGTCCACCTCCGTAAAAGTTTGTGCAGGGTATCTTCTGCTTCTTTCCTTTGCTAGCTTAAAACCGTTATCTTTCCTTATAACAATAAACGTTCTAAGCATGTAGTCTAGGCAGATAATAAACACATATGGAATTAATGTGTCACCTTGCAGCACACCTGCTACAATGTCGAAGTAGTCTGTGTCTCCATCCGGAAAGCAGACTTTTACTTTCGTGTTTTTATATATATTTATATTTCGTCTTTGCTATATAAAAATATGATATGCCTGAACGATAAATTCATTATGCTATATATATATAAACGGCTGGAGAAGAAGCTAGACGGCAATTACACAAGAATGCTGCGTACAATCTTGAACAAGTCCTGGCGGCAACACCCCACAAGACACCAACTGTACGGCCACCTGCCCCCTATCACGAAAACTATTCAAGTTAGACGAACCAGACATGCAGGACACTGCTGGAGAAGCAGGGACGAGCTTATAAGAGATGTACTCTTATGGACCCCCACACATGGCCGTGCAAAAGCAGGACGGCCAGCACGAACATACATTCAGCAGCTATGTGAGGATTCGGATGTTGTCCTGAAGACCTACCTAGGGAGATGAACGATTGGGAGGAGTGGCGAGAGAGGGTCACAAGGTCAATTTTCAAACGGATTTTAACAGATTTGAATTCAGAGTTTTCCTTCTCCTAGACTAGTTGCCTCACCAAGGCTGAAGAACTCAGTCTGCCCTACTATTTACCCATAGTAGGAGGGAGAATAATTGGATTCATACCTTTCCCAAGGGTATTAGTGCTATGTGAAATGCAACAAGTCTCGTCCAGGATTTGAACACGTGTCGCCGTGTCCATTTCCTACGACGATAACCGTTACACCACGGGCACCACCAAAATATGTATCCATATATATACATATATATGTATCTATATAAATTCATATGCTATATATATATATATATATATATATATATATATATAAATTCATATAAATATATGCTATATATATAAATTCATTTATATATATATATATATATACAAATTCATTATGATATATTATTATATGAATTCATTACACTATATAGAAATACGATATGCCTGGACGAAAAAAGTCTAAAAAGTGTTGATGCCAAAATATATTTAAAAGCAGTTTCTACATCTTTAAAACGCTATGTTTTTTGTAAAAAAAAAAGTCTCCTAATGCTTGGGAAAATAATACTCGGTGAGAGAGATAGAGAGATCCAGGAGAATATGGCTAAGGTGGAAAGGTCTCATATCACAAGTCAGATCTTTTGCAGTCTCACCCTGGTAACCAGTGGCAGATTATTTTCATAAAGTTAAATTAGGCATCGTTTGTTAATTAGTGTCATTCGCATTTTCCTTAAGTGAACATGCATTTTCAATCTCATGATCTTCAAGATCCGTATTCCCACTAAAAAATCTTCCGAAACTAGCGCCGTCCTGTCCTATCACAAGCGGATCCTTCACCTCATAGCTTTTTGAACTTGGTAGCTGTTTGAGAGACACTATGGCCAAGCTTGACCCCATGCAAAAAATACTAAACGCATAATTTCATTTTTGATATTCATGCAAATTATCTAATACAGAAAGAAGTGATAGAAAATGAACACTTTAATTATTAGAAATGTAGATGTTTCATACAACGATAACAACATATGTTTGAGTAGAGTATAAGTAGCTTGTCCAAAATTGGATAATATATTCCGAAATAGTTAAAGAAATTTTTCAAAAATATACGTTCATCATCATCTCGCCACTCGTCTCTATCGTCCATCACTCCCGGCAGGTCTTCCATGCTACATCCTGTATCAGTAGAAAGCTGTTGTCAATAGGTTAAAGCTGGTCACTCTACCCTTGCACGTCCGTGTGAAGGGGTTCAAGGGAGTAGATCGCTTATGGGCTCGCCTTTACTTCTCCTGTAGGATCCTGCATATCTTGCACGTCTGATTTGGATGGTTTCCGAGATGGTTGGTAGGTGTCAGTACACTTCTGGCTTTATGGGACGCTACCTCTAGGACTCGAACAGTATAACTCCCAGCTTTCTTGAGCAATTGCCGTCCAGCTTTTTCTCTATACGCTTAGTCAGCGTCCATGTGGTGAATCCATACAGTAGTATTGATTCAATACGTACATAAATTATTTTTTCCTCTCTCTCCTCTGCATCTAAAATATTTTCTTCATCGTTGAAGCAAAAGCAAATGTTTTGTTTTTTTTCTGCCAATGGATTGCTTTATTTCATTTGCAGTTAAACATCAAATGACATCATCATCATCATCATCATGTCGTGCTGGTAGCACGGATATCCCTGACCCTCTCTTTGTTATGTACTCATTTGCCGTATCATAATGACTCAATAATAGTAAAGACGGACGCACGAAGAAAGATAGGCGCATGAAGGATAACGCAGGAATGAAGGACGCATGAAGACTTCTTTAGAAAAATATTCACCTCTAACTTTATTGCAAGGGTTTGAAAGGGTTGTTGAAGGTTTGCATGTGAGAGGGTGCTGGAGACCGAACATAAACTTCATATTTTGACCCCACTGTTATGACCGTCACGTTGTGTCTTTCTTGTTCTCCTGATGTTGGGGTCAACTCCATCGGGGCTTTCCGAGGGCCCCCTCGGTCTGGTGTAGCCTTCCCTACCACATCTCGTCTCTAACCCTCTGGAAGTCTGCTGGCAACTGCATCGGGGGTTTCCGAGGGCCCCCTCGGTCGGGTGTGGCCTTCCCTACCACATCTCGTCTCTAACCCTCTGGGAGTCTGCTGGCAACTGCTCTGGGACCCAAACTCAACTGAGTTGAATAATAACTCCACGCCCACACGATCGCTTACTGGATCTTTGAATCTGATGTTTAATCGTCATCAAGCGGAAATAACTGTCATGCAGTTCAGAGGTTACTCTCTTCCGGTGCATCACTGTTAGTGGCACAATGGGACCTTCACCTTGTCCCATATCATAAGCCTTAATCCGCCCACGCAGTCTCTTTCGATTACTGGCCAATGGAATGTGTTACTTCCTTCCGGTGCATCACCTTGGAATAGTATTTTTGAGCCGGGTCGAAGGTCAAAATATAAGATCTCGCCATTCCTCCCTATCGTTCATCGCCCTAGGCAGGTCTTCAGGACAACATCCCGTATTCTCACATAGCTGCTGAATGTATGTTCGTGCGGGTCGTCCTGCTTTTGCACGGCTATGTGTGGGGGTCCATAAGAGTACATCTCTTATGAGTTCGTCCCTGCTTCTCCAGCAGTGTCCTGTATGTCTGGCTCGTCTAACTTGAATAGTTTTCTTGATAGGAGGCAGGTGGCTGTACAGTTGGTGTCTTGTGGGGTGTTGCCGCCAGGACTTGTTCAAGATTGCTCGCAGCATGCCCCTCTTAAACTAGTAGACAGATTCACTTACCTAGGAAGCAGCGTCGTATCAACCGAAAAGGACATCAACACGAGGTTAAAGAAAGCATGGACAGCTATCAATAGGTTATCGATTATATGGAAATCAGACCTAACCGATAAAATGAAACGCAGTTTCTTCCAGGCAGCGGTCACATCGATATGGGTGCACTACATAGACTCTAACAAAACAGCTGGAGAAGAAGCTAGACGGCAATCAAATGACATACACGTGCTCAAAAGTAAATAATGACAGTAAGCATAAACATACATTTCTATTTACAGAACCTCTTAGTCTGATGTAAGCTATCACAGTGATATTATATATTGGAGGTGCACGTGGTGTAAGGGTTATCGTCACAGGATATGGACACGGCGGTACGAGTTCAATTCCTGGACAAGACTGATTGCATTTCACATAGCACTAATACCCTTGGGAAAGGTATGAATACAAATACTCTCCCTCCAGCTATGGGTAAATAGTAGGGCAGACTAGGTTCTTCAGCCTTGGTGAGGCAACTAGTCTAGGAGAAGGAAAAACTCTGAATTCAAACCTGTTAAAATCCGCTTAAAAAATTGACCTTGTGTCATATCCTGCCCGAGCGGAGGGGTTGGGTAAATAGGATCACAGTGATATCAACTTTAGTCAAGACAGATATTCCATCAACTTGTCGATACATAGTATCATTGAAGGTACAAGAGACGGACTTAGTAGCCAACTCCATCTATTTGATATATAAGGGATCTGAAAATAGTGGAGGCCTCAGACACTTACTTATACTTCAACGTCTTATCTATACGTTAACAAAGTATTATGGTGTGTAAATTTCAATGTCAATCTGATACTGACTAGATATGTAGGGCTATTCAAAGGCTAGAAATTTAAATTAAGCAACTCGCCCTATAAGAACTACTTCGACGGCACCAAGATACAACATCCAAGTCTTCCCAAGCACAAAAGTCGGCTATTAGTGATCACTTGAGTGATCACTATATATGCCGGACAAACGATTCTGATGATCGTTTCTATTTCTTGTCCAAGGCTGGATGCAACAAATATTTTGCCACCTTAGAGACCACAGATATCACTCTACTTCGTTTGGGTAATCAAGTGGGAATCTTGATAGTTGCTTTTTTTTTAAATATTCATTAATGAATATTATTTTTAATCGATTCCAGTCATAACTATTGAAATGGTCCCTTTTGTATAATTTTATCATCTTAAACTGCTTCAATAAAATGATTCCCCATATTCAAGTAATAATAGAATTTTCCTGTACTAAAAATTTGTTTATATATATATACATACATACGAGAGTCATTCAATGAATAAGGTTTTTTTTTTTTTTAAATCAAAATACATCTTTTTCAAAATGGTTTTCTAGAAATGTAAATTTCGCAATGTTTGGAATCGGTTTAAGGCAGAAATTATTTTAATTTCATAAAAGTATTTGTGTTATATAATTACGGAATGATTTTTTATATTAATTCTTTTTTCATCAATTATATCTTATCATTCGGTTTGGTTGGGATTTGAACTATTCGGTTTTTAGTGCAGGTGCACACACATTGAGTACAGTTCACGCTCGTGCACAGAGGATATGACAATCACAAATGTCATAACAAAAACCCCAGATAGGAAATAGAACTGGGGTGTAAATGACGTCATGCCCGGACGTGATGGGCTTAGATTTTGGTGATTTTGAAAAAGATGTTAGTTGAGATTCGACTCTGGGCCGGGCCAGACCAGATGGGGGTTGACTGTGGACGAAGTAGGAGACAGTTGGTTTGTCTGCCTCAATGGCTGGCAGTCGAAGTTGAAGTCTGACCATGGAGTTTTGCAGATATCTACCGACAAAGATCTTGGGGGCTACAGGATGTGTAGCGCGTTAGTTGGGTCAGATTGTACAGTCAGCATAGTAAAAATTGTGTCTCTCTCTCCTGGTGTCGAAAAACTAAAGTCAAGAAGTTAATAAACGT
The DNA here is from genome assembly GCA_963585895.1 of Sepioteuthis lessoniana. Classification (NCBI taxonomy): domain Eukaryota; kingdom Metazoa; phylum Mollusca; class Cephalopoda; order Myopsida; family Loliginidae; genus Sepioteuthis; species Sepioteuthis lessoniana. The sequence continues at coordinate 16,367,390 of OY757909.1, forward strand.
TTCGTACCTGAACAACGGAAAGTCGTCACTGTTTCGTATTTTCCTGCATCTATATATTTGTATAGCTGTATTGTGACTATACAACATTTGTTTTGTCGCTATTCAAAATGGCTTCAAATAGTACTCCAACACTGAACAAAGTTCTCTCTTCAAATTTATGGTGACTGATTCAGACCATGTGAAATTTACTGAAGAATGTGCAGTGTGAACGGAAAGATTGGCTATAACAAAAAATGTTTACAAAGGAGCTAAATACCAAGATCCTGGAAATACACTGACGCTCCAGTGTAGAAAAAGTTAAAGACGCAGGAAAGAAGGAGATTCTAACAGTGTCCTATGACAGGAATGGCCTTCAAAGAGAGACAGCTTTAAATAGAGCTTTCTATTGCCAACTTCTTCGGCAAAATTCCCCTCATTTATTGAATAGCTCACACATACACACACACACACACACACACACACACATATATACATATATATATATATATATAGAGAGAGAGAGAGAGAGAGTCAGAGAGACAGAGAGACAGAAGAAGACTGAGACAGAGACAGAGACAGAAAAAGAAGCGAGAGAAATATTGACGGACTGCTTAACAGGTACAAATTTATATACAGATTTAGAGACGGTTTTTATGAAATGGGGTAAAATTTTCATTGATCATAATCATTATTATCAAGGTGAACCAAGAGCTTGGATACCTATGACTCTCTCTCTCTCTCTCTCTCTCTCTCTCTCTCTCTCTCTTACACACACAGACACGCGCACACACACACACACACACCCTCTCTCAGTCAATACTAGTTTGTCCATTTGTGGTTGTCTATCAAAGAACGTCATATGAGTTAGTCCTTGCTTTACTAGCTGTACCCACTATGTCTTGCTCTCCTTAATTTGATTGTTTGTGAGATGGGAGGAACGTGGCCGTACCGTTGCTATTTGTAGTTTAAAACAGGATTAATTTAAAACAGCATGTAACATTCTTATTTGATTCTCATGTAGATTTTTCTCTGAGCTTTTCGTTTAACTGCAAATAGTGTGACTGTACAGTATTACTGACACGAAGAATTTCCATTTGATTTTAATATTGAGATTAGATTTCCATATAGTCAATAACCTGTCTATAGTTGATAAACTTTTTTTTGGCAAATCTGATTAAAATTTAGAAATCATCTTAAATTCAACTGACGGCATAAAATTTAAATTTTCATAATTTACTGAATCTTCAAAGTTTATTATTTTCAAAAAAATTCTTTAAGGAATAATTTGATCAGAACAGAAATTAATTGGAAAGAAAAATGAATTAATGCGATTCTTAAAATTTATGTTTTGATTTTTAAAAACTCCTTTAAGCCCTTTTTGGCAGTATCAAATTTAATCGGCCCGGACAAGATCAAAAACTGTCCCTTTTGAAATAAAGTCCTCTATTACCCTTCAGCTAATCTTAAAAAAAAAAAAATCTGTCTAATTAACTTATTTTAATGAATGCATTTTAACTGTTTTTGTTTTGTGTTTTTCTTTTTGCTTTTTTGTTTTTATTCTTTTTTTTTATTTTTAGTTATTTTTCTCATTGATTTTGACAACGAAAACAAATAACTTAGATAAAATGTCGCTTAGTTTCACTTCTTGTACATTAAGTGTTCCTTTCTCGATTTTAACTTTATTTTTTACTTTTGATTTTAATTTAAATTTTTCTACAATTAGTTTTTGCTTGACTTTTAATTTATTCAAAGATTGGAAAAGTTTTGTCAGGATTATTTATTATTCTTTTGTGACAACATAACCGTTTAAAAGTTGAATTTAATTTACACTTTTTACTTTTGATTTTTACTTTTTTAAAACCTTTTTAATTTTTACTTTTTGAATTTTTTGGGGGGGGGATTTTTTTACTTTTGATTTGTACTTTTAAATTTTGATTTTAATCTAAACTTTTCAGCAATTAGTTCATTATAACACTGATTTTTATTTGAACGGAAAAAATTTAGTTTATTTATTTCAGAGACTAATTATTCATAATTTTATTTTTCAATTGACTGCTAAGACTACTAAACCCTTAAGATCTTGCCCTACCAGAGTTTAGTTTGATTTGTTTATTTAATGGCATATCAACCTTTAAAGGTTACTTTATGTAAAAGCCTATCTTATTGAAGAGCAGTAGTGATACTATTTAACCAATGGGTAGATTTAGGTGTTTGTACGGATTTCTTTTATCGATAAAGCTGTGGTTGTAAAATAATTAACCCATGAGAGTATTGATTTTCTATCCGGAACAGTATCATTCCAACGTAACATGCAATGAGCACAAAAAGCCGATTTAATGAAAAAAAAAAAGAAAAGATGTCGCAATGTCGTAATCCAGCACTAAAACATGGGTACACCTCACTAACCTGTGTTAAAAATTAGTTTAGAAATTTTTTAAAAAGATTTAAACCGTTGTCCCAAAAGTGGAAACACTTATTGTCATGTTGAGTCTATCTGGGTTTAATTGATGGTTTAAAGTCATTTGAAAGCGCGGTCTTTATTGGAGAATTGTAAAGTGACGTGGCAGAAATCTTAGACTGTAGACTTTGACTCTAAGTTAACTCGGAACCACTGAAAACAGCAATTGTCATTTTTCCAGTTATGATTCGTACGAAATGATAATGCTTTTAAAAAAGACCAGTCACAAGTAAACAAGAAAAGATGGCCATGCAGCAAAGGATTTCTTTGCTAAAAATGAACAAACTAAGATAGATAGACAGACTGAGATAGATAGATAGATACGGACTGAGATAGATAGATAGATAGATAGATAGATAGATAGATAGATACAGACTGAGTGAAATAGTGAGAGCGGATAAAAAAAAAGAGAGAGAGAGAGAGAGACTAAGAAAGTTACGGAGACAATATCTAACAGGCTGATGGGCTCTGTTGTTGCTACGCAGACAGTAGACATCTAGAAATAGGGTTACGGTGACCGTGATTCAGGCCACCAGTTTACATGTACCCCACGTTAATGTAAGTGTTTTGGATCGACTGATATTATCTCACCCGAAAACTGCTGTATAAGATGGTACATAAGCGGATGGGAAAAACTCCGACAAAGAAAACTAAGGGACAAGTGGTGAATGAGTACGAATTATCCAACTAGGTTCCAGTAGATCCTGGTAAGGGTATCCTCGTTGAACATGAACTGAAAATGCACCTTCTCGTTTATACCAGTGCGTGCGAGCATGCGTGTGACCTGGAACGAGCGATTAGATAAAGTCATGCCAAAACTACGGATTACAGCTTGATCCCTGGAGTTAAGCAATCATAAGCTGGTTTAAAACTATTGTAGGTGACTCACCTAGGACCAGAATATTGGACTTACCTAAAGGGTATATTAATCAAGAACTAAGCTGGTAAAGAGGGAGCAGCAGCTGTAATAACACTGTGCTTCTCCAGTTGTTGAGTCGCATTTCGGCTGGCCGTGCTGGCTGCTGGCACGGCTCTGGCTGAGTGTGTCTTGGCAACTCGATAATTTCCTTCGGCCTCAGGGGGCCTTCCCCCCAGGCTTTTACTCCCTTCGGGGAGGGTGGGTTCATCGCCCGGCGCCTGAGGCGCCCCTAATCAGGTGAATGCCGACGGGGCCGTTGGCATTTTTGGAAATGCCGGGCGCGTGTGGGCTACGGTCCTGCGTCCGGACCCACCATAAAAAAGGCCTTGTGCCATACTTGCCCGTTGGGTGGGGTGGTCAACAAATACCGCAGCAGCTGTAATAACACTGCGCTTCTCCAGTTGTTGGGTCGCACTTCGGCTTGCCGTGCTGGATGCGGCACGGATCTGGCCGAGTGTGTCTCGACAGCTGAAGATTTACTCCGGCCTCAGGGGGCCGTCCCCGAAGGCTTTTACCCCCTTCAGTGGGGGGGTTATTGCCTGACGCCTGAGGCGCCCCTAATAAGGGGAATGCCGACGGGGTTGTAGGTATATTTGGCCATGCCGGGTGCGTGTGGGCTCCGGCCCTGCACCCAGACCTACCAAAAAAGGCCTTGTGCCACACTTTCACGTTCGGTAATGCGTACAACAAATACCGAGCAGCAGCTGTAGTAAGCACCTTGACTGTCTTCGTGTACGTTAATCCAAGGAAACCATCCTCAGACACTTTGGATACATTTATGTGGCTCTCATATCTCCGTGTTGAGTTATTTATTTATTGACCCCTAATAATCGGTCATAACAAAAACTTGTTACAAGTTTTCTAATTTAACACTTATTACTCTCTTTCCACTATTTATTTGCGCACTGTTAATGATTCCAAGTATTGCAATGTAATATCAATAATTCAGTTTAGGTACACATGTTATATTCTCACAACACAATATATATACTGGATACATACCGATGCAATGATAACAGACGCAAAGACAACGACAGACGCAGTAATAAACAACGCAGGAAGGAAGACGCAGGAAGGAAGGCACAGGAAGACTTCTTTACAATATTTTACCTCTCACTTTATTGCAAGAGTTCGAAAGGGTTGTTCAAGGGTTGCATGTGAGAGGGAGCTGGAGATCGAACATAACTGCAATATTTTGACCCCACTGTTATGACCGTTACGTTGTGTCTTTCTTGTTCTCCTGGTGCTGGGGTCCACTCCATCGGGGTTCCCGAGGGCCCCCTCGGTCGGGTGTGGCTTTCCCGATCACATCTGGTCTCTAGCTGTCTGGAATTCTACTGGCAACTACTAACTGCCAACTTGACTGCATTATATAATAGTTCAACGATCGCCCTCACGATCTTTGAAATCGAATGTTTAATCGTCATTAAGCGGAAATAACTGTCATGCAGGTCACAGGTCACTCTCTTCCGGAGCATCAGTCTATGAGTGTATCATGGGCTTTACCTTGTCCCATTTCATCAGCCACTTTCCGCCCACGCGATTTCCTCTCCTAACTGCCATCGGAATGTGTCGCTTTCTTCCGGTGCATCACTTTGGAATAGCATTTTTTTTGGCCGGGTCGAAGGTCAAAACATAACACACAGCTCAAGAGATTTGAATATTGTTATTTAACATTACTAATTTTATGAAAAATTACCCATTCGTTTGTGCACAGTCGAATGATTCCAATTCTTACAATATATCATTAATTACTCAAACATCAGTCATTTGTTTACACCCAGTTAGGAGGGGTTTTGGGCATATTCTTAAAATGTTCTTTCTCGTTCAGAAGTATTTCTTCTTGGTTGGTAGCGTTTCGTCTCGCATTCCAAGAGCTTTTATTTCCGCCCATTTCACTTACAGTCTGCCATACCAATCGTGATTGCCTATGTTCAATAAAATTTCTGATTTTATTGATTTGGCATTGAATATATTCTAGTAGTCTTTTTCATAAATTGTATTTCCGCCCATTGACATAATGGTTAGAATGTTCACAAATGGGCCGAGAGACCGGAGTTCAATCCCAGGTAGAGTCATACCAAAGACTTCAAAAATAGTACTCTATACCTCCTTGCTTAACACTAAGCATTATAAGGTAAGGAACACGGGTAAATCGGAACAATCCAGGAAAAGGAGTAAAGCCCTCCCCTACACCTCGGCGTAGTAGCTATTGAAAAGGGAGCCTTCGAGTGACCTTCGACAATAATCACCAACTTTACTTTCTACTTACTTAGGAATTTGTTAAATTTTTGCCCTCTGGAATTTGTTGGGTCTTTTTTATTATTAAATAAGGAGGCTTTTTTTCTTGGTATCTCGTTTCTTCCTTCTCTGCAACTGACTTCTATGGAAATCTGTATTTGTCTCTTGGTTTTATATGTATGTATGTATTAATCCACCACTCAATACAAGCAAGATGAGACACAATATCAATTTTCTAATCTGAGTTTATCAGGTTTAAAGTCAGAATGTTTCTTCTCCTAGACCGGTATTCATACCGAGACTGAAAAGTCCAGGCTGTCATATTTAGCCATAGCTTGAGGGAGATAACCTGGATTCATACCTTTCTTAAGGGAATTAGAGCTATGTTAAAGGCAAACGGCCTTGTCCAGGGATAGAACTCGGGTCCAATTCCAACGACGATTGCCATAACACTGCAGGCGTCTTCACCCTTTGTTTCGTATATATGCATATAGTTTCTGCAGCTGCTGCTGCTTCTATAAGGGCGGTAACAAATATTTCCTATTCGTGATTTGGAATATGTCTTTCAGATGCCACTGGAGAGTATCAAACTTGTTTTCTAGATATACTGTATATTGGTTGCTTTTATCACTATTGCTAAGTGAAGACCAATCATATGAAGTTTTGATTGTTTATTTCTCATTTCTATATAAACTCAGACAAATGTTTACTGAGTCGATTCCGTGATCAGAAGATCATTATCATCATTATCATCGTCATGTCACGCCATCAGCATTGATATCCCTGACCCTCTCTCGCCACCCCTCCCATCGTCCATTGCTTCCGGCTGGTCTTCAAGGCTACATCCCGTATCGGCACAAAGCTGCTGTCTGTATGTTCGTGCAAGCCTTTGCTCAGCCATGTGAAGGCTTCCACAGGAGTACATCACTTTTGAGTTCGTCCCTACGTCTCCAGCAGTGTCTGCTTCGTCTAACTTGGATATTTTCAGTGATGGTTTGTAAGTGGCCGTACAGCTGCTGCTTTGTGGGGTGCTGTCTCCATGACTTGTTCAATATTGCTCGCAGCATTCTTTTGTAGTTGCCGTCAAGCTTTTTCTCCGTCCGTTTAGTTAGGGTTCATGTCGTGCATCCATATAGCAGTATCGACACGACCGTTGTTTGGAAGAAACTGCTTTTCATTTTATCGGTCAGGTCTGACTTCTCTATGACCGGTAGCCTATCGATAACTCTCCATGCCTTTGCTAGTTGCGTCTACCAAAAAAGCAGTGTCTCATCAACCGAGACAGTTCGGAAGGTACTCCTTCTAAAAAAAAGTATGTCTCACAGTTCTAAACGTTATTCATCCCCTTTATTCTATGAATATAAAATCATACTATGATTTAGAGTTTTCTGGTTAGATTATAGTTTGTAGCGTTCCTTCCTTTTTGGAATTAAGTGTTTAGGCATGAAAGATTTTTCTTGAGTGAAAAATCTGCTAAATATTCACTATTTTTGTTCGGCGAGTTTTGTCAACAAGGAGTTATTATACTGTCAGACAAATAAACCAAAGCAAACCAAACAAAGCGGGTCGTCTTCTAAGTCCTAAAACTTTTGTGGTGCAATTCAAATACGATTATCCAACACAAAAAGGTATTTCTGATAAACACTTAAAACAATATGGTTTCTCTGTAGAATACACTGACTGCCCCTCTGCAGAGGTGTAAAACCCTCTTCATGAGTGTCCTGGATATGACACTAAACAGTCTGATGGTGAGGCCCCAGTAATGCTGGGATTTTGGAGAATACGGAGCACCTCTTCATTGCCATTGCTCTCAGGTCCATTCTGGCCCCGGCCTGGTAGCACCTGATAGGGTCCTATCTATGGGTTAAATAGAACTAATGACATGCTTATGCTAAACTGAATTGTTTGATTAAACTGAATAGCTTGAAATAGAAATGTTTTTGACGATTAAACCGTACTTACATTTAAACTGTGTGCTTATGCTAAACTGAATTGTTTGAAATAGTACTGTTTTTTGACATTGAAACTGTATTTACATTAAACTGAATTGTTTATCATAGAAAAATTTTGACATTTAACTGTGCTTAAACAAAATCTGTAACTTTTACTAAACTTAATTTGCTAAATTAGAAGTGCTTGACTGAACTGAATAGCTTGAAATAGAAATATTTTTCATAATTAAAATGTGTACTCATGCCAAACTGAATTGTTTAAAATAGAACAGATTAATTATATAAAAATGGATTTGGCGTTAAATAACCTACAAAGGTTGATATGCCATAAAAAACAACCAACCAACCAACCGGTACTTCAACGCATACAATCATCGTTTTTTGTTTTGTTTTGTGTTGTTTTTTAACCGTATTGTTATCCGTCAAAGATCTTTCGCTATATCAATATAACTGAGCTGTATTTACTGTTTTTTTTTCTTTTCTTTGTTCATCAAACTCTATTTATTTTCCGCTTGTTTTCTTTGTCTGCTAAGTGTGGCTGGGTTTCGCTATTCGACAGTATAGCTCCCATGTGTTTCCTTCCCGCGTAATCCCGATATATCTGCCAGTTTTCACTTTGTTCTCCATCTTTTATTTGCTCACAATGTTACTCAACTTGATCTATTTTCTTTCAACAGACTCCACAAAAAAGGGGGGATATCAGTTTGTTTTGCTAATTAACATTCCAGCGTCTGCTAAGTTAAAACAAAACTTCTCTAAACAAATCCTAATTGGAAAACTTTTTTAATGAGTTCATTTAATTGAAACGCCCACAATTAACAAAAAAGTAATTTTTAAAAAAAGAAAAAAAATGACCTTCTAAATTCGAATTATTCTTCGTTTCATTTTTATGACTTTTTATTCGCTTTTAATATTCTATGCGCTCGGGTAGTCACAATGAGTATATTTGATAATGAATTCATTATTTTTTCTTAATTTCGAATTAATTTTCCCCCTTATTCATTGTTTCGATCAATGAAATTTATTTCTCTTTCAAGGTTCTAACAATTACCACACGAACACATCTTATTGTTTTTTTTTTTTTTACTTTATAATTGAGCTACTAAGAAGAAGCGGGGGATTAAAAAAAAACTACCACTGTCTTGCTCTAGTGTATGCAGTAGAAAATCAATGCGTCGAAAAGTTCCACAACTATCAGGTTCATATGTTCAAGAAACATTTTCCGTTTCCTTTGAAGTAAATAAATTTCAGACATGCATTCGTTTTTATTAATACAGGGATTATTATTCTACTCTCTGCATGTTTTTCGCACCAGTGTTAACTCGTGATCTTTCACTGGAATCAGAGTAACGGCGATCTCCCTAGGTATCTAGAATTCTTTTCAGTATTCTAGCCGATCTTAGCAATAATATGATCTAGACAGTCTTGATTATTCCTCTTATTTCCAATTTATAGAGTCTTTCTTCTAAGTCTTTGGCGACCGTTCTAAGTGCACCAACAATAGTCGATTTCTAACACTTCAACACCCCCTTTCTAAGCCTTTGAGGGCTATTCCAAGTGCTCCTATTATGATTGGTATCAGCATCACCCACATGTTTCACTGCTTTATTTTATTCTTTTGAAGGTTTTTCATACCAGAGTTAGTTGATGGTCTTTCACTAGAGTTTAAGAGACAGCAAGTCTCCTCAAATGTCAAGGATTCTCCTTAGTATTCTGGCAGATCTCAGTAACCCAGTAGTTTGGATGGTTTCCACTCGTCCTGTTATTTCCAGCTCCTTCAACCCTCGTATCAATCCTTTGGTAACAGTACCACGAGCACCAATTACAATTGTTATAATCGTCACTCTCATGTTCCACAGTTTTTTTAATTCCTTAGCAAGGTCGAGGTACTTATCCTTCTTTTCACTTTCTTTCAATTTTACTCTGTGGTCAGCTGGGATAATATTATCATTCTTATCATTATTCAATTGCTACGTGGATATCTCTTGGCATTAAGAGACAGTAAGTCACTTCATATCTTCAACACCTTTCTAATTATTCATTATTTTTTTATCGTTCTCTTTACTAATTGCTATACCAAAACTAACAGTCTCAGTCCTTCTTCAGATTTTTAGAAATCTCATTATCTTCTCCAGGTCCTTTAAAATTTCTCCAGAGACTCAGACTATGAATCTTATTATATATATATATTATATATATATTATATAATGTATATATATTATATATATTATATAATATATATAATATATATTATATAATATATATATATTATATATATTATATAATATATATTATATATATTATATAATATATATATATTATATATATTATATAATATATATTATATATATTTACATTTTAATAAAACGGAGAGAGTTTTATACTTTCACCAAGTTAGCAAACAAAAGGGTGAAATCCTATTTACATGGATGATGAAAACCTATTTACATTTATGAACAAATATTAACCGGGTAAAGGAAATCAGGTTTGTCTTAGATGTTTTCGTGATGGAAAGGCTCATTTACTATAAAAATTAAGAATCCGCTAAATTCAAGTCACATAAACGGTAGGAGGAATTAGTTAAGGGAACTTTCATTATTTAAGTTCCCATTAAAATGAAGGATTTAGAGTATAGGAATATAAAGAAAACTAAACCTAATAAAATAAAGTGACCTAGTCGTGTAGGTGGGCCATTTAAAATGTTTAAGGCCTTCGAAAATACGGCTGTTGATTAATTACACATTAAAACTTTTTGGGCCATTCATCGAAAATTGAGAACATTTAGGCAGACAAATCCTGTAGTTAGGCTGAAAGACTTTGGTAATATTTTGAGTGGCCCTTAAAAGGGCCGTTTTTTTTTGTTAGTGACGTTAGCCACCTCAGGAAAAGGCTATTAGGTACTTAAGCCCTCTCTCCGCGAATTCGGCGAGCCAGTTGGATATCCTTTGGCATAATGGTCACACGTTTGGCATGAATAGCACACAAGTTGGTATCTTCAAAGAGACCAACCAAGTAAGCTTCACTTGCTTCTTGCAGTGCCATAACGGCAGAACTTTGGAAACGAAGGTCAGTTTTGAAGTCTTGGGCGATTTCACGAACAAACCTCTGGAATGGGAGTTTCCTGATAAGAAGTTCAGTAGATTTTTGATAACGACGAATTTCACGAAGAGCCACAGTTCATGGCCTGTAACGATGGGGCTTCTTAACTCCTCCGGTGGCTGGGGCGCTCTTACGGGCAGCCTTGGTAGCCAACTGCTTCCTGGGAGCTTTTCCTCCTGTGGATTTACGTGCTGTTTGCTTAGTAAGTAAAAAGTAAAGTTAGCGACCATAGTCGAGGGTGACCCGAAGGCTCCCTTTTCGATAGCTACTACACCAAGGTGTAGGGGAGGGCGCTACTCCATTCCCAGGATTGCTCCACTTTACCCTTGAACCGTACCTTATAATGCTGAGTGTTAAGCAAGGTGGTATCAAGTACCATTTTTAAAGTCTTTGGTATGACTCGACCTGGGATTGAACCCAGGTCTCCCGGGCCATTGGCGAACACTCTAACCGCTGGGCCAATGTCCTACAAGCCATTTTTAATCGACAAATCATCTTTAATTATTTTTCCAATCAGTGTTAAGGTCCAGATTTCGACCTTGCTTTTGTCTCTTTTTTAATTTTATTTTAGATTAGTTTATAGCTATTGAAATGACCTGCCATCTATAAGTGAAGGGAAAAGGCTTTTATTTTAAATTGAATCCTACAAGCATTATTACATTCTTTAATATTCGATTTAGAATTATTCAGATTGTAACAATCATCTGAAAAAGTGAAATTTGTACAGAAAAAATTATGTTAGAGTGTAAAGTATAATAGATATTAATATACTGGCTTAACTAACTATAGATGATGTGGTAGGTTTGATAATAAAATGAAAGTAAAGCTGGTGACCTTAGTCGAGGATGACTCGAAGGTTCCCTTTTCGGTAGATACTACACTGAGGTGTAGGGGAGGATGCTACTCCAGTCCTTAGATAGCTCCACTTTACACTAGATCCTTACCTTATAATGCTGAGTGTTATGCAAGGTGGCATCAAGTACCATTTTTGGAGTTTTTGGTATGAACCCCGGTCTCGCGGACCATTGGCGAACACTCTAATCATTAGGCCAATCGCACTGTAAGCTAGGGCTATGGAATACGCCAGCAGCACCTCTGCAGAGGAGGAAACCACAACCATCAACGAGTGTACTTACATGACACCAAACTATCTTATAGTGAGATTTCAATCCTTGAGCTTTGAGGAGTATTTATTACCCTTTAGGGTCTAATCTATAAGTCAAATAGAACTATTTATTCTTTTGTTTATATTTTTTGTATGTGTACGAAATATGAATGATAAAATAGGGTTACAGAAAGAATGAAAATGAATGCAATAAAAATCCCTATTTTTAAACAAAACAAAGTTTTATGAATTGTTGCAAAATTACACAAGAATGAATGAAATGTTTATAATGTATGCAAATCACAAAAAAATCTTCTCACAAAAGAAAAGTCCGATTCAGTCCAGAGAAAGATGTCTGTGTATTTCAAAGTTAAAGATGAATTAGGAATGTGGATGTGCTGGTGTGAAATTAAGCTAAATTAGAAGACACAAAACGTGTCTGACCTTGCGACAGCAAATGGAAAAATGTTTTCCTTTTGTTTTTAAATATTTTATATTTCGCGCTTGGAACGCGAATAAGCAACAGTTTGATTCTAAATATTTTGATTGGCCGGGCTGTAAAATATTGTGGTGATTTAATATTTTACTATTTTCTGCTGGCAGATAATTCTAGCTGCTATAGTTCATTTACTAAAATTGAAACCATTATACTGTATGAAAACAAATGAATAATGTTTGAAACGATTTTACTGTATGCAAACAAATGATAAATATTACGTGTTAGGTAGCCATATTTTAAACCATTCAAATCTGCACAAATAAAACGTACTTATTATTTAAGCATCCAATTTGCACAATCTAATATGCTTTAGGTATTCTTATCGAATACAAATCATCTGTACCGTTATACAGTTCCTAGTATTCCTATCTAATACTAATTATCTGCCCACAATTTAATGGTTAAAATCATTTCAAGCATTTATAAGCTTTCAAGTGCCTAATGAATACTTATAGTTCCAAGTAATTATACTTAAAATAAATTATTAGCTCAGATTTCTACAGTTTCAAGTATTCTGATTGATGCTTATAATTTTGAAGCAAGGAGAATCCCAACAGTGTAATGGCTAACGAGCTGGACTGCAACCTCGAAGTTAATAATGTAATATAATGGCCGAGGGATTTCGTTTTATATATCTTGCCTTTCGGTTTAGTTAGGCTGAGAACCTTTCGCTTAGTGCTTGGGTTAGTTAGGTGCAAACATGAGCACAGGTATTCACGCGCACGCAGGGAGGATGCGTCATTCACAGATGTCAAAATAAAACCCCAGATAGGAAATGAATCTGGAGGTGTGAATTACGTCATGCACCGGAAGCGTGTGCGGAGGATTTGGGGGATTTGAGAAAAGTCAGTTAGTTGAATTTTTGCCTCCGAAGAAGAGGGTTGACTTTCGGAGTTCGTCAAGGCCTTGTGGCGGGTGTCACACATGGTGGAGGCAGATGGAAAAGTCAGCATAGAAAGATTGTGTATCTCTCTCCTTATGTCGAAAAACCTTTTAACTCAAAGGTAATAAAGAGTTTCGTACCTGAACTAAGAAGTCGTAAGTGTTTTTTGTGTTTCGGGATTCCTGTGTTATCTATATGTGCGTTATGAACATTCTATGTCTATTTAACATATTCATGTATAGCTATGTAACAGTAAGTTTTGGTTTGGTTTCTTTGTTTAATGGCATATCAACCTTCGTTGGTTATTTAATGCCAAAGAATAACAACAGTGATGCTATTTAACCGATAAGCTGGGAGGATAAGAGGGCTCATACCTTTCCCAAGGGTATTTGTCCGAAAGTGAACGTAACAGCGCGACTGGAGTTCGAAATTGCTTACTTCGATACCGTCGCTGTAACCATTACTCCACGAGGGCACCACTCGAAGTTAGTAAGTTCGAACTTTAGTCTTACTATTACACTCCCTTTCGGGCTAATACCCTTCAAACCACTTATCTCCTCAGATATGAGTTTAATAGTATCACTGCCGTTCGTCTACTAGGATGACTTTGGCATTAAATACCCCATGAAGTTTGGTATGCCAAGAAAATAAAATAAACTACTTTTGAAACACATTTGTTTAATCCTAGGTGAAACCAAAACAGATACTATCCTTCTGGATCTGAATTGACCAGGAAATTGTGAATCTCCACTTCTCAGTGTTCTGAAACAGGATCTTTCAAAGTGGGTGCAGTTTTAGAGGAAGAGTCACAGTTAGCGTAACGGTTTTTATAAAAAATGGAATCGGTGATCCGATTTCAATTTCCTGGACGAGGCCGTTTTTATTTCATTTTGCACTAAAGCCCTTTGGAAAAATATATGTTCTCAACCAGGTATGAATAAATAGCTGGACAGTCTGACCAGGCAACCAATCCAGGAGGATGAAAACGCTGAATTAAGTACAGTTGTACTCCACTCTACACCCTTTGCATTTGGCTAAATAAATAACTAGATCACCTCTGTTTTTTTAGCGAGGAGATTAACCCTTTAACAGTGGGTGTACATTTGAGGTCCGACTGCTAATCCCAAAGAACGAAAGAAAAAGACAAATCCTCTAGCGCGTCTAATATTTTGCAATATTTTGTTAACATGAATCATGTTTTGACTGTCCTGGAGGCCGAGGTGAAGATGCACACTTGGATGGGATATGTCGAGCTCAATTGATTCTCTCTGAGTTCTACTCGCTAGATTTTCCTCTATGGCTTGTAGCAAAGCCTCTAAATCCACACGTTTAGGTCTACCTGACCTTGCCCAATCGTTGAGGTTCTTGCAACCCAAGAAACATTTCTTGAACAATGTCGTTAATCTACCGTCATCAAATGCGAAACAAATGTTTTTGTTTACGTCTATATTGTTTTTTTAAGGCCCAGTTATAACTCTTATAGCATAAGTTACCGAATTAGATTGCTCATTCATGTGTGAGGCTTTTAAATCACACACTGAGTGAAGCCATGTCAAACAAGTCTGCACACTATTTACCTCAATACTAAAAAAACATTGCCCAGTCAGCTGGGGCTGTAGAATACACCAACTGCTTCTCGGCAGAGGGGTAAGACCCCCAAAGAGTGTCCTGTATGACACTAAACAATCTGATGGTGAGGTTCCAGTAATGCTAGAGCTTTGGGGAATGCAGGGCACCCCTTGATTGCTATCGCTCCCAGGTCCATTCCGGGCCGGAGTGGTAGCACCTGATATGGGACCTATCTATGGGTTAAATAGAACTAAACTGTGGTTTGAGTTTAGTGGGGTTGTTTTCATTTAAACTGCGTATTTATGCTAAACTGAATCGTTTAAAATAGAGCTGTTTTGACATTTAAACTGCGTACTTACGCTAAACTGAACTGCTCTAAATAGAACTGTTTTGACATCTAAACTGCGTATTTATGCTAAACTGAATTATCTGAAATAAAACTGTTTGACATTAACTCTGTATTGCCAAGTCGGCTGGGACTGTAGAATACACAGAAAGATCCTCGGCAGAGGAGTAAGATCGCCCCGATGAGTGTCCTGATATGACACTAAACAATCTGATGGTGAGGCTCCAGTAATGCTGGAGCTTTGGGGAATGCAGACTACCCCTTCATTGCCATCGCTCTCAGGTCTACTCTGGCCGGGTGTTGTCGCACCTGGTAAGGGTCCTATCTATGGATTAAATAGAACTAAACAGTGTACTTTTGCTAAACTGAATTGTTTAAAATGGAACTGTTTTGCGTTTAAACTGCGTACTCATGCTAAACTGAATTGCTCGAAATAGAACTGTTTTGACATCTAAACTGTGTATTTATGCTAAACTGATTATTTGTTTTAAATGGATTTGGCGTTAAATAACATAGAAAGGTTGACATGTTATAAAACTCAAACAACCTACCAACAACTAAAAAACACATCTGGTATCTACCACTGCATTGAATTGCTTCGGCCACTTGATATAGGCACCGCAAACGAGTTCATCTAAAAAAAATTGTTAAACTATTGACTCGCTCTTGAATGAATGAATAGGAAAGAGATCAAAGAGATTGACTTACTTTTCTTTCTTTTTTTTCTTTTTTTGGTTAAGGGGAAATAGAGAAATTGGAGAAAGCTGGTTAATATCTACTTAGAAGCTTTTGCAATTCTTGCATTATTACAAATAAAACTAATTTCATTTCGGCAGAGTCGAAGGTGAATATTTTAACAGTGCATAATAAACAATATACAAATAATTAATAATTTCCTATTATTACCAACTTCGTCCGAACCTTTAATCAATGAATAAGCTCATATTTTTACCTCTTTCTTTTGTTATTCATTTCATTTTTTGTTTTAACTTTTTAATTTTTGCATAATTTCTAATTGTTTAGGGCCATCTTTTACTCGCATACCGGACATTGGCATAATGGTTAGAATGTTCGCCAATGGCCCGGGAGACCTGGGTTCAATCCCAGGCGGAGTCATCCCAAAGACTCAAAAATGGTACTTGATGCTACCTTGTTTAATACTCAGCATTATAAGGCAAGATATGATTATCGTCCAGGATATGATATAAGGTCAATTTTTAAGCAGAGTTTACCAGGTTTCAATTCAGAGTTTTCCTTCTCCTATACAAGTTGCCTCACCAAGGCTGAAGAACCCAGTCTGTCCTACTATTTACCCATAGCTGGAGAGAGAATAATTGGATTCATACCTTTCCCAAGGGTATTAGTGCTATGTGAAATGCAATCAGTCTCGTCCAGGATTTGAACTCGTGTCGCCGTGTCCATTTCCTATGACGATAACCCTTACACCACGGGCACCTCCATCCTTGTTCTGAAAAGAAATGCCTCGGAGTATTTAAATGCTGCTTTTCCATTTTATAAATGATGGGGTACTGAAAAGTTTTCACCTGATCACAAAAGGAAATTACGGAGAGCTATGGAACGCGTTATTTTTTTTTTTAAATATTCAGCCTACAGCTCAATACATTTTGGTTGGTTGGTTGGTTGGTTGGGTTTTATGGCATATCAACCTTTGTAGGTTATTTAACGCTAAATCCATTTTTATGAAAATAGTTCTATTTCAAACAATTCAGTTTAGGATAAGTATGCAATTTAAATGTAAGTACAGTTTAATTGGGAAAAACATTTTTAAGTCAAGCTATTCAGTTTACTCAAGCAGTTCTAATTCAGCTGATTCAGTTTAGTATAAGTACAGATTTTCTTTACACAGTTAAATGTCAAAACAGTTCTATATTAAACAATTCAGTTTAGTGTAAGTTCATTTTCAATGTCAAAAAACAGTTCCATTTCAAATAACTCAGTTTAGCATAAGGTCACAATTTAAGTACGATTTAATTGTCGAAAACATATCCATTTCAAGCTATTCAGTTTAGTCAGACAATTCAGTTTAACATAAGTATGCCGTTAATTCTATTTAACCCATAGATCAGGCCCTATCAGGTGCTACCACGCCGGGACAGAGTGGATCTGGGTGCAATGGCAATGAAGGGGTACTCAGAATTTCCCAAAGCCGCAGCATCACTGGAACCTAACCATCAGACTGTTTAGTGTCATATCAAGGACACTCATTTGGGGGAGGGTTCTTACCCCTCTGCAGAGGTGCAGTCGGCGTATTCTACAGCCCCAACCGATTGGGCAAACCACATTTTGAACATTGTTTAACTGGTCTCTCTTTATTTCCTTTAAAAATAGTTTTTGCTACAACTCTAGATGATTCTTTCCTAAAAATTCTTACTTTATAAATACCCTCTCTCTCCCCCCACTCTCTCTCTCTCCCTCACTCTCTAACTCTCTCTCTCTCTCTCTCTCTCTCACACACACACACGCGTGCACGCGCATGATTATTCCAGCCGACGGCATCTTTGCATAAAATTTGAAGGATCATAACCAAAAATAATTTAACAAATCTTTTCCTTCCTAGATTGTTTAAAATACATTTAAACCAAATAGAATCTTAAATAAATCAACTTTTTCTTTTATCTAAATGCAAACCTATCTTAATTTCATAAATAACTAGTTCTTATAGATTTATTCTGTAACCAACTGAAATTTTCGGTTGCTTTTTCTTTTGAGTGAACAATTTAACATTATCTTCCTTTAAAAATGCATTTAATTTCAACAACGCTTATTCAATCTAAATTGAATGAAAATGTCCCTGTCATAGATTTATCAGTACAACATTTTCAATCTTTTGCTTGGTGATGATGAAAATAACAGCTGCAGCCGCCTACATTTTTGCGTATAAATATACTTTCTCTCTTACACAGTGACACACTCACATACAAATCTTTTACACAAACATAATGATAGAAAAAATAGATTAAGGCTCAACAAAATTACCACATTTTAAGCACGAAACTTTGCTTTTTTTAAAGGTAAATATTTACTATCTGACGAATATTAATTTTTCTTACAAGAAACACAAACTTTTCTCTCGATTTAAAGAGATACAATTTATTAATTCATAGATAGCTGTTTTATCAAAAAAATATATTCAATTATCCGCTATATGTATAAGCCAAGTCAGATGGGACAGAAAAAAATATACCCACTGCATCTCTGCAGAGGGGTAAGACCCCACCGATCGAACGTCCTGAATATGAAACAAAAACATCTGATGGTGAGGTTTCAGTCTTAAAGCACTGGGGAATGTGGAATACTCCTTTGTTGCCATTGTTCCATGGTAGACTCTGACCCGGAGTGGTAACAACTGATAAGGTCGTATCTACGGGTCCAACAGAACTGTTCGAGATTTAACAGTGTGTAAACAAATTATTTGTGTCAAATATAATTGCTAGAAAAAAAATTGTTGGACCATTTAACTGAGTGCAAACAGATGACTGATGTCAAATTGTGACGGTTATGAAGCAATATATAAGATTTTTAACTGTGTGTAGAAAAATCTTTAATGGTAAAAGCAGAGTGCGGAAGCAAATCTAAGAATATTCTAGAAAAGATAATAAAGGATTTTGTTTTAAACCAAGATTATTTTTTTAAGTAACAAAATAAAAAAGTTAGACACAAAATAGTAAATTTACTCAATATGGCCACTATTTTTTCAATTATTGTATGAAAACGCATTCGAAACGATTTGCATGCATTCAAAATAAATTCTTTGTATATTTTTTTTCCATAACTCCTCAATAGCAGTCTTAAGCGAACAAATATTTTGATGGAAAATTGCATTTATTTTGTTTTCTAAAACACCCCGATATAGCGTAATCAAGTGGGTCCAGGTCAGTGTTCGATGGGAGCCATAAAGAAACTCTAATTATTGCGGAAATTTTTGGTATTGGTTTTGGCGTTAAGCAAATCATAGATTCTTTGTCGTTTCTTTTCTTGCACAATCATATTGGGCTGAATTTTTATGAAAAAGTGCTAGAATAATAAAGCTAATCATGAAAATTTATATTTATCGCAATTTACTTTTCGAAAGTTGGACAAATCAGACTGAAAAAAAGACCATTACCTATTTTGCTTCTGTGCCCTGTAGAAATACCTGAAACCGTTTATTTTTGTTCAGAAAAGAGCTCAGACTCCCGGGAGGTCTTCTAGGCGATATCCTGTATTGGCACAGAGCTGTTGTATATAGGTTCTAGCTAGTCATCCTGCCTTCTCCAGCAGTGTCCCGCATGCCTGGTTTGTCTAACTTTGATAGTTTTCGTGATTGGTGGTAGGTGGTCGTACAGCTGCTGCTTTGTTGGGTTCTGCCTCCAGAACTTATTCAATATTGCTAGCAGCATTCGTGTGTAATTGCCGTCAAGCTTGTTCTCCATACGTTTTCTTAACGTCCATGTAGTGCACCGATATCTTAATGAATGAGTTTCTTTTTTTATATTCTGATTCTTTACATTTTTCGTTTATTTTTCTATCTTTCTTTACATCTTAATTCCCCATTTCATCTTCTTCCTTCTTCCTTCTCTTTTTGTCTAACACTCCTTCCTTCCAACGACATCTATCAATCAATCAATCCCGTTTCTTTTTTAATCACTCTTTCATTGCTTCACGCCCGCAAACCAACCAGGCATTTCTGTGGGCGGCAGTGAACAAAAAAACAACAACATAGAACGTCGAATTTATTCAATGTTATTCGTCAAATTCCATTTAGTTCGTCTTTAATACAGATAACAATTCCTTTGTCGTTTCAGCTATTTCTGGATCTATGTTCAGCCATTTTCTACGAAATGGATGACTCTCGTTTTTATTGTATATGGAAGTTATAGAAGCAAGAAAGACGCACATGCAGGTCTTCGGAGGTTTTATCAGATTTTTACCATCGGCTTTAATCCATTTGCCAATTTCGCTCTTCTGTAACGAGATATAATAAAAAAGGACTTAACTATGAAGACATTGATGAATCGAACTAGCACCAGGATGATGATACTGATCGAATAAAATAAATTTCCGGATCATTGATATTATTTTACTCCTTGTGAGTTTTTCCTTGTCTTTCACTGGAGTCTGAGCGATAGCAAGTCATATCTCCAGAACTCTTCTCAGTATTCTAGCCGATCTGAACGATGTTGTAGTTTGAATGGTCTCTGCGCGTCCCCCGATTGCAAATTCTTCCAACCTATTTTGCAAAACTTGAGGGATCGTTCCAAGCGCACGAATTACAGTTTGTATCATCGTTATTTTTTGTTCTCAAGTAAGGTGTAAGTACTCGTCTCTCTTTTGCTTTCTTAGATTTTTTTTCTCTGTTGTCTGCTATTCGGCAGTTTTTTCTTGTTATTAATTACTAGGTCTAATCTTTTGGCCAAGATTAGGTCGGTTGGTTGTTGTTTTTTTTTTTGTTTAATGGCATATCAACCTTTATAGGTTATTTAATACTAAAGCCACTCTCCTAAAAGAAGTGGTACAATTTTATCCCTAGCTGGGACGATAAGAGGGTTCATGCCTTTCCCAAGGGTATTTCCCCGAAAGTAAACGTAATAGCGCGACTGGAGTACGAACTCGTTTACTACGATTCCGCAGTCCATCGCTTTAACCATTACACCACGAGGGCACCCCCCCCACAAGATTAGGTAATTTGTATCTCAAAATCCCAGAGAATGTTGTGCATCTAATTCTCCAGGACGGATTCATATTTGTGCTTATGCCATTTGATAGTGTTTTCAAATTATTATTATTATTAATATTATTATTATGATGATGATTCGCCTTGTGGGTTCTTCATAACATTGTTATCTAATGGTCTTTCGCTGGAGTCTTAGTGACAAAAAGTGTTCTCACCAAACCCCCTTCTTTCGTTAACAGTTTGTCTGCTCTTCTTACCAGGATGAGGTGATCTCTTTGCATCTCAAAATCTCAAAGAATTTAACGCTTCTCAGCCTCTTTGATTGATTCTGGTTTGTGCATATACCATCTCGTAGTATGGTCAAATTTCAATCTCTTGGTCGATTCCGAATGGATTATCCTTCCCACCCAGTTGTGTCTCGCCTGAAACACCTTTTCGACTAATTTGCTGCATTCATGTCCTCTGAAATTAATAGTTAATCTCTTTCTCCGCATAACCAACACTTACAGTTATTTTCGCTTTAATATAATTGACCCTTATACCGTTATTTTGTGCTGCATATTAGATTATATTAGCTTTCTTTCTTCAGCTTTCCTTTTTATACATATGACAGTTTGTAACTTGCCTTTCTTCCTTATTCTGTTCAACAGATTTTGTTGTTTCTTTTTCTGTACTAGTGTTGCTAATACAGTCATTAACTGCTTTAATTAGTCGTTCATTCCTCTTTTTAATATCGTCCTCAAGTCCTTGTATTAATCATCATCATCATCATATCGTGCTGGCAGCACGGATATCCCTGACCCTCTCTCGCCACTCCTCCCTATCGTTCATCGCCCTAGGCAGGTCTTCAGGACAACATCCTGTATCCTCACACAGCTGCTGAATGTACGTTCGTGCTGGTCGTCCTGCTTTTGCGCGGCCGTGTGTAGGGATCCATAAGAGTACATCTCTTATGAGTTCATCTCTGCTTCTCCAGCAATGTCCTGCATGTCTGGTTCGCCTAACTTGAATAGTTTTCGTGATAGGGGGCAGGTGGCCGTACAGTTGGTGTCTTGTTGGGTGTTGCTGCCAGGACTTGTTGAGGATTGCACGCAGCATTCTTGTGTAATTGCCATCTAGTTTCTTCTCGAGCCGTTTTGTTAGCGTCCATGTAGTGCATCCATATAGCAGTATCGATGTGACCGCTGCCTGGAAGAAACTGCGTTTCATTTTATCGGTTAGGTCTGATTTCCATATAGTCGATAGCCTATTGATAGCTGTCCATGCTTTCGTTAACCTCGTTTCGATGTCCTTTTCGCTTGATTCGACGCTGCTTCCTAGGTACGTGAATTTGTCTACTAGTTTAAGAGGGGTTCCTTCTAGAGTGGAGATGTCCCCCGTTTGGTTATAGCACATATATTCCGTTTTGTGTGCATTAACATGGAGGCCTATGCTTGCTGCTGCTCGTTCCAGGCTATGCAGAAGTGTTTCGGTGGACTGGAATTAAGTTTATAGTAAAGTTAAGAGAGAATCTTACTCTTTACTTAATTTCAAATAATAACACGTTCAAATAATTCATATTAGAAACAGTCTTTAAATCATCTGATTTTATTTACAATGTCCAATTTGTTGATAAAGGAAGTACAGTGGGGAACGATAAAATTGTCGCCCTTGAAAAGACGACATGATTCCATTTCCGTTTATTGAAAACCAGTTTTCTTTTTTTGTTGCAGATCATCTACTAGTTGGCCAGTTGTGTACAAATCCCAAGAGCGACAGGAGCCTTCTACGGGGTGGAACGATAAAATTGTCGCCCTAGAAAAGACGACATGATTCCATTTGTTTAATGAAAACTGGTTTTCTTTTTTTTCTTTTTTTTTTTTTTTTTGTAGACCCTCTACTAGTTAGCCAGGTGTGTACAAATCCTAAGAGTGATAGGTGCCTTCGACAGAGTGGAACGATAAAATTGTCAACATAGAAAAGACGACATGATTCCATTTCCGTTTAATGAAAACCGGTTTTCTTTTTTGTTGCAGACCATCTACTAGTTGGCCAGTTGTGTACAAATCCCAAGAGCAATTGGAGCCTTTTATCATGTCTGAAAGTGACACAATGTTCAACGAGCGAGATCGGAGATGCGGCGCTGTACAACTCATGCTCTCTACCAATCCAAATTATGTAAACAGGACCATTGCCAGCACCCTCAAAATGCAAATCCAGACGATTCAACGCTTGAGGACACAGCTCAACGCATCGTACGATCCTTTGGAGGTAGTTAAGCGGGAGGACACCGCTAGGAAGACCCGGACCAAGGAGTTCATCGAAAAGGTCCAGGCTAACATTGAAAAAACTCCCCAGCGGCCTATTCGGCAGATTGCCAAAGATTTAGGCGTCTCACACACAACTGTGAATGCATGTGTGAAGGAGGACTTGAAGTGTAGGTCCTACAGGCGCCAGACAACCCAGATCTTGACTGAAAAGACAAAGAACCTCAGGCTAATCAAGTCCGGCAGCCCCCCTCATCCTCCGACCTTAACCCGCTGGACTACTTCGTTTGGTCATACATCGAGAACATAACCTATATGACCTCCCACAACACTAAAGCCAGCCTGATCGCCGCCATCCGGCGAGTATTTGCCGAGCTCCCGCCGGCGCTTGTGGAAAAAGCATGCTCCCAGTTCCGGATCCATATCGAGGCAGTGATTGAGGCTGAAGGCGGCTACATTGAATAGATGTCAGTTCTACTACATAATCAAGATACTTGAATTGATTTTTTCAATAAAAGTGTTTTAAAAAAAGCTGTAGTGTTGTTTTCTTTAGGACGACTATTTTATCGTTTCACCCAGTAGATGTCAGCTCTACTACATAATCAAGTTACCTGAGTTGATTTTTTCAATAAAAGTGTTAAAATAAAGCTGTGGTGTTTTTTCTTTAGGACAACAATTTTATCGCTTCACCCTGTACAATACCAGAGCGGGGAGACTCACTATTAAACCATTTTATCGATGTTCAGTAAGTTTAGGTTACCGTGGCACAAAATCCTCGTTTGTAAAATATAGATAATTCAAACTGGATTAGAAGCAATATTGTGTGACTCACCAATCATAAGGGCTAATAAAGTCTGATGTTTAAGAGTAAAACGACACGATCTAAACCTGCATCTTTGAGGTCTGATATACATTTCTAAAAGCAATTCATCCATAGCATTGGTATCAACAAAACCGGGCATATTTTTATATGTTCTTTACTTAATATATAGTGCCCGTTATATATTAATGAATATAGCACCTAGGAAGTGAAAATATATCAGAAAGTATATATATATATATATATATACATTTTATTACGTGTCAGTCGTGTCAATATTGCTATATGGATGTTTCATGGTTTTTAAGGTGGGGGTTCTGTGAATATTCCCGTAAAAATGACACAAGAACCAAGTGGAACGTTTCACTGATTTATTTGATAAGTTACCTTTAGAGATGATAATGAATGAACCACTGGAAGTACGATGATAAGTCTCCTTTTCTACCACTCCGTGATCTTCGTCAAATGTGTGCCGACCTCCTGAAACCAAGGGCGATTACTCCCTAGTCAGTCAAAAGGGAAGTAATTATTTTCTTGGGATTGATCACAGGATGCACTAAATTGACTCTAACTCAACGTATGGAGAAAAAGCTTAACGGCATTTACACAAGAATGCTGCAAGCTGTATTGAACAAGTCCTGGAGACAACAGCCAAAAAAACAGCAGCTGTACGGCCAACTACCACCTATCACGAAAACTATCAAAGTTAGACAAACCAGACATGCGGAACACTGCCGGAGATGTAAGGACGAACTCATAAGTGACATACTCCTGTGGACCCCTTCACATGCTCGAGCAAAGGCAGAAAGACCAGCTAGAATCTATATACAACAGCTCTCTGCTAATACAGGATGTAGCAAGGAAGACCTCCCGGGAGAGATGGACGATAGAGACGGGTGGTGAGAGAAGGTCAGGGAAATCCGTGCTGGTAGCGTGACATGATGATGATGATGATGATCTTATAATTCATTAATACCCTCCCGACCGACTCTGGATAGCAGCAGATTTCTTGAAAGAGTCAACCAATGAATCAAACTTCATTGAAAGTAGGTTTCAGAGTCTAAACTAGCTTAAGATGAAGACGAGTTTCGTCTTTCTCTAAACCTAGACCGGTTTCTTGGAAAACAGTAACAGAAATTATGATTTGGAAGCAGGTGGTTGGATGAAAGATGGCACGTAGCAAATTTAGATTTGCGTGCCAGAAAGAAGAATTGCACATACGTTAATTGGTCCATGATCTTCAAACAAGATAGATTTCTGAATTGTCCTGATGAAGAGGATACAATTAACTAAGCCAACACATTCAAAGTGAACGAGAAATCTGGAGAAAAGGGAAAGAAAAAAAAAATCCCTAAGATTCGTCCTAATGCTGTTTATTATCATATTGATGAAGTGGACTTTGAAAAGAGAAAACTGAATAAACTTTCTGTTGGTTACAGAAAGTGAAAGTGAAGGAAAAGAAAAAAGAAAAAAATAGAAAGACATTTATGAAATATCTGATGAGATAATGATCTCAAATAGAAGCATCATATTGAAGATGAGTAAAGATTGTAAAATAATCCCTCTGCTCAAATATTATTATCGCATACACATTTGAAGCTGTCATATCTATTCTGCACGCATCATTCCATAAAAACAAATATGTGAACATTTTGTGGTATTCATGTTTGATCCTCTTTATCATTCTATTTCATTCGCATTTAGCACATAAAAAACTCTCGTTATATAATTCCGTTAAATTGTTTTCGGCGATTCTACCGCGTGTGGAAAGAATATTCATATGAACGATATATTTATGCTAACATAATTGGAAACCAGTCTGATATATGTTTTTAACTGTGGACTTAGTCCGGGATTCACTATCTTATAAGATTTGAGTGTTAATCCAGGATATAACATTTTACATTCCGGATTTATAAAAAGATTAAGATTAAGATTAAAAGATTGAGAGAGATCGTTTTGGAAGATATTGTGTTCCAGAATTTTGTATATTATAAACTTATTCCTATATTTTTATGTGATATCACGTTCACACATTCCGACAGCATTCCGGTTCGTAACAATACACACATATATATATGTATATTTAGGCAAATGCATTAAATGCAAATTTCATTAAACATAATAGACATTTTATGTCTACATATTTTCTTCTGGATCCGTTCGAATTCCCGTATTACTTTTATCGTATTCTGGGGGAATTGATTTAGGTATTGTCCATAGTTGTATGTATCCCTAGTACTTTCTGCCCGACTTTGGGCCATCATCATTTAAAAGCAAACGCCATAATCTTCAACGGCAAAGACGTCCTTACACAGTTGTAATTTGCTAAAACAAAAGTTACATCACTTTTCTAATAGATCCTCCCCTGATGATGGCCCAAAGTCGGGCAGAAAGTACTAGGGATACATACAACTATGGACAATACCTAAATCAATTCCCCCAGAATACGATAAAAGTAATACGGGAATTCGAACGGATCCAGAAGAAAATATGTAGACATAAAATGCCGATTATGTTCAATGAAATTTACACACACACACATATATATATATATATATATAATGACAGATGAAATGTAAAAAGAAAATTATTTGTATAAGTAGAGTATGTGATGCTATTATGGAACTTAATATGAAATATATATAAATTTCGTTAAATTGGCTTAAAGGGTCGGTACAGCCCATGTATCATATGCAATCTTAATAAAATAATTCGTCTCAGACAGAGAATAATTGGCCAACAATGAAAGATTCAATTCATTTAATCCTGTATAAATAATAAAATTGTCCTTGAGTATATTTCTAGACACATTTTGAAAATAAAATGCCGTAATGTTATTAATGTTGAACGTACATTTATAAAAGATGAAATCGTCTTCTATTCCACATATATCACTTCTCTAAGAACCCAGTTATATACATTTCGGAAGAAAGCTAGGATATCACTTAGCTTCTTTGATCCATTTCGCTTCTCCAAATATTTATCCAATACTGGCAATAACACAACGAATAGGACTCTTGATAAAAACAAGAGTTTTTTTACACTTCCTCATTAAGAGTAAATTAGTTGTGTGTTGACATCTGACAAACGTATACTCAATTTCTCTACTCATAATTTGTCGGACTGTGAAAAATTGGTTTTGTTGAGAGAATTGAGTTTTTATGTCCCCCTCCTCTCGTAACATAGATTCAGTTGCGATCTTTTCTGGGTTTGAGTTATTATTTCCTCAATTACAGGATGGAACGATAAAATTGTCGCCCTAGAAAAGACGACATGCTTCCATTTCCGTTAAATGAAAACCAGTTTTCTTTTTTTGTTGCACACTATCAACTAGTTGGCCAGTTGTGTATAAATCCCAAGAGCAATAGGAGCCTTCTACAGGGTGGAACGATAAAATTTTCGCCCTAGGAAAGACGACATGATTCCATTTCCGTTTAATGAAAACCAGTTTTCTTTTTTGTTGTTGCAGACCATCTACTAGTTGGCCAGTTGTGTACAAATCCCAAGAGCGATAGGAGTCTTCTACTTAAACTCTCTCCGGTGTCACAGCAAAATGTGTCCTATTTGAAGACTCGCTTAGCTGACCAAGCTAATAAACTTATCAATACTACGGTCAATTCTAATGGATTCCTGTGGTAGAAGAATCATTTTAAAGTTGCTAAGTGCTTAAAACAGAATTCTGATATTGTAATCACTAGACCTGATAAAGTTACTGCTATTGTGATCCTGAATTGCACTGATTATATTAACAAAATGGACAGTATTTTGGATGATACTACTACATTTCTAAAAATTGGTGATGTTTCTTTTGATGACACCCATAAGTTAGAAATTAAGTCACAGAAACGGTTTCTTGAATTGTTCAAGAAAAAATTTATCTCTAGAGAAGTCTATAAGTTAATTCGTCCAATAAGTTCGCAAAAACCCCGAATGTATAGTTTACCTAAAATTTATAAATCTGATTTCCGTTTGCGACTTATTCTATCCATGTGTCATTCCGTTCAACATTCATTGGAGAAATGGTTAATTCAAGTACTCAATCCTGTTTTAGCATTTTATTCAGGTTTTTGTGTGAACGATTCATTTACTTTTTCTTCCATGATCTGTCAACTCCTTCCTTGCGTTGACTCTCAATTCATGGCGTCTTTTTATATTACTTCACTGTTTACTAATGTTCTTTTAGATGGAGTAATTTCTGTTTGTGCAGACTTTCTATATCGAAGTCCATTAACATCTGTCCCTTCTTTTCCTGAAAGTGTTTTCGTGGAATTGGCTACCAAGTCAGTTTCTTTTAGTTTTAATGAAACCATGTACTGTCAAGTAGACGGATTTTCGATGGGTTCACCATTAGGCCCTATACTTACAAATATTTTTGTTGGGTTCTATGAAAAACTAGTCTTTGAAATGTTTCCCAAGCCTTATATTTATTTACGTTACGTGGACGATACTTTCACCTGTTTTTATTCACGTAATGAAGCTTTGTCATTCTTCAAGCGGTTGAATAAATTATATCCTTCTCTAACTTTTACAATGGATGAAGAGAAGGATAATAAATTGCCATGTATTGGTTAAACGGCGTTCGTTTGCTTTTGTAAATAGTATAAAAAGAAAAGCCTAGGTTCACTGGCTTGTAATTGAGTTGGAATGCTTTTGGTCCTAAGTCTAGGAAAGTTAAGCTGATCAAGTGACTTACATTCAGGGCTCTTAAGATTTGTTCAGATAACAGGATTAAAACTGAATTTGAACAGATTAAATATTTATTTTTGGGTAACAGGTATCCAGAAGAAGTTATTCTTGATTCCATGAATAAAACTGTCGTGCCATTTGCCCCTCCTAAATGTCCTGTTTATGTTAGACCTCCTTGGATTGAATCTCCTAGTCAGCCGATTACCAATAAGGTTTCTTCCTCTGTTACACTCTGTTATAATGCAGCTATGGTTCGAAACATTTTTACAACACGAGCTGCATTTCGCTCAACTCATAAAAATTTGCTCCCTTTCAACAAAGGAATATAATTTATAAATTTCAATGTTGCTGTAGTGTCACATATGTAGGGTGAACTTCCCAACGCTTTGAGGTTAGGGATAAGTAGCACGTCCCCAGAGATATCCGTAACCGCCCAACATCTGGGCATTCAAAACTGCTCGATTCTGCCATCTGCGAGCATTTGAATGCTATGAATAAATGTGCGGTTATTTATAATGATGATTGCTTTGGTGTCTTGCATAGAGCTAAAACAAAACAACATTTAGTTGTCCTAAAGGCCCTTTACATCCTATTTTATAAGCAACCAAAATCTAAAGCACTCCTTAAATTTAATTGGAGATAATTGTTGCTTGACTAAAGGAGGTTTTAATCAATTTTTTCTTCCCCCTTGGTCTTGCTACTATTCTCACCTTCACGCTCACTGTACCATATTCACAATTAACGCTATTTGCGAAATGGACATATAATGTTCATAACGATAGAACATAGGAATCTCGAAATTCGAAAACACGTAACGACTTCTTGTTCAGGTATGAAACCTTTTTATTAACTTTGAGTTAAAGGTTTCGACGAAAGGAGGAGAGACACAATCTTCAATGCTGTCTTATTCATTTGGCACCCGTCTCGAGCGGCCCCCATAGGGCGAAAGTTCGCCTCGCGTCTGCGAGCTCCAAAAGTCGACCGTCTTCCTCCAATGTCTAATCTCAACCCTCTCTTTCTTCAAATTCTCACACAAACCTCCGTGCGCTTCCGGTGCGTGACGTCACCCGCACCCTCTCATCCCGTTTCGTCTCGGACTATTATGACATCTGAGTGACACTTCCATCCGCCCGTGCGCGCCCGCGTTAACACCTGCCTCAATGTTGCACCCAACTAACTCATGTGCTGAGCCGAAAGGTTCTCAGCCTAACTAAACTCAAAGGCATGAACCGAAATCTCTCGGCTATTATATAACGCAACTTTTTAATCAATTAATCTATCGACGTTGTTTTAAAGGACTTCCAATAGACAAGCATCGGATGAAAAGGCCCTTGCGATTCCAATAATATTCTCCATTTATTGCTATCCCCTTATTTCATTTCTCTTAGCATTTGTTTGCATATATATATATACATATGCAACTGTTTAACAATTAAGCTGTGTGTAAACAAGTGACTGATGATAGAATGAATTGTTAACGTTAAATATCAATTTAGAAACCATTTTACTGTGTGCAAGTAAAGCTGGCAACCTTAGTCAAGGGTTACCCGAAGGCTCCCTTTTAAATAGCTACTACACCAAGGTGTTGCGGAGGGTACTACTCCGTTCACTGGATTGCTCCATTTTGCCTTTACCTTGCTGAGTGTTAAACAAGGCGGCATCAAGTACAGGGTTGAACAATAAAATTGTCGCCCTAGAAAATACGACATGATTCCATTTTCGTTTAATGAAAACCGGTTTTTCTTTTTTTTTTGTTGCAGACCATCTACTAGTTGGCCAGTTGTGTACAAATCCCAAGAGCGATAGAAGCCTTCTATCAAGTCTGAAAGTAACACAATGTTCAACGAGCGAGATCGGAGATGCGCCGCTGTACAACACATGCTCTCTACCGATCCAAGTTATGACAACAGGACCATTGCCAGCACCCTCAAAATGCAAATCTGGATTCCCACAAATAACAGGGACGTATCCAGGGTGATGAAAACAAAGTTTCCGGCTACGGTTATGGTCTTTGGTGGGGTTTCCAGTGAGGGCCACATCATGCCACCTCACATCTTCGAAGTCGGCTAGAAAGTCAACACCAAAGTGTAATTGGATGTGCTAAAGAATGTGGTGACGCCCTGGTGCAATCAGGTGGCCGGTAGCAGACCCTGGGTGTGACAGCAGGACTCGGCACCGGCCCACAAGTACAATGAGACCTAGGCTTCGCTTCAGAAGGAGTGCAACGACTTTGTACCCTTCTCTCACTGGCCCCTCCTCCCCCTACCTGAACCCGCTGGACAATTTCGTTTGGTCATACGACGAGAACATCACCAACATGACCTCCCACAACACCAAAGCCGGCCTGATCGCCGCCATCCACCGAGTATTCGCCAAGCTCCCGCCAGCGCCTGTGAAAAAGGCATGCTCCGAGTTCCGGATCCGTATCGAGGCGGTGATTGAGGCTGAAGGCGGCTACATTAAATAGATGTCAGTTTTACTACATAACCAAGTTACCTGAATTGATTTTTTCAATAAAAGTTTTAAAATAAAGCTGTAGTGTTGTTTTCTTTTGGACGACAATTTTATCGTTCCACCCTGTACCATTTTTTGAGTCCTTGGTATGACTCGACCTAGGATCGAACCCTGGTCTCCTGGACCATTGATGAACACTTTACTCAATAGGCCATCGCTAATGGTCCTGAAGAGTGGGGTTCAATCCCAGCTCAAGAGATACCAAAGACTCAAAAAATGGTATTTGATTCCGCTTTGCATAACACTTAGCATTATGAGGTAAGGATCAAGGGTGTAGGGGAGTAATCCAGGGAATAGAGTAGCTTCCTCCCCTTTACCTTGGTGTAGTAGCTATTGAAAAAGGAGCCATCGGGTCACAGTTGACTTAGGTCGCCAACTTTACTGTGAACGTGTGTAAACTAATTAATATTGAACAGAATAATTTGTGTTACATGACAAACGTTTAATTGTGTGAATGTTATATAATTAAGGAATTAATTTTTATATCAATTATTTTTTGTTAATTATATTTTATAATTCAGTTTGGATGGGCTTTGAACTATTCAGGTTAATAGCCCATAGTCAATTGGTGCAGTTTACGCTCACGCACATAGGATATGACAATCACCATTGTCATAATAAACCTCCAGACAGGAAATGTGTCTGGAGTGTGGATGACGTCATGCTCGGAAGGGATGGTCCTGAGAATTGGAGGATTTTGAAAAGAGTCAGTTGAGATTGGACCATGGAGGCAGATAGTTCAGTTTATATCATTGAGGCATAGAGTTGAGTTTTCTACCGTTGCGGCGGCGGTTAAGTTTTTCGGGTCTCGACCGGGGGAAATGAATTGAGATTTTAGACATCAAAAGATGCGCAGCGCATCGGGATGGGGTTCACATAGCAAGAATTGTGTCTCTCTACTCGTGTCGCCATGAACCGAAGTCAAGAAATTAATAAACCCGTTCGTATCTGAAACAACAGAGTCTGCTTGTATTTGTATTTGTTTGCTTTCGCCTGTGTTTTCATATCTGTACATCACTAAATTATACAAAATGAAAACAAAAGTTTAATACTAAGTAGAAATATTGGTTTGGTTTCGTTTGGTTTGGTTTGTTGGGTTTTATGGCTTATCAACCTTTGTAGGTTATTTAACGCCAAATCCATTTTTATCTAAATAATCTGTTCTATTCAAAAAATTCAGTTAAGCATAAGTACACAGTTTTATTGTCAAACAACATTTCTATTTCAAACTATTCAAGCAGTTATATGTAACAATTCACTTAAGTGTAAATACAGTTTTAATGTCGAAAAACAGTTCTATTTCAAATAATTCTGTTAAGGATAAGTACGCAGTTTTAATGTAAGAACGGTTTAATTGTCAAAAACATTTCTATTTCAAACAATTCAGTTTACTCAAACAATTCAGTTTACTCAAACAATTCAGTTTACTCAAACAATTCAGTTTAGCATAAGTATGCCGTTAGTTCTATTTAACCCATAGATAGGGTCCTATCAGGTGCTACACACTCCGGGCCAGAGTGGACCTGGGAGCGATGATAATGAAGGGGTACTCCGCATTCCCCAAAGCTCCAGAACTGCTGGAACCTCAACATCAGATTGTTTAGTGTCATATCGTTAGGGTTTTTTTTATCCCTCTGCAGAGGTGCAGTCAGTGTATTCTATAGCCCCAACCGATTGGGCAATACACAGAGTTAAATGTCAAACAGTTTTATTTCAGATAATTCAGTTCAGCATAAGTACACAGTTTAGACGTCAAAACAGTTATATTTTGAGTAATTCAGCTCAGCACTAGTACGCAGTTCCAAAGTCAAAACAGTTCTATTTTAAACAATTCAATTTAGCATAAATACGCAGTTTAAATGCAAAAATCGATAGTAATACTTGTAAGTATTGAACTGTGAGCACAGAAATGAGCCCTGACTTGTTTAAGAATGTTTCTTACAAACTATATGTTTACAAATCATATATATTTGATATATTCATAAACTGAATATGGCATTAAATAACCAAGTACTGTTATGCCATGAAGCCCAACCAACCAACCAACCAACCTTTGTGCTGTTACGCGTTCACTAATGCATGCATATCATAAGCGAATCAAATATGTTTTAACATTTGCCAAAATTATTATACGCTTCAAATGTCGCTTCTTTAAAAAAAGTATATTTTTGAATATGTTTTAATCTTTAAACTTCTCTTACAGGTGCTTTCTTAATACCGTACATCATAATGCTGGCTATTGTGGGATTACCGCTTTTTTATCTGGAGTTGGCATTCGGCCAATTCGCCAGCCTCGGTCCGATTAGCATATGGAGGATTAACCCGCTTTTCAAAGGTAAGATTAATACTTCAAAACTTTTAAATAACGCTTTTGCATTTCCATGTACTTTTAGCAGCCGTTATCTAATCAAAGCAAAGCAGCATTGCATTTCAGGACTTAGTTTTGCACCTGCGTTATATCGAATGGCAATCAGTTGAAACCAAAGAAACTGATTTGCTTATGACACAATCTGAGATTTTACAAACATGAGCTTGTACTTAATTTCTGATGAAAGTATACGAAGTGAGACGAAAATACATACTGAGATAGAAGCGTTGTTTTCATTTTAATACTTAAATAGTGCGTACTGCTGAGATATTAAAAGGATAATGTCTAGACCAGCGCTACTCAAACTGGTGGTACGCATACCAGTGCTGGTACGCAAGTCATCAACTGCTGGTGTTACATATTGACCTTCGAAGACCAGTAAGTTTGGAATTCAAAACAGGATGTGCAGGTATGTCTTAAGGTAAACAAGGGACAACGGAAATGCCATGAGAATTGCGTCGGATGAACGCGTGGATGCGTGGGGGAAAATATTATGACGGAAATTTTCAACCCAGCGGTCGGAGTCAGCGGTCATGTCAGCAGAGACAGCAGTCAGTCAGCCGAGTCACGCCGTTTTGGGCACTAGCCCGGGATGAGAGCTGTGACCTCGGGGCTAGAGGACCAGTGTTGTGTCAGTCTCCCGTGAAAGAGGTACGAAGAAGCAAAGCTCTCTGAATATATCTATCTCAATGTGGTGTAAATCCTAACAGTTCCTGACTCACTCTCTCTCTCTCTCTCTCTCTCTCTCTCTCTCTCTCTCTCTCTCTCTTAAATAAAATGAGAGTTTATATTTTTATACATAACTGCTATTTCTTCCTCATTCCGGGTATATAACACAGGTAAGTGATGTGTTGCAGTTTCATATTATCATTTGTGTGAATTCCCTAATTGTCAACCGGACGGATTAAATAGTACCTTTGTACAAGAGGCGTTGACATTACATAACCCACAAAGACTGATGTGCCATTAAACGATGAAACTAAGCATTATCATAATATATCTAGCATGTAATGTAAAAATCAAGATGCACATAATCTGTCTGTATTATTTGATATTATTCTTTTTGCATGTCGTGATACAATGCAACAGATAGAAATACCAGGAACTTGATCTTAGATCAAATATGGCACAAATATAATAACATTCTGTGGAAAATATGCTGCCTGAACGCCAAATTAAAAAGTTTGAGAAGCACTGGTCTAGACAACAATCTATGACTCAGCATTAGTTCTCGATTTTTGAGTAGCAATCATTCTACATTTTTTTCAACATTTTATGTTTTTTTTTTTTTTGCGAAACATAGAAATGTGCAGATGTAGTACCCTCCATACTGGCATGACTTTGTTCCCTGCACCTTTTCCTTATTTTCAAAATTGAAAATTCACTTCAGTGTCGATAACTTTGAGAACTTGCAAAACACAGAATAAGGCAGATGCAGTACCCTTCATACTGGCATGACCTTGATCCTTGCATCTGGCACCTTATTCTTATTTTCAAAACTGAAAATTCACTTCAATCTTGATAACTTTGAGAACACGTATCGTATTAGGCGGATAAAATAGAAATTGTTTGAACAATTAAACTCTTGCTACCATTCTCATCTTCACCCCATCCCTTTTAATCAATTAATCTCTTTACATTGTTTTAAGGGACTTCCGATTGGGTCACTTGACAAATATCGGATGAAAAGGCCCTTGCGAATCCAATAACTGTTTCTCCATTTATTGCTATCTCCTTATTTCATGTCTCTTAGCATTCGTTTATATATATATATATATATATATGGGTGAGGGTGATAGAAAGAGAAAGGGCGGGAGAAATAGTGGGAAGAGAGAGAGAGAGAGAGAGACAATAAATGGAGAAATTTAAAAAGCAAAGAGCCTGGATACTAATGGACAAAGTGATATAATAACTAAAAAGACTTATAATACTATCAATAACTTTTTCTCCATTTATTGCTATATCTTTATTTCATGTCTCTTAGCATTTGTTTGTATATATATATATATATATATATATATATATATATATATATATATATATATATATATATATATATATATATATATTGGGAGAAAGTGATTGAAAGAGAAAGAGAGGGAGAAGGAGTGGGAAGAGAGAGATAGAAAGACAATAAATGGAGAAATTTAAAAAGCAAAGAGCCCAGATGCTTATGGACAAAGTGATATAATA
The DNA here is from genome assembly GCA_963585895.1 of Sepioteuthis lessoniana. Taxonomy (NCBI): domain Eukaryota; kingdom Metazoa; phylum Mollusca; class Cephalopoda; order Myopsida; family Loliginidae; genus Sepioteuthis; species Sepioteuthis lessoniana. Next base: position 16,402,944 of record OY757909.1, read on the forward strand.
AGTAAAAAAACTTATAATGCTATCATGATAACTTTAAATTTCCCGGTTAGAAAGAAGTACTGTCACATCGATTTTACGTTACAGCGATAATAGTGTAAGTAATAGTATGTAATTTAGTCGATACTTATAAGTACAGTTTCTCGCCTATGTGATCATCAAACGGAAAGTTTCTCAGATGACTGCATAGGCAAGAAAATGTCTGTCACCACGCGCCGTTGAGGCTGTGTCTATGCTATAAGCTTTATTAACGTGTAGCGAGCTTGCCAAGAGCGATTACCGAGAGAGTGGGGGGGTTATGTAAATGTTTGAATAAAAACACTTTCACAAATTCCTTATCTTTTACTTCTGTAATGAAAAGTTACACTTACAGTGTTTTTCATGCAAAGAAATATAGTATTAAACTAATAAACTTTTTCTTTTGTATTCTTGATACAGACAAAATGTTTGGGTTCATCTATTCTTCATCTGATGAAGGCCGAAATGTTCTCCCTGCAACAGCAATGTAGAAGAGACTCAGTTTTTCATGCTGTATCTTGCATGTCAGTGACTATTCTCAAAGTTATGTTTAAGATAAAAATGATTTGTGTGTGTATGTGTGTTATCGACACGAAAAATCACAAAACCAGTTTTCACCAAATTAGGTAAATATTCGCAGTTGACCTCGGGGTATTTTCGGGGCTAGAAGATTTCGATATATGCTCCTCTACGCAACTAAAAAATAGAGGAAAAATCTTCTTAGTTGGCCGGACTATCGTATTGAAAATCATACTTTCCTTTTTTTACGGAATTTTAATTAAAGAGTTATTTGTCCTTATCTATTTGAACACGTATTTATTTTATTTTGATCTTTATCTTTGGGTAAAAAAAAGTCATTCAGTTGTAAATAAATTTTAATTTTGTTGTCCCAATTCTTTTTACTATTAATTAAAAGAAAGATTAGAGAAAAATTTTCAATTACTTCTTCTTTGAATAAACAACATAAACACCCGTAGTTCATGCTAAACTATGTCCACGAAAAAGAGAATCGTCAGTGTTGGCATGAGGAACTGAAAGCTAGCGTCACTTCTTCAAGTAAATAAGGTTGATATGTGGTGCCTTCGGTAAGTTTCCAGACTTTTTTTGTACATGCATTTAACATTGTCGTAGACTCTTGAGAATTCAGTATGTTATTGCTATACATCTTATGAGATGACTGGCCATTTTTATGATTTCAGGTTCAAATGTACAGCTACAGCCAGAATTGGAATACACCCTACTAAAGCCTGAATGTCACAGCTGGTGAATTTCAAAAATGCAATCTGGACGTGAGAAAGAACGATATGCCATAAAACTCTGTTTTAAAATTGGAAATAATGCCCCGGAAATGTATGGAATGCTTTATACTGCTTTTCGACCATCTTGCATGAATCGAGCATCAGTTTTTGAGTGGCATAAGAGATTCAAGGAAGGCAGTCCGTCTGTGAAGGATGAGGAGAGGTGTGGGAGGAGTAAGGAAGTCAGAACACTACAGTTGATTGGCCATAGGGTTAAAGTTACTATGTTGAGGTTTTAAGGGAGTTCAGGAAGATATTCTGTCGGAAGAGGACAACACTCTTTAAATCGACTCAGTGGCATTTCCATCAGGACAATACACTAGTCCACAACTCCATCCTTCTCACAGACTATTTGACCAACATGGGCATTAAGACAGTTCCTCACCTTCCCTATAGTCCAGACCTTGCTCCCTGTGACTTTTGGTTATTCCCTAAGCTCAGAGGCTGACGTTATGAGACAATTGAGTAGGTGAAAGAGGCTGTGACGAAGGTCATTGACACGCTCATACAAGAGGACTTCCATGGGACCTTCCGGAAGTTGCTGGAACAGTACAAGTGCATTGCAGCCGGAGGAGATTGTTCCGAAGGGGACTTGAGTTTCATGTGTGTACTATCAATAAAAGTGCCCATACGAAAAAAAATCTGAAAACTTATTTAATGATCCTCGTAATTATTACTAACTCTTAGAAATATTCGGTTTCGATTTGACTATACAGAGTTGGATTAAATTTAGTGGGAAACCCTACCACAATCACTAAAACTTCTTTATTCCTCGCTTTTCTCTCTCTTGTCTTTTGACCACTTCACATTCTCCCCTGTTTTATCTATTCCTGCAATTGCTAAAATGTAGAAAAACTCAAAAAACATTTCATCCGACAAAGTTCTCCCGTTAATAAAGAACGAAATATTGTCATTAAAAACGTTGTAAGGGTTTAGCATATCCTCTTTTCCGCTTATTTTTAACATCTTGTCAGATTCAACAAAATCTACCATATCTTCACATATATACGCTTTCTTTAAACGCTAAAAAGACCATGAGTTTTCTAAAATAAAATACAGGATCAAATCTAGCTTAACGGCAGCTATACAAGAATGCTGTGAGCAATATTGAACAAGTCATGGAAGCAGCACCCTAAAAAGAAGCAGCTGTACGGCCACCTACCACTCATTACAAACAGTAAGGCATGGACAGCTATCGATAGGCTATCGGTCATATGAAAATCAGACCTGACCGATAAAATGAAAAGCAACCTTCAAGAGTATTAGATGCAAATAGAAGTTATCTAAATAGAAAGTGCCTTATTTCCGTAGTGAAAGAGAGTGCAGTATTATTGGATTTCTGGCGGAGGTGCCCGTGGTGTAATGGTTATCGTCGTAGGAAATGGACATGGCGACACGAGTTCAAATCCTGGACGAGACTGATTGCATTTCACATAGCACTAATACCCTTGGGAAAGGTATGAATCCAATTATTCTCCCTCCAGCTATGGGTAAATAGTAGGACAGACTGGGTTCTTCAGCCTTGGTGAGGTAACTAGTCTAGGAGATGGAAAACTGTGAATTCAAACTTGTGAAACTCCGCTTAAAAAAACTGACCTTGTGTCATATCCTGCCCGAGCGGAGGGGTTGGTAAATATGATAAAAGGAAAAGCAGTTTCTCCAAGGCAACGGTCGTGTCGATACTGCTATATGGATGCACTATATGAACGCTAAGCGTATGGAGAAAAAGGTTGACGGCGACTACACAAGAATGCTGCGAGCAATATTGAACAAGTCACGGAGGCAGAACCCTAAAAAGCAGCAGCTGTACAGCCACCTACCACTCATCATGAAAACTATCAAAGTAAGACGAACCAGACATGAGGGACACTCCTGGAGAAATAAGGACGAACTCATGAGTGATGTACCCCTGTGGACCTCTTCACATGGACGAGTAAAGGCAAGACAACCAGCAAGAACCTACATACAGCAGCTCTGTACCGATACGGGATGTAGCATGTAGACCTGCCGGAAGCAATGGACGATAGGGATGGGTGGCGAGAAAGGGTCAGGGAAATCCGTGCTGATGGCATAACATGATGATGATGATGATGAGAGTAAACTTTAATCATAAAAGAAAAGAATAAGTCAAGCAAATCTCATTAATATGAATTATCTCACAAAAATAACGTTTTCCATTAATTTCTATAGAAACTATGATAAATGCAAGGAGTACAATTACACCGGTGGATAAACATGGGTTTTGGCAATATACCTTATTCTACCACCCCTGCTGACGCATTTTAGCCGACACTCAATAATGAGGACATCGTTACTTAGGATATGCTGGCTGATCACTCCATAATTCACCGGCCCAAATTTCGCGGATGACTTACTTAATGCAATGTTCCTTTTGGAACGGTACAACTGTGTTGAATAGGGTTTGATACTCACATCGATGTAACCACTGGTAAAACGTATTACCCACCGCCTAACTGTGCACAAATCGACTGTTTGATTTCTGTACAAGTTCAGTGGAAATTGATCATTTCCAATTAATGTAGATACTTTTCCTTTCTGTTACAATTCATTGGCATATATCTGCTTTCATGCCAGGTGCCATTCTATGAGATAGCCTCTCTGCTGTTATCCGTTAATAATCATGTGTTATATACAGAAAGTTTCAGCCATAACTACCATATTATCATCTTTGGCATCTAAAGCTGTTGTTCAATGTGATAAAATTGCAGGCATAGATTTTTCGGAACGACCTCTAACCGCGTATCCTCATGAAGGTAACATAAAGATTTTGCATTTCGCAGGGAAAAATGATAAGCCAATAATGGTGACGATGAAAGAGATATAGGTTTGAATCTGTAAAGGTTATCTATCGATTGTCTTTAATTGGAATCATTTTGAGATAAGGCTTCTTAATCTGAGAATTAATTTTTATTTATTGCTGACTTTTTGTCCTCATCTTGGTAGTTTTTTTTTTCTTTCAATACGTTTCGGCCAAATTTCACCTTTGACCTTCTTCAGGTGATTTACCACGACCTCGGATAGGAATGCTGTATCTTGTAACCGTATCCCCAGTAATTACTGCCTTCCATAGTTGCTGTCTATCGCACCACGTTTTTGACCAAGTAAATCTCTGGCCGACTTGGGTAGGATTTGAAACCGCTATCTTCTGACAATGCTCACCTGGAACCATATAGACTCAACGCCTCTGTCCGCTGCGCCACGGGCGATCAAGGATGGATTTTTTGGTCTTATAAATCCAATCTACCGAATTGAGTAAATGTTCTCCTTGCTTCGTACATTGCAGATTAATTTGAATGGCATATCAAACCGTCAAGGGTTATTTTATGTCGAGAGGTTAAGGAATTGTGGAAATGTGACGTCAAGGGTTATTTTATGTCGATAGGTTAAGGAATTGTGGAAATGGGACGTTTGTATTTACTTTTTTTTGTATATTCTTTTAAGGTTTTCACGCATGGTTTTATAATACTAGGTCTTATAAAATGATTTACTCTCAGATATATTTGACCCATAGGTGATGCCTTAACTGTTACTAACTCCGGGTAAGAGTAGGCCTGAAAGTAATGCCAATAAGAGGGTACTCAACACTACCCGTGGCTCTAGATCCAAAGCTCCAGCACCATCGGCTTTTACCCAGAACATTCCTGTCTTTTAGTTTTCGTTGTGTGATACGATGGGTAGCATTCGTTTCCGTTTGTGATGGTGCCACTCAGAGGATCTCTTTGTCTGTTTCGGCGCGAAACCCACAGAAAGGGCCTGAGCGCGAGGTCTCCCGTGTGACCAGAAGTGGAGGAGGGAAGGTCCCAGGGAAGACAGTGAGAACCAGTTGAAAAAGGAAGGCAGAAGAGAACAGTCGGCTTGAGATAGGTATCCAGATAAGGACACAGTCAGCAGAAGGAGGCTGTGAGAAGATGGAAGCAAGACAGTCAAGAGATGAGTCAGCAATCCTAGTGGCTTAATGGAAGTTTTGCGCAAAATATACGCCCTCGATAGCCTGCAAATGCATCGAGAGATGCACAAAAGTGTCACATTGAAATGAATTTGAGATATGAGATTTGAAAAACCCTCGGTTGTAGATCTTTATTGAGAAGATGATATTGCTCTTGTTACATTAACAATGAAAAAATAGTTTGTTCTTAGTCTAAATGCTGTTTGCTTTTTCGTATTTGGAGATGTTGTGTTTGCATATATAAGATTAAAAAGAAAAAAATATATTAAAAATTAGGATGATGAAATACTTCAAATGTTTTATAGGATGATTATCGTCGTGAGTTCTGCTCATTATTTTCTAATTGCATCCGGTTTTAGTGCCATTAGGATAAAACTATTTGATCTTATTTATACAGAAAACTTCATCGATAACGAAATCTTTGCTTCATAAATACATTTTATCAAGACCAACGTTCAAAACATATAATGAATATTTAGGTCTCAAGAGGCTCCTTGTGATAACAGAATTTTTTTTACGCCGTTCAAAAAAGATATCCCTTCCCACAATGATATGATTGCGTAATACGAATCAAAGACAAATGGTCAACGATTTTGCTTTCTTAATATAAAATCTAAACTTTCCTTTTGGTTTTTTAGCCTAGTCGGCAGGTGGTGTAGAATACACCGACTGCATCACTGCAGAGGGGTAAGAACCCACCCCCAGCAAGTGCCCTCGATATGACATTAAATCATCTGATGGTTAGGTACCAGCCTTTGTGATTTGGGGAATTCGGAGTACCCTTCATTGCCATCGCTCCCATGACCACTCTGACACAGAGTGGTCGCTCCTGTGAGGGTCCTATCCATCTGTCAAATAGAACAGTCTGAAAACAGATGAATTGATGTTGAATTGTGACGGCTATATAGAAATACTTGAAACTATTTAAAGGCTCAGACTTGTTCAAGAATGATATATTTAAAATGTGTTTACAAATCACCTCTATATCTAAAATGTGTCTTCAAATCACATCTATATTTAAAATGTGTTTACAAATCCCATCTATATCTAGAATGTGTTTAAAAATTATATCTATATTTAAAATGTGTTTACAAATCACATCTACATCTAAAATGTACATATTAAGAGCATTTGACATTAAATAACCTACAATGGTTGATATGTCATAAAACCCAACCTAACCAAATTATATGTATTTAATATATATGTATAAAGAGGATTTGGCATTAAATAACCTACAGTGTTTGATATGCCATAAAACCTAACTAAACCGAACTTTTCAGTTTGACATTTGTTTTGATGTCTTTGTTTAATGGCATATATATATTCATGGGCTATTTAAAATCAAAGCCATCCTTGCAGTAGGGTTACTGTTTAACATATTTGACGGCATATAAGAAGCACAGGGTATAAGACGTACCCCAATTAGGAAATAACCAAATATGGAGGAAGTTCACCTTAGGCCTTTTTTATAGCGGTAAATAAACTAATAAAAGATGGATAGAAAAAAATTCTCTTTTTTTATGGCTGAACATTCTTCCTTTATAAAGCATACGTTAAACAAACTAAATTAAATTATTTAGATTACCTAGTCGACTGGGGCTGTAGAATATGGCATCTCCTCCCATCTTTTTTTAACATCAACCTCTTTAAAAAAAATTTAACAACTGCCCCACACACAAAAAGAGAATTTTTGCACAGAACAAATACACTATTAATGCAATATCTGTATACAAAACTAATTCTCTTAAATAATTCATCGGATAATCCTCTCCAAAAAAGGCTTCTTAGATTGCTTTTCTTACCATTATTTCTTGGGGCTGTAGAATACACCAACTGCACCTCTGTAGAGGGGTAAGACACCCCTCAATGAGTATCCTGAGTATGACACTAAAAAAATCTGATGGTGAGGTTCCAGTGATGCTGGAGCTTTGGGAAATGCGGAGGACCCCTTCATTGCCGTTGTTCCCAGGTCCACTCTGACCCGGAGTGGTAGCACCTGATAGGGCCCTATCTATGGGTTAAATGGAACAAACGGCATACTTATGCTAAACTGAATTGTTTGACTAAACTTAATAGCTTGAAATAGAAATGTTTTTGACAAGTAAACCGTACTTACATTTAAACTACTTGTTTATGCTAAACTTAATTATTTGAAATAGAGATGTTTTTGACATTGAAACTGTACTTACTCTAAACTGATTTGTTCAATATAGAACAGTTTTGACATTTAACTGTGCGTAAACAGAATCTATACTCATACTAAACTGAATTAGCTGAATTAGAACTGCTTAACTAAACTAAATACTTTGAAATAGAAATGTTTTTCACAATTATTCTCTACTTACATTTACACTGCGAGCTTATGCTTAACTGAATTCTTTGAAATAAAACTGATTATTTACATAAAAATGGATTTGGTGTTAAATAACCTAAGAAGGTTGATATGCCATAAATCCCAAACAACCGAAATTATTTAGATGAATGGAATAATTTTTCCAAGCAATTCAAAGGAACATAGTGCGTAATAACTCAAAATTAATGAAATCATTATATGATTTGAATACATATAAATAAACATCGGAGAAATACTTAATATGCAAATGGATCTACAGTTAAAAGAGAGTTCTTGCAAACCTCAAAATGCGGTTGGGCATTCCTAATTGAAACGAAATATGGCTCCGGCAAAGAACTCTCAATTGAAACAATTGTACAGATTATAAAAGAAATTCAAGGGCAGACTGAGTTCTTCAGTCTTGGTGAGGTAACTAGTCTAGGAGAAGGAAAACTCTGAATTCAAACCTGTGAAACTCCGCTTAAAAAATTCACCTTCTGTCATATCCTGCCGAGCGGGGGGTTGGTAAATAAAGAGGTACCCGTGGTGTAATGGTTATCGTCGTAGGAAATGGACACGGTGACACGAGTTCAAATCCTGGACAACACTGATTGCATTTCACATAGCACTAATATCCTTGGGAAAGGTATGAATCCAATTATTCTCCCTCCAGCTATTGGTTAATATTAGGGTAGATTAGGTTCTTCACCCTTGGTGAGGTAACTAGTCTAGGAGAAGGAAAATTCTGAATTCAAACCTGTTAAACTCCGCTTAAAAAATTGACCTTCTGTCATATCCTACAGGAGGGGTTGGTAAAAAAAGAGGAGGTGCCCGTGGTGTAATGGTTATCGTCAGAGGAAATGGATACGGCGACACGAGTTCAAAACCTTGGACGAGACCGATTGCATTTCACATAGCACTAATACCTTTGGGAAAAGTATGAATCCGATTATTCTCCCTCCAGCTATTGGTTAATATTAGGGCAGACTGGGTTCTTCAGCCTTGGTGAGGTAACTAGTCTAGGAGAAGGAAGACTCTGAATTCAAACCTGTGAAACTCAGCTTTAAAAAAATTGACCTTGTGTCATATCCTGGTAAATATGATAAAAGAAATTTTAAAAAGGCAAGACATAGTAGATTGCGTCTGAAGACGTTGGTTCTTCCCAGTCAGCTGTGTTTAGAGCCAATATGAACGAAATGGGATCATTAAAGAATGAAAAATATACTGGTAGACGACGAAAGATATGAATGCATTACAATAGAAAATCCAAGTTAATATTTACCTTGAAAATTGAAAATGTATAACAAAACAAATGAGTTGAAATAGGAGTCAGTATTTGTAATTGAACCGTATATTTCAATTGCATGGCTTGGGAAAATAATACCTTTAATTCAAATAACACAATTTATTTTATGACATCAGAGTATTCAGTTATTAAAGGAAAAAACGTTTTGCGTCTAATCTATTATTAACTTATTTACTGCTAAATAAATAAGAGCAAGGCGAAAGAAATAGCAATGTTAAAAAAAGGAAAAAGTACTTTTTCATATTTTTTACCAGCAATAGTACATATATTGTTAAAATGTTTGAACCAGTGTACACAATATGTCGGTTAGTTGGTTGATTATTTGATTTGTAAAATAATTAGGGATTTTAGTTCATTTTTTACTAATAAATTGTTTTCTAGTTGAACTTGGAGTTCGAAGTTGGGTTTTTTTTTAGTTATGAAGGTCAAGACGAATAAACTTTGTTTAGCATTGACATATCACTAAAAATTTCAAGGATGACGCATTATAAAAACATTAGTTAGGGAATAGTTGGATGTACATATATAAGAAATGGATTCAAAGCAGTGAGCAAGACAGAGAGAGAGAGAGAAAGAGAGAAAGGGGCATGTTACAGAGTCAGAAAGAAAAGCTAAAAGAACAATAAAGGAAAAACGAATGAAGAGGTGAAGGGAAGAAAACCTCGAAATCCAAGCCGCCGTAGCAGCAGACCGGTTCAGAAGTTAAACATGGAATACATCAGCAGCAATCGGCCTGACGGGCGGTGATTGGTTGAAACAGACTAAAACGTGAAGTCGTTAAAGTGGGTGCAGGATAGAAAACAGAGGAAGACAGCCAGTCACTCAGATAAAGAGCAGCAGAAGAAGCAAAGGGATTCCAGACAAGGCTCCGAGAGAGGTGGCAGCCAAGTCAGCGGAGAAAAAAAATGACTACCTGTGGCTGTCCGTTTCGCTTCGCACAACTTCTTCTTTCTGTCTATCTAAATCAGTCGCCACACTTCCAACTCTGTCTCTCTCTTTTCGGTGATTATTACGAAAGGGTACAAGCAAATAAACTTTCGTATCAAGCTAACCAACAGACGATGTTTTCTTTTGGTCGCCTTATTATCACGGTGAGGTTACCAAGTAGTCCAACGGAAGCTCAAGGGGTTATACATTCATAGTCTATGCGAGGCCGTAGTATTACAGCTACTTTGTTTGTTGGTTTGTGTTACATTATATCAACACTTATTTGATAAATTCATCAGTATGTCAGTTTGACAATTATCTCCACCAATAATATACTGTACAAAAATGTATATTCACAATTATCTGAAGCAAGTTAAAGATTCACTCTTGGCTGTAATGTCAGTGTTTTATGAGCCTATATATTAATCTGGTACAAAATCATTTCAGATATTATCGCAAAGAAATGTGTTTGACCCAGAGATGAGACTGCTAACAGGTACTACAACTCTGGGTCAGAGTAGACCAGGATGTAATGGAAATGAAGGAGTACTCCACATCCAGCAGATCTCTGGAATTTTAATTTCACTGTCATATGTACTTGTGTGTCATAGCCAGGAGATCACCTTTTAGTAGAGAGTTTTATCCCAACTCCACATGGGATACAATAAGCGTATTCTGAGTTTCGTCAATTGGGGGTTCAGCTGATAGAGATATTCAGAAAACCTATCTCTGGAATGTGTCGTCTTTAATAATAATAATAATCTTAAAACACCTCCTCTAAGCATTCGTACAAATGTTATATAATTAAGGTACTGATTTTTTTTATATTAATGATTTTCGTTAATCATATCGTATTATTTAGTTTGGTAAGGCTTTGAACTGCTCGGTATCTCTTAGTTCAGGTGCCATAGTCAGATGGATATGACAATTTATATCTATCAATACATAAAAATGTGGCTGAACGGCCGTTGAAGCGAACTGAGTGGGTGGTTGACATGGTACCCAGGAGAGATGGTCCTGAGAATTTGAGGATTTTGAAAAGACGGGTAGTTGAAGTTCGACCGTTCAAACGCGCAGCTGGGTTTTTCGGATCTAATCGATGTAGATCAGTTTGTGTCTCTACCGGCAGAGATGGGTTGAGATCTTAAATACCACATGATGCGCTATATGTGTGTGTGTTTGGGGTCGTTTCAGCGTATTTTGGTAAGCATAGGCACTTAAGAATTGTGTCTCTCTCTTCGTGTCGCCAAGGACTGAACGTAAAAAGAAATAAACCTATTCGTATCGGAAACGACAGTCAGCCTGTATTTGTATTGTTGATGTATATTCACACTTTATGAGAATACAACACAAAAATGGTTACACATCGATTTTTTTCTTTTAAAACGTATAATATAGCTATATCATCGAAAACATCGTCGTCTCTTTAGTGAACAACCATTTTCCACTTTTATTTCACGTTCAGAAACATTTCTTAAGTAATTCGGTCGGAATTATTTTTGTGCTGTTGAAATAGGGTTGGCATAATTGTTTTCCTTCTGTTTATAGATTGGTTATACACTATCCGAAAATTCGAATTTTACATTAAGTATCTTCTATTCTAAATATTCTATTTGCCGGGGACAATTTTCCTGATCAACTTCCATCTGAAGAAAAACTATTTTTATCTTTGTCCAGTTTGCGTAAACTTCGTCGCTTGCATGCCAAGAATAATACCGTACGTTCCAACACCGTTTGTAAATATACCGGAACATTCATTCCAGAAACGCTTGTAAATATAACATGGCCTTTAGCTATTTCATGTAGGCGTAAGATATTGCAATATGTCAAGTGGCATTTTTCCAGGAACCATTAATTAGGGACTTGATTTTACTGGCTATTATTACAATGTAATTATTGCTATGTAATGAGTTTCTGTATATATATATATATAGAGAGAGAGAGAGGGGAGGGAGAAAGAGAGAGAGAGAGAGAATTTGATACTAAGGTAACCCGAGCAGGAAAGATTTATTGAGAAACAAAGTCTACGCTATAGCGTTTCGGTTCTAATGAACCATCATCAGGGCTGTGAGGGATGACATTAGTTATGTTAAATCAACGATGAATGTTTAAAACATTTGTACGCAAACCTAGGGAAAAATCTAAATATCGGTTGAAAATTGGACGTTTGATTAGTAAATCAGCGTTTATTCTTGAAATTACGTCACGTGATTTGTTGGGAATATTAAATAGACAGTATGTGTTCCATTTGTTCAATAAGAAAATTTTGAACCAAATGAAAGAAGAAAAAGAAAAAAGGAAAGAAAAAGAAAGAGAAAGAGAGGAAGAAGGATGGAAAAGAAAAGAAGAGGTAAGCGGGTGTAATAAGAGGTAAGAAGATAGAAAGACAGGGGGAGGCGAAAGAAGGGGAGGGAATAAAACAAGCGAAACAAATATGAATAGCAGGCTAATAAAGTAATGTAAATGAAAAGAATTTCTCGAAATTTTTGGATTTTACTCCCTTTTTTACTTCCACGTGTATATATATATATATATATATATATATATATCGTTGATACATAATCAATGCGCTTGCTAATGGTCAGTTTCACGCCAATTCAATCAAGCGGTTCCCAGGGTATTGGTTTCTTTTCTTGATTTAATGTTATATAAATCTTCATGGGTTATTTAATGTAAAATCTATCTTGTAGAAGGATAGTGGTTGAGCTATTTAACTATAGCTGGAGGGATAAGACGTTCATTCTTTTCCGATGGATATTAGTCCAAAAAAGGACGTATTTGCGCGACTGGAGCTGAAACTCACTTACAACGATGTTGTTGGCCCATATGTGAGGTATTACACTACGGGGACTACCCACACGATGGATATCCCTTTATATGATACTGTGAGGAACATGATGGGAAGGATCACCTGTTTTCTAGTACCTCAAGCTTCTTTTTTCAAGCTATTAGCGACCATTCCAAGTGGACCTCGTACAATTGGTATCAGAGTTGCAATCATATTACCCATTTTTTTTTAGTTCTCTAGAAAAAACTAATTATTAGTCCATCTTTTAGTTTTCTTTTATTTTCATTTTTGATTTCACTCTTTAGTCTTCCGGGACGGCAAAGTCCACTATTCGGTAGTTCTTTTTTGTTGTTTTTTTTGTTTTGTTTTTTTGACTATCACTACGTCTGGTCATCTGGTTGAGATTAAATGATCCTTTTTGCATTTCAAAATTCCAGAGAACTTTGTGCATCTCATTCTCCGGGACGGATTCTTGGTTGTGCTTATACCACTTGTTCGTATGATTGAATTTCAACGCTATCTTCAATGTCGGCAATCCTACTTCTTCCTTTTTTTCTTGACATAGAGTCGGTCTATGTCATCTCTAGGATGTAAGGCCTTATGTATCGTAATTACTTTTCTCGTTCTATGGTCTACTTGTTGAAATTCTACCCTCGTCCACTTTAAGAACAGTCCTGAATATCTAACAAGGGAGACAACCCAGGTTTTTATCTCCTTGAGATTCCTGCTGTAGAGCTTGTTTTCAAGAAGCATCTTAAGAAGCGGACCAACCGAGTATTTATCACTTTGATGAGATTTCTGCAGTATAGTATGATTTTAAGTAGTTTTCTCGTTCTCTTAAAATATTTTAAAAGTTTTTTCTTTTATCTCCGTTTGTTTAATGGTGTCCACTTGGAATATTCTAAAGTACTTGTAATATCCTTTTCTTATTTTTTCTCGATTTGATAATTCTATTTCTTCCGTCAATTGTTGTTTTACGCTTCTTATTATAAGGAAGGCATATTTTTCTATACCACATATCCTGGCTGTATATTCTTACTGCATGAACTACGATTTCCAGTTTTTTTGTTTTGTTGTTTCTTTTAATTTTTGGCCAAGAGTTCCGTGTCGTTCTTATACATTGGGTGATTTATATAGTCTTGCGATGTCCTAAGTTTGTAGCTGCACGTGATTTTCTAATTGAGTGGCATAAATACTAATACAAATTGTAATGGTGATAGCGCATCTCTCTGGAATACATCTCTCTGGATTTTTACCTTAGCTAATCTTTTCCTTTCTACTCACAAATTCTATACTCCAGTTTTTCATGGTTTCCTCGATAAACTTTATGACTTTATCAGCTATCTTGTACATTTTGAGACGGATAATTATCTAGCTTTGCGGGACAATATTTTATGCATTTTTATTGTCAACTCATACCAAAGTCACGTTTTTTCTTCTTATTTTGTTTCCTTTGAAGATGTATTGATCAGTGTATGGTAGATCTGTTCCTCTAGTTCTCTCGTACCATCCTTTTTGTTCCGTGGGGAACATTCCGCTGTTTTCTAACGATTAGTATATCTCCTCCCTAAATTGTACAGTTGGGATTTTACATATCATCGGTTGGCCTGTTATGGGTCTACAGTTTTTAGGGACATTTCTTTTTTGGAGTCTTTTTGATTTAGGGAGGTATTTTCTTTGGTCATTCGTTCGGCTATAAGTGTTTCTTTTAAGCATCAATTCCTTTAGATAGCCACACTGTCGTGGATGGAATAATTTTTTTAAAACAGAATCCATGCATGCCATCATGGATTGGTGTTTGAATGAATCAATGTATTATTTTTACTTTAGAACCTTCTTCGTGTTTTTGTAACTGTTTTTTCATGTTGTTTATCCATTCAGTTTTTCTCTTATGTTCTCTTCGCTCCCATATTTTGCTCCAAAATTACTTTTGTATCCGGTTGTTGGTATGTTTTCGTATATTCTTTCCTAATTTGTAGGTAGTATTTCCTTTCGTTGTTTTGGCAAATTCTATTTTTTCCGTATTGTTTGACCCTGTCTCGGTATCTTTATAGTCTTCCTTCGTTCACCAGTAACGTTTGGTTTATCTCCTCAAATTGTATTGTTTGTGTTCTGCTGCTCAATTGAAGGTAATGAGGGCCCATAGGCCTCTGCTGGGTGTTGGTTCTCTCTACAGCGTCTTATCTCCTACTTGACTGACTTCATCTAACTGAGCTTCCTGTTGCACCGGGTTATATCATTTTTTGACACCCACCTGCTTCCTGTGAGCGTGGCATTTGCACGTCCACGGTCAAGGCTATATCTTGATGTCTTCGACCGGATTCATCTGTTTCTCGATTGACGGCTGGGTCAATATGTTACATTTGTTTTAATTGTTTTTCGTTTTTCCTCCAAACAAATTCCTGCATTTTTCCCCTGTCTTATAATGCTTCTTCTTGTTTTCAGTCTAATTTCTCATCCAAGTTCATGTTCTTTTGGGGAGCACCGATTTTATCACAAATTCAACTCCTGCGTAGATTAATTCGTTTGATTCCATGATGTCATTCATTGAGATATGTGTTAATTATTTGTTTATCTTTTCAGTTTCTTCCTCGACTGTTTTCCAGTCTTAGTTCCCAGAGATGGTAATGTGGTCTTCTTCCAGATATAATTCTCTTTAAAATCTCTACATTAATTTTTACTTCTTGCATTAGCGTTTGCTTTTGTGATGTTTCGATGACTTTTAATTTGCTTTTCCATTCTATTCGGGACTTCTTGTTTTTCAGCATTTAGCGTCTTGGTTACTGAATTATAGGCTTGTTGACATGATTCCCTATTTATTTGTTGCTGTATTTTCAATACTTTAAAGCCAGAAAACCAACCTTTCTTTATTATCGTCCTAGCTTGGTCAGGGACTCTTTGGATTATTGTCTTAAATCTAGCGCATTTTTCCCAGATTACAATCCTTTTTTTCTTTATCCTATTACATAGTAAAAGTAAAGTTGGCGACCATAGTCGAGGGTGACCCGAAGGCTCCCTTTTCGATAGCTTACTACACCAAGGTGTAGGGGAGGGCGCTACTCCTTTCCCAGGATTGTTCCACTTTACCCTTGATCCGTACCTTATAATGCTGAGTGTTAAGCAAGGAGGAATCAAGTACCATTTTTTGAGTCTTTGGTATGACTCGACCTGGGATTGAACCCAGGTCTTCCGGGCCATTGGCGAACACTCTAACCGCTAGGCCAATGTGTTATCCTAAAATAATTGTGAAGTGCTTGTTTATCGTCTTCTCTAGTCCATTGTCTACATTGCTGTATCCGATATGAGTGGTTGCTTTGATCATTGCTTGTGTATCTGAAAAAAGAAAAGCCAGCATTCAAAGGATGCCAACAGATCTCCCATGGTGGTAATTATGGGAGCACCTGCCAGTCATGACACTCAAAACATTTGTCAAGGTCCCATGCTGAATTATGTCGTGGTTTTGCATTTTTTTTAAGAGTAGTATATTGTTGGTATACCAGACTAAGGGTTTGTTTATCATCTGTAAACCTGTCATTGATTTGACCAAGTACTTTTTAAAAAAGAGAGCTCTTAACGAGTCAAATGTCATTGCGGGTTTGTTAAATTCTAACTTAGTTAAAGTCTGCAAAGCACTCTTTATTTTTACCCTGTCTGTTATATTTACTTATAACAGATATTTTGCATTTTTAAACCATAAGCTATTTAGTGACATTCTTGAACAGTGATTTGGGCTTATATCATATATAATATATATTATATATTATATTATAAGAATATTATATCATTTGTGTCTTCCTGTTACTGATAAGCAGTTTCGATTAAAAGTTAGTTTCTTTACAAGTAAGATTATTCTATCTTTCTTTTATATTAGCTATTCTATATTTATGCTTTTTTTAGCGCCCCACTTCTTAATTAACATTTCAAATGATTCAAAAATTAAATTTACGTTAAGTATCTTTTTGTATTCAATCGACAAACAACATAAAAATGACTTAAAGACGAACATGTAATTATTTTTCATAGTACAACAAGAGAATTTTAAAATGGATATTTACCCTTTCATTTCTCTTTCGAAAAATTATCACTAATAATATAGAAGTCCTTCGGCTTTTTCTTTCATCCTTCCCTGCAATTTTTTTTAAAGTCCGTCTTCTGAAGAGTGGAATTCCTATCTGTTTCTTTTTTTCGTTTATAAAGTTACCCACGTGACTACAAAGATATTTCTACCTTTCTCTTATGTTAATTCCATACCTATGCATTTTTGCCCCTCCTAATTACCATTTATTATTATTACTATTATAGCCTGCAAATTTTCCTCACCAGCGTTGGCTGATGGTCCTTCACTGGAGTCTAAGTGACAGCAAGTTTCCTCTCTTTTTTGGCAGATCTTAATGATACTGTAGTTTGGATGGACTCTGCTCGTACTTCGATTTCCACCTTTTCCAATCCATTTGACAACTCTTTGGGGATGGTTCCGAGTGCGCCACTTACCGTTGGTATCACCCTCAACATCATGTCTCTGAGCGCTTTTTGTTCTTTGGCAAGATCTAAGTACTTGTCCATCTTTTTGTTTTCTTTGAATTTCACCCGGAGGTACATCGGGATGGTAAAGTCCACCACTCCACAGGTTCGCTTCGGATAGTGTTTTTTTTTTGTTAACCATCAGTAGGCATGGTCTTCTACCTGGAATTATTATTGTCATTATTTTTATTATTTATATTACCACCATCATTATTCTTACCATGGTAATCATTGTTGTTGTTGTTATTTTTGTTGGTGCTGTTTATTTATTTGTACATTTAATTTTGTCCTTTTCGTTGGCTTTTATTCATTCATTTCCTTTCTTTTTATCTATTTATTAATTCATTTATTTTTATTTGTTTGTTTTTTAGTAAATTAGACAAAATACAAATAAAAAATTAATGAGTGGAATTAGACAATGGAAAAAATGAGTGAAGTAAAAATAAATGAAAAAATAGACAAAATTAGTTCCGTACAGTTGATTTTCAGATGAGCTACTATTGAACACGTCTGAATAATGCTAGATTCAACAATTTACGTATGCACTCATTCAAGTCACGTGGCTATTATGCGGCTGACCTACAAAACCACGCAACTCAATCAGGCGTCAAATTAACAAGTAAAAATTTACCGTCGTGTCAGCATTTAGCGAAAAACAACATTCACTAAATTATTCAAAAATTTGGCAAACTTATTTTCGAAGGTCGTCCGAAAAGCCTAAGCCGTCAACAAGAAAAGTGAGCCATATTCATATTTATATATGACACAAGGTCAATTTTTTAAGCGGAGTTTAACAGGTTTGAATTCAGAGTTTTCCTTCTCCTAGACTAGTTGCCTGACCAAGGCTGAAGAACCTAGTCTGCCATACTATTTACCTATAGCTGAAGGGAGAATAATTGGATTCATACCTTTCCCAAGGGTATTATTGCTATGTGAAATGCAATCAGTCTCGTCCGGGATTTGAACACGTGTCGCCGTATCCATTTCCTATTACACCAGCATGAAACTTATCAGCAAATTGATGGTAAGGCTCTATTTCTTGAGACCTAAGAGTGTAGTACTCCTTTATTGCTATAACTACAAGGTCCACAGATCCAGGAATGGTAGAACCCAATAAAGTCAAATCTATGGGTGAAATGGACCTGTTTGAAAATCACTCGTATTCGACTGTGTGCGAAAAAAGAGTTTTCCTTCTCCTAGACTAGTTGCCTCACCAAGGCTGAAGAACACAGTCTGCCCTACTATTTACCCATAGCTGTAGGGAGAATAATTGGATTCATACCTTTCCCAATGGTATTAGTAAGCCATATTGAACATTTTTATTGTAGTAACACACTACTACTTCTTATAAAACTAAAGAAAAAATAATAATTCTGATTTTTGTCATAAAATGAAGGTGACCCAATTACTAAGGTAAAAGGTGTACGACAAATACTCTTGGGAAAGGCATGAACCCCATAATTCTCTGGTACCGCTACTGTTCTTCTTGAAGGATGGCTTTGGTATTAAATAAGCAGCGAGGGCTGATAGGCAATTTAATAAAGAAACAAGATCAAACTACTCAATGATCTGCTGTAATAACAAAAACCACTAGATGACAAGATGTTTTTTCTTGTTAATTAACACAATGTCTTGTCTTCCGTCGGAGATTTTTACAGAAAACCAACTCTAAAAAAGAATATTATTTTACTTTAAAATATCCACCTTGAATTTGATAAGAATTTGCCCAGTAGGCTGGGGCTCTAAAATACAGAGGAGTAAGACATCCCTCAAACGCGTATCCTGGATATGACACTTAACAATCTGATCGTGAGGTTCGAGTAATGTTGGAGCTTTGGGAAAAGCGGAGTACCCAATCATTGCCATCGCTCCCAAGTCCACTTAGGCCCGGAATGGTTGCACCTGGTAGGGTACTATCCATGGCTAAAATAGAACTAAACTGCGTACTTATTCAAAACTGTATTGCTTGAAATAAAACTGTTTTGACATTTAAACTGCGTACTTATGCTAAACTGAATTGTCTTAAATGTAACTGTTTTGACATTTAAACTGCTTACTTACGCTAAACTGAATTGTTTGAATTAGAACTGTTTGACCAAACTGAATAGCTTGAAATAGATATGTTTTTGACAACTAAACTGTGTACTTACACTAAACTAAATTGTTTAAAATAGAACTGTTTATTTGTATAAAAGTGGATTTGGCATTGAATAACCTAAAAAGGTTGATATGCCATAAAGCACAAACAAAGGAACTAATAAGAATGCATTCTATGTTGGATAACTCTATATTCGATCATTTGGTCTTCTGTCGAGAACAGAAAAAAAACCTCTTATCAAGAATTAATACAGATTAGAAGTACTTGACAGCTTCGCTCATCAATTCGATATCTTGACTACACACATATTAACAGACTATTGGTCGAAACCATTTTCAAATTCGCTCTCAGTAATCAAATGCAAAAGAAAAACGAATAAAAATAATTGAAAGTTAAAAATAACTCTCACTTATTGAAGTACACGTTTTCTTTATGGATATTAAGCATCAAGAAAATCACTTTAAAATTGTTTAAATCACGAACTGTAAATAAGAATAGACAGTAGAATCCTCTCAGAATTTTAATTGCTTTTCGAATCACTTTTTTTTTTTTGCAAGGAGGAAGATGCATTTGCAGGAAAAGCTAAACGGTTACAGTAGTCAACGGAGGATATATTCTCGTTGATATCTAGCCAATAGTAGATGTCACGCTTATTTAAATGGAACATTAAA
Organism: Sepioteuthis lessoniana; assembly: GCA_963585895.1. Lineage (NCBI taxonomy): Eukaryota > Metazoa > Mollusca > Cephalopoda > Myopsida > Loliginidae > Sepioteuthis > Sepioteuthis lessoniana. Next base: position 16,422,870 of record OY757909.1, read on the forward strand.
TCACAGTCGAGGGATATTTATAACCAGCATAAATTAAAATATCAATAATTACTAGTGGGCTACGTAGTGAATTCTAAAAGTTGTTGCAATTTTGCCTTTAAAGCAACTTATGGTTTAAGATAATTTTAGCTTTGAACTTGTTCATTTTTGGACATGTTTATCTTTGAACATGTTTATCTCTGAACGTGTTTATACTAATTTTACATTTTGTATGGAAACAGATGTGCAAGTAATGATAGAAATATCAAGACTGAAGGTTTAGCTTCGTTTGGTTTGGTTGGGTTTTATGGCATATCAAGCATCGTAGGTTATTTAATGCCATATCCTGTTCATACATATATATTGAATATATATGAGTTGTAAACACATCCTGTTAATAAAATTCTTAATTGAGCCTCAGCTAATTATTGCACACAGTTAAATGGTTTCAAGTATTACTATCAAATAAGAATAATTCCATTTACAATTAATATTTTGTTTGCACATAGTTAAATAGATATACATCATATGTAAGAGATTAATTTATCAGTAATAACATTTTAGAATGACTTATTTGCTTGCTCACGAGTATTTCTATAGTTTCGAAGCTATTAAATGATTTTAATTATTGTTATATAACATCTATAATTCTATTTCAACATAAGTCATTCGTTAAAGCTAAATGGTTGTTTATTAGGCTATTTTGTTTTACGGAGTTTAAACTCTTTTCGGGTCATTTAACGCGAATTTAAATTTCAAACAATTCAGTTCATTATAAGTAGAGTTTTTGTTTCCAAACAGTTAAATGTCAAAACACTTCTATTTCAAACAATTCAGTTTAGCATAAGAAAATAGTTTAGATCTATTTAAGACATAGACAGGACCCTACCAGGAGCTACCTCTCCGATTCAGAGTGGATCTGGGAGCAATGAAAATAACGGGGTACTCTACATTACTCGATTGTCCGGCATTACTGGAGCCTCACCATCAAAAGGTTTAATATAATATCCAAGACACTCGTTGGGTGGATTGGGGTCTTACTCATCTGCAAAAATCCAGTCGGTGTAGCCGACTGGGCGAGACTGAAGGTTTATTTACTATTTTCTTTTTTCTTTTTATTTTTTTGTTGATTTTTTAAAAAATTTGAATGAGGAAATGTATCTAGAAAAATCACTGCCAGTTTTTTTTTCTTAAATTATGAAACAGTGTCGATATTCTTTAAAAGAATAGCTTTTAATCATTTACAAAGCTTTGTTTAGATGTTGAAAAATGCCGAATAATGATACTCGAATTCACTATTATTATTTTGCTGGTCTGGCTTGTTAAGCACTGAATTATACCAGGCTTTGTTTTGTTTTGTTTTTTTATTTACTAAGCGTTAGTTGAAGAAAAAGACCCGTTAGATAGAGCATCTAAGGAGACCCGAATTCACTATTAATGTTTTGCTAGTCTGACTAAACCGGACATTGGTAGAATGGTTAAAGTGTTCATCAGTGGACCGGGAGACCTGGGGTCAGTCCCAGGTCAAGTCATGCCAAAGACTCAAAAAATGGTACTTGATGCTACCTTGCTTGATAAGGTAAGGATCAAGGGTAAGGTGGAGCAACCCAGGGAAAGGAGTAAGCTCTCCCCTACACCTTGGTGTAGTAGCTATCGAAAAGGGAGCTTTCGCGTCACCCTCGACTAAAGGGAGACAACTTTACTTACTAGTCTGACTAGCTAATCATTGCTACACCTTTTTTCTTATTTATTAATCTTTGTTAAGTTGTGGAAAAAGGTCTGATATATGGAGCATTTAATGATACTTGAAACTGCTTTTAATGTTTTTCTATTCAAGCTTGTTAAATATTAAACCATTCGAATCTTACTATGCTTTTAAGGAAGCGCAATATTGGGTTATTACAATTTTGTCCATACTTCCCTGACCAAGCTTCATGCGACGTTTCGTGAACTGAAAATGTATCTTAAAAGTAACATTTGAGGACGTGGAGGACTTTAAAAGAAATATAACAACGTAAAAAGAGAAGTTGCCAACATGCTCCGAAAAATGGAAATCCCGGTGCAATGAATGTGTTACATGCCAAGGAAAATTTCATGAAGAAAGCAAACATTTTCTTTATTGTGCATGTACGTCGTTGTAAAACCAGCTTGAGTGTGATCCTTTTTGAAACGCAACTCGTTGCTTGTTTGCAATTTCTGTAAATGCATTTGTGAAAGGCATGGACTCAGCACTCCCTCTTCTTCTCAATTCTACAAAGACTTGGTAATGCCTAAAGTAATCTCTAGCATGTCATGATGTCTGACAGAAAAGATATTACGTGACTGTTTGCACCGGCAATCAATTCCCCCATAATTACTTTATCCCAGAAGGCATTTCCAGCAAAGATAGCCACTCTATTCTCTGTTGCCATTGGCGTGAGACATCTGACACATTGAGAGATTTGAAGTTTTGCTTATGACAAATGTGCATTGCAAAGATGTGGTTATATGTGGCCTGTTCTAGAAATATTGATACTATTTACCAACCCCTCCGCTCAGGCAGGATATGACACACGGTCAATTTTTAAGCGGAGTTTAACAGGTTTGAATTCAGAGTTTTCCTTCTCCTAGACTAGTTGCCTAACCAAGGCTGAAGAACCTAGTCTGCCCTACTATTTACCCATAGCTGGAGGGAGAATAATTGGATTCATACCTTCCCCAAGGGTATTAGTGCTATGTGAAATGCAGTCAGTCAGGTCCAGGATTTGAACTCGTGTCGCCGTGTCCATTTCCTACGACGATAACGACTGCACCACGGGCACCTCCAATAAATATTGATTGAAGAAATACAACGACCAAAGTATAATTTCTTTCTTGGAAATAAAAGATTATTTTACTTACGATCCGCTTATCTTGTTACGGGAATTCAGGTTGTTTCTCTTTGTACTTTGGGTGTGTCCTCGTGGTGTAATGGTTACAGCGATGGACTGCGGAATCGTAGTAAGCGAGTTCGTACTCCAGTCGCGCTATTACGTTCACTTTCGGACAAATACCCTTGGGAAAGGTATGAACCCCCTTATCCTCCCAGCTATGGGTTAAATTGTACCACTACTGTTCTTCTAGGAGAATGGCTTTGGCATTAAATAACCTACAAAGGCTGATATGCCAAAGAATTGAGTTTTTCTTTATATATGGGAGGGAGTATAAATGAATTTATGAGGTTTTAAAAGAGCAAACATAAATAATGGGTTGGTCAAACTGAATCAAGAAATTGATTAAATTTTTTTATTTTAAAGATTCCAATGTATTTTTTCCATGCATAAGAAAAGGAAGCTGGAAAATTGTTTTATCTACTATCATTTAAAACTACAATACTGTTAAACACAGACACTTTTTTTTTCCTTTTGTCTCCTTATTATGTTATACTAGTACTGAAAAGTTACAAAATTTAATAGGTGGTGTCCTCGTGGTGTAATGGTTACAGCGATGGACAGCGGAATCGTAGTACGCGAGTTCGTCCCCCAGTCGCGCTATTACGTTCACTTTCGGGCAAATGCCCTTGAGAAAAGTATGAACCCCCTTATCCTCCCAGCTATGGGTTAAATAGTACCGCTAATGTTCTTCTAGGTAAGAAGCTTTAGCATTACATAACCTATAAAGGTTGATATACCATTAAACAAAGAAACCAAACCAATTTAAGTTCTTTCTTTTTATTCATGATTATGGGACTCTTCTTCTTCTTCTTCTTAAAACACTGATGTCTGGTTGACTGCAACTCTCCTCAAGTATCCTAGACTTTTTAAGTCGTGTTCCTGATTTTAGCAGTACAATGATCTGAAGAGTTTCGAATTGTTCTCAGACCCCCGTTTCCCTAGACCCTTTCCCTGGCCTTTAGAGACCGTTCCAAAGCAAAAGTCTCAAACTACTATTGTTATCACGATCTCTTTATTATTATATTTATTTTACTTGCAAGTTTTTTTCAATACAGCATCAGCTGGTGGTCTTTCAAGAGAGTCTCCTCTGATCTCCAGAAATCTTCTCAGTATTCTGAGTTTAACCATACTATAGTCTGTTTGGTCTCATTTCCCTTTCTTATTTCCAATTTCTCCAGTTTTTTTCTCCAATATTTTGTGGCCTATTTCAAGAGTACTAACCACAATTGCTATCCAGGCCGTTCTGTTAGAGCTGTAGTATACGCCAACAGCCTCTTTGAAAAGGGGTAAGACCCTTCCCCCAGCACGAGAGTCCAGGATATAACACAAAACTATCTGATGTGTGCAGATAAACGACTGATGTTGGATTAAATTTTTAGTTTACATAGCTATTTAACTGAGCGCAAATGAAACTATTAGTGTTAGATAGCAATACTTGAAACCATTTACCTGTGTGAAAACAAATAATTTTTGGCTGGTTTACTAATATAAAAGAGTTCGACCCGGATATTACTTTTAGGGTTATATATATATATATATATATCATCATCATAATCCTCATGTCATGCCGCTTGCACGGGTTTCCCTAACTCTCTCTCTCTCTCTCTCTCTCTCTCTCCGTTTCTATTTTTCTTCGCATCCGGCTGGTTTATTAGACTACATCCTTTGTCCGCCAAGAGCTGTTGTAGATAATTTCTTGCTGGCCGTCCAACATTTGCATGTCCATTTGAAGGGGTCCATAGGAAAACGTTGTTTATGAGTTCGTTATTACTTCTCCAGCAGTGTCCCACATATATTGCTCGTCTTATTTGAATGGATTTCCAAATGGGAGGTTGGTGGCTGAAGCACTACTATTTTGTGTGATGTTGCTTCCAGTTTTTGTTCAATATAGTTCGTAGCATTTTTGTGCTATAGCCCTCAGGCCTTTCTCTATACGCTTAGTCAGCGTCCACATGGTGCATCCATAAAGTAGTATGCACACAACCACAACTTGGAAAAAATTGCGTTTTATTTTATTGGATAAGTCTGAATTCCATAAGACCGATAACCTATCGATAACAATCCATGCTTTTGCTAATCGCCCATTGACGTCATTTTCTGTAGATGAGACGCTGCTTCCAAGGTGGGTGAACTTTTTTTTTACTTTCAGAGAACCGCCATTTAATGTAGAGATGACTCCTCTTCGAATAAAGCCCGTACTCCCTTTTCACTGCATTCACATCGTGGCCAATGCCTCTAGTTTCCTGCTCCAGACTGCCGTAGGGATTTCGCCTGGGCGAGTTTATTAGCCAGAAGCGCCATGTCATCAACGTGGTCTGCAGCCGTAATAGTTTGTGCAGGGTAACGTCTGCTTCTTGCCAATTTTATACTTATTCATATTCGAGGTCCTTTCTGAGTCATTTGTTTACTTTGAAATTAAAAGTTGGAGTTAATTATCATTAATTTGTTTAATTATTTTTTTCTTTTGAATCATTTTAATTCTTTTAGGAGGGAGGAATAGCTTAATTACTTTCTAAAAAATAGTCCGACATCCAGTAATATTGTACGTCACATTTGAAGATTGCAGCTTTTACTCAAATATATGAAGAGATTTCTCAAAAGTTTGTCATGTGCGAGTATGAAATCATTTATTTATTAAGGTTTTATCCAACTGTTCTTGTTTATATTCGAGCATATTTCTTATTTTATAATGATTAATTTTGATAATATATATATATATATATATATATATATATATGTATATAGCGAGTTAAGTACTGGTTGCTACAAGGCTCTTCAAATGAATTGAGCTCTCGGTAGCCATTAAGCGGATATATGTAAACAAAACAAATGTGATACATAAGCGTTTAAATTTACTTCGCTTGCGCTGGTTTCCTCGTGGCTGTGTTGTAGAATTTTGGATTGGCGTTTCAGTCAGCCAGGTTTCGATCCCACCTCCGGGAATCTAGCCACACTGAAGAGTTGTGATACAACGAAACTGTCTGTCTGTGAATGACTATATATATATATATATATATCGGACATTGGCCTAGCGGTTAGAGTGTTCGCCAATCGCCCGGGAGACCTGGGTTCAATCCCAGGTCGAGTCATACCAAAGACTCAAAAAATGGTACTTGATGCCTCCTTGCTTAACACACAGCATTGTAAGGTACGGATCAAGGGTAAAGTGGAGCGTCCTCCCCTACACCTTGGTATAGTAAACTATCGAAAAAGGGAGCCTTCGGATCACCCTCGACTATGGTCGCCTACTTTACTTTATATATATAAGATATCACAACCATAGAAGTAGTTTTGTACATTAAATGTATGAACACATAACCAGTTTATCTAACTACATAAGGGAAATTAAAAAGAAGCAAAATATTGAACGTATATTACAATAGGAGATTAAAAATAAAGCCGTAAATATAAGGCTGGTGATAAATACTGTCGCCTATGTCGGGTGGAAAAAATTGGTTTGGTTTAGTTTCTTTGTTTAATGGCATATCAACATTTGTAGGTTATCTAATGCCAAAGCCATCTTCCTAGAAGAACAGTAGTGGTACTATTTAACTCATAGCTGGAAGGATAAGGGGGTTCATACCTTTCCCAAGGGTATTTGCCTAAAAGTGAACGTAATAGCGCAACTGGAGTACGAACTCGCTTACAACGATTTGCGGAACCGTCCATCGCTTTAACCATTACTCCACAAGGACAACCCATATGTAGTGTTTAATGTGCTTGATTGTGACAACTTCATAAGCGAATTCGAACTTTATTAGCTGAATTACTTTCTCTTTTGGACTAATACCTTTGAAAAAGTTTGAATCCCTTTATCACCTCAGCTATTAAACTTCTACTGGGATGGCTTTCACATTAACTAACCCACGATGCTTTATATGCCATTAAAACACAGAACCTAGCTAATCTTACTTATTCGCATAAAAATAATGATTGAGACTATTATAGCAGAGCACGTATAAAACCAATGACTAGATTTATAAACACAATGCATCTGCTGCTAAAGTTTCGTGTGTTTTACATAATCATCAAACGGGTGTGTGATAAAGGTGGCCTGTCAAGCGTCTATATAGTTTAAGAAATTGTTGAGATATCTACACCAAGATATGGCCCTGCCGGCTGGCGCTGCAGAATACATCAACTGCATCTCTGCAGAAGAGAGAAGACTTGAGTATTCTAGATATGACGCTAAATAATCTGATGGTGAGGCTCCAGTAATTCTGGAGCTTTGGGGAATGCGGAGTACCCATTTATTGTCATTTATTGTCATCGCTTCCTGGTCCACTTTGGCCCAAAGTGGTAGCACATGATAGGATCCTATCTATGGATGAAACAGAAGCAAACAGTGTACTTATGCTAAACTGAATTGTTTGAAGTAGAACTGTTATTATATTTACACTGTTATTATGCTAAAATGAATTTTTTGAAATAGAACTTTTAAAAAAAATTTAAACTGCGTACTTATGCTAAACTGAATTGTTTGAAAATGGATAAAATAGAACTAAGCTGCGTAGTTACGTAAAACTGAATTGTTTGAAAAAACTATCCAAGTTAGAAGAACCAGACATGCAGGACACTGCTGGAGAAGCAGGGACGAGCTCATAAGTGATGTACTCCTATGGACCCTAAGATGTTGATTATCCTTTCAGGTCTGGGTTAAATAGAACTCGTGGTGTAATGGTTAAAGCGATGGACTGCGAAATCGCAGTACACGAGTTCGTACTCCAGTCGTTCAATTACGTTCACTTTCGGACAAATACCCTTGGGAAATGTATGAACCCCCTTATCCTCCCAGCTATTGGTTAAATAGTACCACTACTGTTCTTCTAGGAGAATGGCTTTGGCATTAAATAACCTATAAAGGTTGATAAGCCATTAAACAAAGAAACCAAACCAAACCAAACCATGTTGATTTGGTCGGTTTCTTTGTCTAATGACATATTACCTTCGTGTTTTTTTGTTTGTTTTTTTTAAACCAAAGCCATCATAGCTCATGAACATTAGTGATAACCTTTAAGACAAACGGGAAAAGAAGTTCATACAACCCCAAAGAGTATATGTCCGAAAATGAACGTATCTCCGAAACTGGAGTTCGAACTCACTCACTTTGTCGTATGAAATGAAGAAAAAGTTCTAAATTAAAATTGCTTTTTTGCCACATCTGGTGGTGTATCGGTTAGCAAGCTGGACTAGTAAATCTACACGACTGAGTTCGAGTCTCATTGGGCGTCCCTTTCATTCGGCCTTGTGCCACATCGAAGGAAAGAGCTTTGTAAATTACTAAATTAAAATTGTTTTCTGTCAAATAGAAAACCCAATGAAAGTAACTTATTTCCCGGCATCAAAGATGCTGTGACGTCAAGGACGCTCCCAAAATTAACAACGACACAAGACCAGAAGTATAGGGCTGATAGTTTGAATCGAACTCACTAACAATAGTCTATTAATCTGTCTTTTCTAACAATTTTACCGCCTTAGGTGGCTGTTGACTTTAAATGTGAATCATGAAATTTTGAGTAAAATGGTATAAATATAAGAATGAATTGATAAATAAGAATAAGGTCTAAATATTTTCAACTCACAAACATCCAGAATAATATTAGGGAAAATGGTTTCACTTATTGTGACAAAGTGACGCTGGTAAGCTGTTGCAATCAAGAAAGGGGACACACCTGCAGATGTTTATTTAATTTCGCTTAACAAACGAAATTTTTTTTTCAGTAAGAGAGAATGTTCCTTTTTGTTGTTTTTTTAATCTCCGTGGCTTTTGAAAATTGATGGGCATGATTGATAATCTTTGATTTCTTTGTATAATGGCACATTAACCTTCGTGGGTTATTTAATAGCAAAGTCATCCTGGTTGAAGAAAAGTAATGGCACTATTTAAGCCATAGTTTGGGTAAAAAAGTTTTCCAACTTTTCCAAAAGGTATTTATCCGAAAGTAAATGGGATACGACGATTGGAGTTCGAACTCGCTTATTGCACTTTCACAGTCAAGCACATTAGCCACTACGTGTATTTGTCACACGTCCAACCATACGGGCCATTTTGACACCAGGTCTTTTTAAGTTTGGTCCGGGAGCAGAACCGTAGCCCAGACACGCCCGACATTCCCAAAAATGCCAGGGGCCCCATCGGAATTCCCTTAAAAAAGGGGCACCTCAGCCGCCAGGCCATAAACCTAGTCCTTCCGAAGAAGGTTGGAACCTTTTTCAAATGTATTAGTGCTCGCTTAAATGTTAACAGCCTCGTCTAGGATTTGAACTTTGGTCACCGTGTTCATTTTCAACAATGGCAACTATTACTCCATCATATATATAGTCTTTTCCTCTCTCTCTCTCTCTCTCTCTCTCTCTCTCTCTCTCTCTCTCTCTCTCTCTCTCTATCAATCTATGATATTTTCCTATCTTTCTATGTACCTCTCTTTATCTCTCTCTATCTATAGTCTTTTCCGATCTTTCTGTTTACCCGCCTTTCTCTCTCGTTATATATATAATCTCTTCCTTTTTATATATATCTCTCCCTCTCTCTCCCTTTCTCTCTATCTCTCTATCAATCTCTCTATAATATTTTCGTATCTTTCTGTTTACCTCTCTCTCTTATATATTCTGTTTCTACCTCTGTCTAAGTGCATTGATCTTTCACACTATCTCTCTATCTATCTATTATGATATTATTTCCATTTACTATTTTATTTATTTCTTGCATTTAATTTAAAGACAATATGGAAGGTTAGTTTGCAATCCAACATAGATATCTTACCCCTGGAGTTAGAATAGACACTCGAATAACCTAACTCTCTCCATCACGGACGTTAGAAAAATTTTGAACACAGTTTTGTTTGTTTTTTTAAATAGGTAAACGTGTTGTATAGCTGTAACAAATATACAACCATACACATATACACGCGGAAACATAATCAACAATAATGACGAGCGAACACACTTCCTTGGAAAAATGTACCTCTCACACTTTATTCGAAATGGTTGCGAAAGGGTTACGAAAGGGTTATGTGTGAGAGATGAGTTGGAGACTGAACAGAGACTGCAACATATTGACCCCCCCCCAGTTCCTCTGTCTTTTGCAGCACTTCTCTCTCGTTCTGCTGGGCTGCTCAACCGGGGGCCCTGAGAGCCCAGCCCTCTGCTGAGAGCTGGTTTTCACTGCTTCGAACTGCAACAACTGACTCCAAACTAATTGAACTTCCTGTCGCACCGGGTTATACCATTGTTTGACGGCCACCTGCTTCCTGTGAGCGTCGCATCTGCACCCAATTCAAAGCGTCCACAGTCAAGTTTATACCCTGATATCTTCGACCGGATTCACCTGTTCCTTGATCGACGGCTGGGTCGGAGGTCAATATGTTACAAACTTTACAGTTTGAAAATAAGTCTACATTACACAGCAATGATAATTAACTATAAGGGTTTCATCTTATCTGATATATCCATATGTACGTTAACTTGACAATGACTTTTATGACTTCTGAATGGACGAAGTGTTTCCTTTTCATTAAGAATTTTGCAACCGTTGAAGGAACAGAAGCAAGTGGCCAGATGTGAAATAAAAGAAAACCATTTACTATAAGATTCATGGAACTGTACCTCTCTAACTTCCCATTAACCTCTAAGCATGGGCAAAGCGTAACATTGCTGGTCAGGTGACCCCTTCTTGTCATTTGGAAATATAACAAAGTCATTTTCAGGGTTATATTAGATATAATTTGCTGTCAAAATTCATAGTTTCAGAAAACAGTCTTTAGATGTGTGGCTACAAAGAAATTGCTGAGAAACTTCAGCGAAAAGTTCCAAAGAAAAATTACACGGCAGTTTCGAAGAGCTATTTGAGAAAGTGGAAACTCAGGAAAAAATACGTTTGATAAATTTGATGACTTTTTTTTTAAATATATCTTAACAGCTGAAAGAATTTCTTCGTGCACTGATATCAAATTATGCAAGCATTGCCATTATCCTATTAGCTGTGAGTATTACATTTACAAACGAAGAAGAAAAAGAAGAAGCAGAAAAACAAAGTTAGTTATCGCGCTGCTAATGCAAAAATTAATATTGATGATGAGCCACACGATGCCTAGCTGAAATTACCAATAAAAGTATCGGTTTACAGAATTCTATGTCTTGCAAGTTATGCGTGAATCCTGAAAAGAATCCATACCTGACAAAAGATGCGACTTTGTATCAATTTGATCAACTACTTATGAGGGAACTTTGTCATAGCGTTATTACTAGCAAGTACTGTCATCTAATACAAATAATTCACTCTAATATAAGTCGTAAGAGATCAGTTATTTCTGAATTCGAACCTCACTAGCTGACCATACATGCTAAATTGTACTTATCTGAGCTTAGTTTATTATTTGGGGCACCACACCATGGTGTAATGGCTAACAATCTATTATATCTATAACAAGTGAGTGCTGAGTTTGATCGTCACTGGGTGCCCATACTTGCCACCTTATACAGAAATGACATCAGCTTAGTAATTATTTGGAGCACCAAAACATAGTACGATGATTAAGTATCTCGTTTATAAGATCGTTTACTCCTGGGTGCTCATAGTTGCCATCTTATACAAGGTAAAAGATAACCAAAAATAAATTATTTAGGGCACAATGTTGTATAGCCGTGATACATCTATACGTATACACATTTCTAAACGTATATATATATATATATATATATATATATATATATATATATATATGCGGAAACATAATCAACAATAATGACGAACGAACACACTTCTTTAGAAAAATATACCTCTCACACTTTATTCTCGAAAGGGTTGCGAAAGGGTTGTGAAAGGTTTGTGTGTGAGAGGTGAGTTGAAGACTGAACAGACTGCAACATATTGACCCCCAGTTCCTCTGACTATAGCAGCACTCCTTTTCTCATTCTGCTGGGCTGCTCAACCGGGGGTCCTGAGGGCCAAAGCCCTCTGCTGGGAGCTTGTTCTCACTGCCTCGAACTGCAACTGACTCCAACTCACTCGAACTCTCTGTGGCACCGGCTTATATAATTGTTTGACACCCACCTGCTTCTTGTGGGCGTTTCATCTGCACCGAATTCAACCCGTCCACAATCATTGTGATATCTTCGACTGGATGCACCTGTTTCTCGATTAACAGCTGGGTCGAAGGCCAATATGTTACAACAACAGCCTTGTATAA
>OY757909.1:16439948-16552448 GCA_963585895.1 Sepioteuthis lessoniana
ACAGTTGAATAATAGATTAGTCCAATCTTTTATTTCGTTCGAAATGTAGATTATTTTAAAAAAATAAAATCTTTCTGAAATTGATGTGTTTAGCTGAAGTCAACTGAGTTTGATTGACAGGTTCTAACATCTAAGGTCAGTTGAGAAATACTCATTTGGAAATTTTAAGATAATATGACTACGAATTTGGAGTATATATATATATATATATATTGGATGCACTACTTAATATTAAACAAGTCCTGGCGGCAACACCCCACAAGGCACCAACTATACGGCCACCTGCCTCCCACCATAAAGACTATCCAAGTTAGACGAACTAGACATGCAGGACGCTGCTGGAGAAGCAAAGACAAGCTCATAAGTAATGTACTCCTATGGTCCTTCACATATGGCCGAGCAAAAGCAGGACGGCCAGCTAGAACATACATACAGCAGCTATGTGAGGATACGGGATGTAGCCCTGAAGACTTGCCGGAGGCGATATCTATGCTAGCGGCACGACATGATGATGATATATATATATTACGTAATAATGATAAATAAAGAGTGGTCAATATCGGTGATGTATATCTAAGTTTCTGTAGGTTAGATGCAAAAATCTATAGCTCTTATTGACTGCTTTTCAGCCAAAGGATGGTATTGATGATCGCATTGGTGAGAAACAGACATTTAGTCAGCGCCACTGACACACTCTCTCTCTCTCACTATATATATACGTTGGTTAAAACTATCGACACTGAGCTTTTATTTATTTTATTTTAACGAAGACAGATGTTTACCAAATAAATTTCTCTTATGAAGTGTAAAGTTTATGACGAATCAGCGCCAACACTCAATACATTTTTAAGTCATTGTTGGCCGTGAAACACAGAAGTGTGCAACCGATGAAATCTCCATAATCATCACACCTGATTCGGTTTCCTAAGCAAAGATTCGTCAGATAGTTTAGATTTAAAGATGTAGACATTGAAAAGAACAGCCAAGATACCCAATATATTAATAGGAAGAGGCAAAAAGGTGCTTTGTCTCTTAGGAATCTTGCAGGATTTTCTTGGACTCCAAAGGAACTATCTTAACGAATTCTTAAGTGTTCATCAGAGTTCATTTCCATCTTCGTAAATTCTGTGACATTCACGATATTGATGAGCACATAAGGTGTCTCTCTCTCTCTATATATATATATATATCATCATTATCATTTGATGCTAACAGGAATTTTCCTGAGTCTCTCAAGCCATTCGTTTTATCATCCATCACGTCGGGCAGGTCTTCTAGACTACATCCTATGTCCGTACAGAGCTAATTATTGATAAGTTCAAGTTGGTCGTCCAATACTTGCATGTCCGTGTGATGGGGTCTATTGGAGAACATCGCTTATGAGTTTGTTCATACTTCTCCAGTAGTGTCCCCCATGTCTTATCCGTCTTATTTGGATGGTTTTAGAGATGAGAGTTTGGTAGCCGTGAAGCTGCTATTTAGAATGATGTTGCTTAGATGATTGTTCAGTATAGCTCGTATCATTCTAGTGTAATTCCTGTCTAGGCTTTCCTCTATACACTTAGTCAGCATCCATGTGGAGCATCCATAGAGCAGAAATTACACGACCGATCCTTGAAAAAAATTGCATATATATATCATCATCATCATCATCATCATATCGCGCTGGTAGCACGGATATCCCTGACCCTCTCTCGCCACTCCTCCCTATCGTTCATCGCCCTAGGTAGGTCTTCAGCACAACATCCCGTATCCTCACATAGCTGCTGAATGTATGTTCGTGCTGGTCGTCCTGCTTTTGCACGGCCATGTGTGGGGGTCCATAAGAGTACATCACTTTTGAGTTCGTCCCTGCTTCTCCAGCAGTGTCCTGCATGTCTGGCTCGTCTAACTTGAATAGTTTTCGTGATAGGGGGTAGGTGGCCGTACAGTTGGTGTCTTGTGGGGTGTTGCCGCCAGGATATATATATATATATATATATATTTATGTGTGTGTGTGTGTGTGTGCGTATGCATGCTGGTGTATTTGAATTGAATGAGACATTTTGACATTTAAATCCTCATTTTATCTACAAAGGCGTTGAGATTAATAGATAATTTTAAGGTTAACGAAAAATAAAACAAACACAAATTTTGTATATTTATTTATGTTTAGATAGAATATCGCAAACTAAACGTATGGAGAAAAAGCCTGACTGTAATTACACAAGAATGCTACGAGCTGTATTGAACAAGTCCTGGAAGCAACACTCCACAAAACAGCAGCTGTACGGCCACTAACTATCCATCACGAAAACTTTCCAAGTTAGACGAACCAGACATACTGGACACTGCTTGAGAAGTAAGGTCAAACTCAAAAGTGATGTACTCCTGTGGACCCTTTCACATGGACCAGCCAAGGTAGGACGACTAGCTAGAACAACAGCTCTTTGCCAATGCAGGATATAGCCTGGAAGACCTCCTGGGAGTGATGGACGACAGAGACGGCAGGCGAAAGAGGATCAGGGAGATCCGTTCTAGCTATATGACATGATGACGATGAAATAGAAGATAACTTGAAAAGAGCATGACTTTTGACCGGGATAATTTCAGAACTAAATTCTTCTGGACATCAAATGGAAAATAACCCAATCCCCAAACTAAAATAAAACATTTTTTTATATTTTTAACCGCATCAAAGGTCTTCAATTACCAACATTCAACACTTTAAAGATCTAATTCATCTAAATCTATTCAATGTACAAAGAAGTAAGACGATCTAACAATGATTTACTATGGAACCAGGATTAGAAAACTTGAGTTCGAACGCCGTCTATGGTCCGTTATGTTTACTTCATACAAATAAGTTTTATATAAGAAAAAATTAATCTTTCGTGCAATCATTGTTGGGAATGGAATCAGCGACACAAGTTCAAGTCCTTGACTAGGCTCTTTGAGTTTCACTTCGCTTAAATTCCCTTGTTAATGGCATGAATACAACTATTTGTATAAATATACAGTATACTATAGACCATACCGTGCTTCACCCTTGTTTAAACAACCAGTCTAGAAGAAAAAAAAACTCTTTATTCAAACTTGCTTTGTTCCGCTTAAAAACTGGCCTTATGTCACATCCTTCCAGTGGTGAAGGAGTTCAGCGAATCTATAAATGTACGTGGTGAATTCAATAAGTTTCCAGACATCTTTGTATTGGCATTTAAAATTGTCTTAGACTCTTGAAAATTCACTATGTTATTGCTATACATCTTATGAGATGACTGATTAATTTTCATGATTTCAGGTTCAAATGAACAGCTACAGCAGCAATCAGAATACACCCAACTAAAGCCTGATTGTCACAGCAGGTGAATTTCAAAAATGCAATCTGGACGTGAAGAAAAACGATATGCAATAAAAGTGTGTTTTAAACTTGAAAAGAAAAATGCCTAGGAAACGTATGGAATGCTTCAGACTCCTTTTGGAGCATCTCGCATGAATAGAGCATCAGTTTTTGAGTGTCATAAGAGATTCAAGGAAGGCAGGGAGTCTGTGAGGGGTGATGAGAGGTGTGGGAGGAGTAAGGAAGTCAATAAACCTCAATTGATTGGCCAAAGGGTTAGGGTTAGGATTACTATGTTGAGGTTTTAAGGGAGTTCAGAAAGAAATTCCATCGGAAGAGGACAACACTCTTCAAATCGGGTCAGTGGGATTTCCACCAGGGCAATGCACCAGTCCATAACGCCATTCTTGTCACAGACTATTTGACCAAGATGGCCATCAAGACAGTTCCGTACCGTCCTTATTGTCCAGACTTGCCCCCCCTGTGACTTTTGGCTATTCCCCAAGCTCAGAGGCTGTCGTTATGAGACGATTGAGGGGAGGAAAGAGGCTGTGACGAAGGTCATTGACACGCTTACACAAGAGGACTTCCATGAGGCCTTCCCAAAGTTGTTGGAACGGTACAAGTGCATTACAGCTGGAGGAGATTACTTCGAAGGGGACTAGAGTTTCATGTGTGTACTATCAATAAAAGTGCCCATACGAAAAGTCTGGAAACCACTCTTCCATCACCAGATTGCATTAGAAATATTTCATAACTGGCATGTCAACTGTTGCCAGAAGAAAACATGTAATTGTGAAAATAGCAAAACAACAATTTTTTACCTGCTGAAAGATATTAACTCAGATATATTATTATTATCATTTACTCAATAGAGTTTTTCACATCAGCGTTAGCTGATGGTCTTTCACTGGAGTTTGAGTGACAGCAAGTCTCCTCAAGTCTCCAGGACTCTTCTCAGTATTCTGGCCGTTCTCAGCAATGCAGTAGTTTCGATGGTCTCTATTCGGCCGCCAACTTCCAAGTCCTCCAGTGTCTTTAGTAAACCTTTAGTTACTGTTCCAAACGCACCAATTACAATTGGTATAATTGTCACCAGCATGTTCCATAGTTTTTCACTTCCCTTGCAAGGTCGAGGTACTTATTCTTCTTTTCACATTCTTTCAGTTTTATTCTGTGGTCAGCAGGGACAGCAAAGTCGACAATTTTGCAAGTTCTCTTTATTATTATTATTATTATTATTATTATTATTATTATTATTATAAGGTCTGGTCTTCTGGCCGAGATTAGTTGAACCCTGTGTATGCCGAAGTCCCATAGGAGTTTATGTGTGTTATTTTCTAGGACAGGTGCTGGGTTATGCATATACCATTTGCTGGTATGGTCAAATTTAAATTTCTTGCACATCTCCCAGGGGATCACCTTGTCGATCCAGTCGTGTTTAGTCTTATATTCCTTCTGCGCTAATTTGCTGCATTCGCTTTATATGTGATTGATGGTTTCATCTCTGTCAAGGCATAGCCAATATTTGCTATTTTGCTGCGCCTTATCTACTCTCACTTTGATATGATTGGTTCCAAATTCCATTCCTATGTTCTGACTGTATATTCTAGCGGCGTGGATGAGAGTTTCCAGTTGTTTTGTTTTTTTGTTGTTTTTTTTTTCATTTTTTGCAAATAGTTTTATGTCATCCTTGTACATTAAATGATTAGTTCGTACTCCAGTCGCGCTATTACGTTCACTTTCCCGCAAATACCCTTGGGAAAAGTATGAACCCCCTTATCCTCCCAGCTATGGGTTAAATAGTATCACTACTGTTCTTCTAGGAGAATGGCTTTGGCATTAAATAACCTACAAAGGATGATATGCCATTAAACAAAGAAACCAAACCAAATCAAATGATTGATTTTTTCCTGCGATCTACTAAGTTTGTATCCGGCTGTGTATTTTTTAAGTATGTGGTTAAGTGGCATCATGACAATTATGAATAGTAAGGGTGATTGATCATCTCTTTGGAAAATACCTCATTGGATTTTTGCTTCAGCTAAGCTTCTTCCTCCTGTTTTCAATTCCACTCTCTAGGTTTTCATGGTTTTGTCGATGAAGTTTATTATTATTATTATTATTAAATCAATTTAGAGGACAATTGCAATGCGAAATAATAATTATTTGAGTCTAATTAATTTCAAAGTAAAAATGTCATTGTCAGAGACTTCTTTTTAATGAACACGATGTTGGATGATCAATTTTTTGGACGTTGTAAACATCGTGTCACTTGGTGCGTTAGAACACCATGTTGGTTGTTGTAACCATGGTGTCGTGTGGGATGTTTAAACACCATGCGAAAGAGACGTGACTTCACTTGACCTAATCAATTTCATTCTATATTTCATTTTATTTTATTTTTTACTTTTATTTTTTAAACTTAAATATGTATTTAAAATGTGCATGTTAACGATATATTCAGTCTTTAATTCTAACCTACTGTTAATCTGAGGGTCAAACTTAGCTTGTGATAAAGCCTCCTTAATTCTGATATTACCAACATTACGTACTATTGTTTCTCTTTTAATGGGAAAATTATTATCATCATTTTGGCATTTAATTAAATGTTTATGGATATATATATATATATATATATATATAAACATTTAATTTATCATCATCATCATTATCGTGTTGCGCTATCAGTTTGGATATCCCGGACCCTTTCTCGCCACCCTTCCCTATCGTTCATTGCTTCCGGCAGGTCCTCAGGGCTACATCCCGTATCGGCACAGAGCTGCCCTATGTAGGTTCGATCTGGCTTTGCTAGTCGATATGAAGGGGTCTACTGGAGTACGTCACATGAGCTCGTCCCTACTTCTCCTGCAGTTCCTGCATGTCTGTTTTGTCTAATTTTGATAATTTTAGTGATGGGTGGTTGGTTTCCGTACAGCTGCTGCTGTGTGGGGTGCTGTCTCCATGACTTGTTCAATATTACCCGCAGCATTCTTGTGTAATTGCCGTCAAGCTTTTTCATATGTTTAATTAGCGTCCATGTAGTGCATCCATATAGAAGTATCGACACGATCGCTGTTTGGAAGAAACTGCGTTTCATTTTATCGGTCAGGTCTGACTTCCATATGACCAATAGCCTATCGATAGCTGTGCATGCCTTCGCTAGTTGCATATCGATGTCCGTCTCGGTTGATGAAACACTGCTCCTTAGGTAGGTGAACTTATTCACTAGTTTCAGAGAGTTGCCGTTTAGTGTGGAGATGTCGCCTGTTTGATTAAAGCACATATATTCCGTCTTGTGTGCATTGACATGAAGGCCGATGCCTGCAGTGGCTCGTTTGTCACGGCAAAAATACGACTGAGCCAACGAAAGAATGCGACCCGAACAAAGACTACCGTATACTATAACAGGGCCCTGCTTAATAACAGGGATAATAGAGATAAATATGCGTTAGCACAAAGAAACAAATACAATGCTCTACAGGAATAGATGGAAACACATATTCCGAATGAAGGGAATGAGAATTTTGTCAACGCCCACTTAGAAGCAGCAGCGGAATTCATTCCAACTAAACAAAGAAGAAAATCTTGAGTTCCATGGGAGACATTAGTAGTTAGAGAAATTCGTACAGACGTGAAAACTGCCTCCAAATGCCACAGGAAGAACCCAACCAATACTAAGGCACTAATCACGAGAATTATAAGTAAGCAATTAGACATCAAACGTGGACCGTTGACTCAAGAAGAACTCTAAATCGGAGAAAAATTAAAAATAAAAAAGCAGCAGGGCTCGATGAAATACCCCCAGAAGTTTGAAAGACCAGCAAATTCGACGACCTCCTGCTCCGACACTGTAATGCCGTATATGATCAAAATCCTATAGACAGGTGGATGACGGGATGCATCCTCCCCTTCCTTAAAAGAGGCAACCTCGTATTAGCCAAGAACTACTGAGGTATAACACTTACGTCCATAACGGACAAGATATACAATGTCCTACTACGCAACCGCATAGAACCCAAAACTGACAATATACTAAGGAAGAACCAAAAATGGCTTCTGGATAAATAGATCCACGACTTCACAAATTTTGACTCTGTTGAATTCTTGAAGGTGTACACGCAAAAAACCTCCAGGCAACAATATTATTTGTTGACTTTTTAAAGGCCTTTGACTCCGTTCACATTCCAAAGATGGAGCAAATTCTAATCGCCTACGGCCTACAAAAAGAAGCAGTCACAGACATAATAAAATACTATAGAACCTCTAAAATAAAAGTCCATTCTCCGGATGGAGACACAGACTACTTCGACATTGTAGCAGGTGTACTGCAAGGAGACACATTAGCCCCATACCTCTTTATCATCTGTCTAGACTACGTGCTTAGAACATTTATCGATAAAATCAAAGAAAACTGTTTCAAGCTAACAAAAGAAGGAGAAGGTACCCCGCAAAAACAGTTACCGACGCCGACTACGCCGATGATATAGTGCTTCTGGCAAATGCACCAGCGCAAGCCAAAACGTTTAATTTATATATATATATATATATATATATATATATATATATATATATGTTCTTCCTGCTTCATCCACGATACTAAGTAGTAAGACATATAACTAACAAAGAATTAGGGTTAGGTCATCTATTTTTCAAATTTAGGTCAGAATTTGCATATTTTATTTCAAGTTGTTTATTACGGAAATAATCGGCAAAAAATTAGATGAAAATAAATGGATGCTTTATAAATACATTTTAATCTAATCATTTTAACACTCCTTTCTTTCTTTTTAAATAAGCGACCAGTTTATTGTTAGCTGTTGCATAATCATTCTCGCCTGCGATAGAATTTGATCATTATTTTGCACGCAAGCCTAAGCATATATATATATATATATATATATCAGATTGAGTCATAAGTAATTTTCATATAACTAAAATTAATTTATACATTAATAATTCAGCAATGAATTAATTTCTATGAATAGAATATTTGCCATTATTTTGAATCACCTCTTGCCATTTTTCATGTCGTTTGTTAATACCTCTCACGTAAAATTCAGTTAGTTTAGAACTCAAGGTATTTCCCACAAAAATTTTCACCATTTTTTTTTAAAGAAAATTCTTCGTCATTTAAAGCATTTTGTTGTGAATAAAAAAGAAAGAAATCACTTGCTGCAAGTTCTGGGCAATATGATGGATGAAAAAGAACAAAACATCCTAAATCCAGTATTTTTTCCTTGCGTTATTCTTACTGAATGATGCCTTGTATTATCTAAAGAACTACTACTTTTCTCCTATTAACAAGTGCAGAGCATTTTCTTAGAATATTTTCATTCCCACCTTGCAACTATTGAGTGTAAAGATCTTCATTGAGCGTCTGATTTCGCTTTAAAAACTCATAATGTATAATACCGCAATGATCCCACCATACACACAGCATAACTTTTCTCTTATGTAGGCAGCGGTGATTTATACTAATCAATTCACTGATTTTTGCGTTACACATATTCAAAAAGACCCATTTTTCTTTATCTATAATGATATTCTTGTAAAACGTTTTTTTTCGTATCCATGAGAGAAAGCTTACCAATATAAACATGCGATAATCTTCTTTTTTTTTCTCTCTCTCTCTAAATTTATGATGAAGCCATACGACCAGCTTGCTCACTTTTCCTCTCTTTTCAACTAGAGTCAGATTCGCAGTTGTGAATTTGGATGTGTTGATGTCAAGGGTTTATTCTTGAGTACTTTTTCACTAAGTGCATTCTTAAATTCTCTGAAATCATCTTCAGGGAGGTCTGATGAGCGTCTTGTTTTGGATTCATCTACCAATTGTGCATCATCAGAACAAAATTTGAAAAACCAGCTTCCGACTTGGCAGCTGATATCATATATTGACCCTCGACCGAGTCGTCACTCAAGAGATGCGCAGGTGTAAATAAGCGGAAGAACAGCGGAAGCAGGTATACGTTAAACAATAATATAACTAGGGCACAGACGGCTTGAGTCAGTTGGAGATAGGATGTCTGCGGAGTGAGAACTAGCTCCAGACAGAGGGTTTGGGCCCTCAGTGGTGACCCACGGTTGAGCAACCCAGCCAAGATGAGAAAAAGTGCTACTATGGTCAAAGAAGAACTTGGGTCAAATAGCAGTCTGTGCCCGTCTCCAGCTCATCTCTCACACACAACAAAGAAACATCACCATTTCGAGAATAAAGTGTGAGAGAATATATTTTTATTAGAAGCGTGTTCGTTCATTCATTGAAGTCGTCATTATTGTTGACTATGTTTCCACATGTATATGTATATGTATTATGGTATACAACACTAACAAGGAAACCTTGACTATCAGCCAATCAAATTTTCTCAGCTGTTTCTGTAGCGTTTTTATTACTCTAAAACTCCCAAAATTTTACTTATTACATATGTGCTTTTATTTTTTTTTCCATTTTAGGAACATGAGATCATAGATAAAACTATGATGCACACTCTTTTACTACTGAAATAAGAATGAACGATGAAGTCACTCTTTATCAAGTAATTTTCTGTCTTCTTTAAAACATTTGAAGTTTTGTACCATAGCCAGATACGGATATGGCTACGCGAAACGTACATAAAATGTTCATATATATATATATACATAGAACATAGGAATCCCGAAACTCGAAAAACACGTAACGACTTCTTAGTTCAGGAACGAAACTTTTTATTACCTTTGAGTTTAAAGGTTCTTCAACATAAGGAGAGAGATACACATTCTTTCTATTCTGGCTTTTCCATCAAACCCCATCTCGTGCGCCGCCCGTAGCGCGCTAATTCGTCTGGCCTCTGTGAGCCCCGAAAGTGGACCTTTCCCCTCGGTGTCTTGTTCTCAACTCAATTAACTGACTTTTTCAAAATCCCCCAAATCCTCCGCGCGCTTCCGATGTGTGACGTCACCCGCACTCCTTAACCCCGTTTCCCATCTGGGCTATTGGAACATCTCTGAGTGACACGCCCGCTCTGCCCGCGCGCGTCAACACCTGCGTAAATGTTGCACCTAAGTAACCCATGCACTGAGCCGAAAGGTTCACAGCCTTTATATTACAGTTTGAAATATGTAGTTATAACTTGCTTTTAAAAATAGAAATTATTTATGGTTTGGTTTGGCTTATTTGTTTAATGGCATATCAACCTTCGTAGGTTACTTACTACCAAAGCCATCCTTCTAGAAGAACAGTAGCGGTACTATTTAACCCATAGATAGCTGGGAGGATAAGGGGAATCAAATCTTTCCCAAGAGTATTCCTCCGAAAGTGAACATAATAGCGCGACTAGAATCCGAACTCGCTTTCTACGATTCTGCAGTTCATCACTTCAACCATTACACCACGAGGACACCCCTAATTATTTAAGACTCAACCCAGTATATATATATATATATATATATATATATATATATATATATATATATATATATATATATATATATATATATATATATATATATATATATATATATATATATATATATATATAGATATATATATATATATATATATATATATATATATATATATATATATATATATATATATATATATATATATATATATATATATATATATATATATATATATATATATATATATATATATATATATATGTGCGCGCACGCACTAGTTTAGATAGATAGATAATTGATTCAATGCCATTGAGTGCTAGGGATGTTTATTTTGACTACATTACTGTGTATTGTACCAGGCCATTGGCCCAATGAGTAAAGTGTTCGCCAATGGTCCGGAATTATCCGGGTTCAATATTTGGTCGAGTCATACCAATAACTCAAAATATGGTACGTGATGCCACATTGCTTAGCACCTAGCCTTGTAAGGTAAGGATCAAGTGTAAAATGGAGCAATCCAAGGAATGGAAAATTACTAACCTTTTTGCTTAGATGTGGCACAAGGCCATATGAAAGGGGCACCAAATGAGACTCGAACTCACTCGTGTAGGTTTGCTAGTCGAGCTTGCTAACCGTTATACCACCAGAGGAGCAATCCAGGGAATGGAGTAGTGCTCTCCCCTACACCTCGACTAAGGACACCAATCTACTCTACTGTGTATTGAACGATTATAGTGACTAGGAGGTGCCCGTAGTGTAATGGTTATCGTCGTAGAAAATGGACACGGCGACACGAGTTCAAATCCTGGACGAGACTGATAACATTTTCACATAACACTAATACCCTATCCAACATTACACTAATACCATATCCAATTATTCTCCCTCCAGCTATGGGTAAGTAGTAGGGCAGACTGAGGTCTTCAGCCTAGGAGAAAGAAAACTCTATATTCAAACCAGCTGAACTCCACTTAAAAAAAAATTGACCTTGTGTCATATCCTGCCCTAGCGGAGGGGTTGGTAAAAAAGGAAGGTGCCCGTGGTGTAATGGTTATCGATATGAGTTCAAATCCTGGACGAGACTGATAACATTTTCACATAACACCAATACCCTTAAGAAACAAATGAATCCAGTAATTCTCCCTCCAGCAGGACAGACTGGGTTCTTCAGCCTTGGTAAGGCAACTAGTCTACGAGAAGGAATACTCTGAATTCAAACCAGTTAAACTCCACTTAAAAATTAACCTTGTGTCATATCCTGCCCGAGTGGAGGGGTTGGTAAATATGATATTGACATACTCACTCCTGTTCGATTAATCCTTGGGTTAGATTACATTAGATGGTTTCCCTTTTCAAGCATTTGACACACTTGATATCGTCTTTGTTGTCTGATGATTCCATTGGTATGGAGTCCATTGGTATTCATCTATCAACATTATCATAGCTTTCTTTTCAGTCAATACACATAGAATCATTTTCATTTTTAGGTTTCCATTAATAGATAACTATAAAAAAAGAAAATATGTTTAGCTAAACTTTCCTGCTTCTCACAAGCAGTTTGACAACCATCTAGCAAAAACGAGACAAAAAAAATTTCAGTAAAATTAAATCAAAGTTTTGAACGCAGTGCCACAACTGAAATAAATCGATAATTGTTTGCTGAAGATTCTAACCTTTTGTATTTAAAAATAACAGAAACAACGATTGATTACCGTGGTAAATTGCTTGCTTCAAAATTGCATTAAAGATGATTAGAAAAATTGAAAAAAAAGTATGTCCTGTGATGTGAGTTAACCTTTCAGGCATCCAACCGTCTAAAATACTTTTATTTTCTTGTAGTCAGATAGCGTGGCTTCTGTTTTCGGTTAAAGATATTGGATTATCCAAAACTAACATACTATTCAAAGAAATATATTAGCATTTGTATATCCGTGATATACATAAAAGAACAAAATGAAAGGAAAGACAAGTTAGACTCATTTTTACATGCAATAACAGTTAGCTTTTTATATACGAGGTGCATACGATAGGTTTACAGACTTTTTTCGTATGGGCATTTAAAATTGTCGTAGACTCTTGAAAATTCACTATGTTATTGCTACACATCTTAGGCGATGACTGACTAATTTCTATGACTTCAGGTTCAAATGAACAGCTACAGCAGCAATTGGAATACACCCTATTAAAGCCTGATTTTCACAGCCGGTAAATTGAAAAAATGCAATCTGGACGTGAGGACACTTTAGAAGAACGATATGCAATAAAATTCTATTTTAAACTTAGAAAAAAAGCCTCAGAAACGTATGGAATGCTTGAGACTGCTTTTGGAGCATCTTGCATGAATCGAGCATCGGTTTTTGAGTGGCATAAGAGATTCAAGGAAGGCAGGCAGTCTGTGAGGCATAATGAAAGGTGTGGGAGGAGTAAGGAAGTGAATATACACCAGAGCTGATTGGCCAAAGGGTTAGGGTTAGAGTTACTAAGTTGAGGTTTTAAGAGAGTTCAGCAAGAGATTCCGTCGGAAGAGGCCAGCACTCTTCAAATCGGGTCAGTGACATTTCCACCAGGACAATGCACCAGTGTACAAATCCATCCTTGTCACAGACTAATTGACCAAGATGGGCATCAAGACAGCTCCTCAGCCTCCCTATAGTCCAGACCTTGCTCCCGGTGACTTTTGGTTATTCCCTAAGCTCAAAAGCTGTCGTTATGAGACAATTGAGGATATGAAAGAGGCTGTGACGAAGGTCATTGACACGCTCACACAAGAGGACTTCCATGGGACCTTCCAGAAGTTGTTGGAATAGTACAAGTGCATTACAGCCGGAAGAGAT
The DNA here is from genome assembly GCA_963585895.1 of Sepioteuthis lessoniana. Taxonomy (NCBI): domain Eukaryota; kingdom Metazoa; phylum Mollusca; class Cephalopoda; order Myopsida; family Loliginidae; genus Sepioteuthis; species Sepioteuthis lessoniana. The sequence continues at coordinate 16,453,488 of OY757909.1, forward strand.
AACTTCGAAGGGGACCAGAGTTTCATGCGTGTACTATCAATAAAAGTGCCCATACGAAAAAAGTCTGGAAACTTATTTAATGATCCTCGTAAGTAGAATTCGTAATGTCAAATTGTGATATTTGCAATCGCTTAACTGTGTAAAGACAACCGATAAATATTGAAAAGAAGAATAGAGCTCGAACTTGCAAACAATGATGTTGAAATCCTGCATTTAAGCCTCTATTCCAAAGGGACTCACCACAAACGTCTATTTTCTGTAAAAGTTGTCAACGACCGCTTCTACTTTGCTTCCCATTATGTAATGTTATGGTTATCGTCGTAAGAAATGGACACAGCGACACGAGTTCAAATCCTGGACGAGGCTGACTGCGTTTCACATTGCACTAATACCCTTGGGAAAGGTATGAATCCAATCATTCTCACTCCAGCTATGGGTAAATAGTAGGACAGGCTGTGTTCTTAAGCCTTGGTGAGGCAACTAGTCTAGGAGAAGGAAAACTCTGAATTCAAACCTGTTAAACTCCGCTTAAAAATTGACCTTGTGTCATCCTGCCCGAAGACAAAAGCACACACTTTTAACTTCTATAAAAATAAAGTTACCTACAAGCTACTTGCTTTCAAAAGTGTTCGCCGGTTGTCCGGGAGACAGGTATTGCTATCAAGCACTAACAGTTTTATTGGCACACAGTTAATGGGCTTCAACTATTGCTACTTGATACTAGTAATTCTATTTTACACAAATCAATTAGTTGCACACAGTTAAATGGTTCTTATTTTTGCTAGGTATTACTGATTTTTCAATATAACATCAGTCATTAGTCCAATGATTTCAAGAACAGAAAGGGATTAGATATTTCTATTTGACCTCTAGATGGAACTCTAACGGGTACTATCACTTCATGTTAGAGTAGACAGTGGAGCAATTACAATGAAGGGGTAAACCCCATTCTTCAAAGCCCCAGGACTGGAGTCTCAGCATCAGAATATCTAGTATCATATCCAGGACAGTCAATGGAAGTTGTGTGCGACTCCTCAGCAGAGAAGCAACCGGGGTATTTTACAGCCCCTTCTCCAACCAGCTAACGTGGTTGACGAACACAAGAAAAATGTTACGTCGTAATCAGATTTTGCAAAAGGAGCGCACATTTAATCAGAAAATCCACGCTAAATCGTATGATGAAAAATGCGTTGAAATGTAAGTCCTGCTTTGTTTGGAATTATTTCATCGCAAAAAGTATTTTAATATCGCAAAATAATTCGTTTCAAGGAGATTAAAAATGGCGGTAAATCAAAGTGCTCCCGACTTGAATAGAGGTCTGTCACAAATATTTGCTTGCCGAGAAGTGCAAATCATATGATATTTAGAGAAAAATGTGTGAATTTTTGATCTGGAAATCTTTTGGATTTTGGATTTTCTTTTCGCCAATGGGCCATTGGGAGACTTGGGTTCAATCCCAGGTCGATTTATACCAAAGACTAAAAAATGGTACTTGATGTCTCCTTGCTTAACACTCAGCATTATAAGGTAAGGATCAAGAGTAAAGTGGAGCAATCCAGGGAAAGGATTAGCGCCCCCCTACACCTTGGTGTAGTAGCTATCGAAAAGGGAGCCTTTGAGTCATCCTCGACTAAGGTCACCAACTTTACTTACTTTTAACTATATTTCTAAATATCTATATTCTCATTTACATGTTGTATATTTAGAACCTTGGAGTAGTAGCTATCGAAAAAGGAGCCTTTGAGTCACCCTCGACTAAGGTCACCAACTTTACTTACTATATTTCTAAATATTTATATTCTCATTTACATATTGTTTATTTAGAAGCGAAGCTCTATTTCTGTTCTCACTGTGTCACCGTGGCTTAGAATATGCCAACTGTATACCCCCACCAACAAAAAATAGGTTTGGTTTGGTTTCTTTGTTTAATGGCATATCAACCTTTGTAGGTTATTTAATGCCAAAACTATTCTCCTAGAAGAACAGTAGTGGTACTATTTCAGCCATAGCTGGGCGAATAAGGGGGTTTATACCTTTCCCAAGGCTATTTGCCCGAACGTGAACGTAATAGCACGACTGGAGTTCGAACTCGCATACCATGATTCTGCAGTCCATCACTTTAACCATTACACCACGAGGACACCTCCTTAAAAAATTGGAGTTCTGAGTATAGCCTTAAAGTGCAACTGATGGTGAGACTCCTGCTCTGAGTGTGTGCAGAGTACCTTTTTAAATTAATAGTGGCCTAATGGCTGCCATTTTGTCGACTCTGCGATAATACTGATGAGCATATATTTGAGAAATAGACAGTCACCCAGCTAAGAGATTAATAAATAAAAAAAACAGTAAAAAAGAATGTCCTAAAGTGTGTTTGATAGTGATGCTCCAGTTCTGGAGATCTAGGATGTGTGGAGCACTCCGTTATTGCCATTATTCACTTGTCCACTCTGAGCTGAAGTGCTTTTACCTGTTAGGGTCCCATCTATGGACCTAATAGATCTTTAAAATTATTTGTTTTTGATTGCACAGGAAGGAAAAGAAACTCTAAAAAAAAAAACACAAAAAGTAAATAATAGCGTACAATGAACGTGATATACTAACCACTAGGTATAAAATAACCCTAGACGAGTTGACATGCCGTCAAAATGAATCACTTAATCAGTTTATTTCTAGATTTTAATTAGAGATACTTAAGAAAAACTATAAACAATGGACACAATGTTGTTTAGCCGCATACATATACATATACAAATACACGGAGGAAACATAGTCAAACATAATGATGAACTTCAATGAACGAACAAACACACTTCTTAATAAAATATACCTCTCACATTTTATTCTCGAAAGGGTTGATGTTCATTGTGTGTGAGAGGTGAGTTGGAGACGGGGACAGACTGCTACATATTGACCCAAACTTCTTCTGGCCATAGCAGCACTTCTTTCGCATTCTGGCTGGGCTGCTCAACCGTGGGTCACTGAGGGCCCAAGCCCTCGGTCTGTGGCTGGTTCTCACTCCGCTGGCATCCTATCTCCAACTGGAACTGCCACTGCAACTGGAACTGACACAATCGTCTGTGTCCTGGTTATATTTTTGTTTGACGTCGACCTGCTTCCGCTTATTTACACAGGTGCATCTCTTGATTGAGAGCTAGGTCGAGGGTCAATATGTAACAACAAGTCAAGTCCTATATTAATTTAGAAAAAATATGTTATAGAATATATATCGCACTATACTGCTATATAACCAAGTCGGTAAGCGATGTAGAATATGTCGACTGTATCTCTGTAATGGAGTAAGACTCAACCCCTAACGAATGTCCAGTATATGACATTAAATCATCTGTCAGTGAGGCTCCAGTCCAGGAGCTTTAAGGAACATGGAGTAACCTCTCATTGCCATTACGCCAAGGTCCACTCTGATCGGGGTGTTAATACCGGTTATTGTTCCCTCTATGGGTCAAATAGAACTATTTAACCTTTTTTCTGTACTTGAAACTATTTAATTGTGTGACAACAAATGACTTACGTTATATTGAATATATGGCAAAAATTAGAACTGTTTAACTGTGTGCAAACGAATGAATAATGTTGAATAGAATGTCTAGCGTTAAAATGCAAACGTGAAACCCTTTAACCATATACAATTTATAATATTAATGTGAGAAAAACATGAAAACATTTAACTTTATGGAATAAAACTATTTGTGTTTGATAGCAATACTTAAAACTATTTAACTATGTGCAAACAAATGAGCAGTGGCTCGTTTAAAAGTCGTTACCAACAAAATTATTCGTTATAAATCATATAAATTTAATATATATTTCAATAGGATTTAGTTTTAAATAACCCACAAGGAGTGATATGCCGTAAAACTCTATCAACCAAGCAACTGTACTGCTTTATATGATATTATTCCCTCTAGTCGGACAATATTGAATAATCCTTCTAGTAAAAAAATATACAGGAAAAATTATTACCGATATCTAGTTTCTCGTTCAAGATTGCCCTGAGAAATGACACAAAAGGCAATTACTTAGCACCGAAAACTGACACTGAAAACTGTACATAGATATATTTAAATGCAACATTACGAAGAGAAATATTGAAAACAAAAAAAACAAAAAAAAGAAAATGATCGAACAAAAAATGTTATTATGATTTTACAGAAAAATCTACTTCTTCAGTTGCAGATGTCTATTCTGACTATTCGTTTAAGAGCATTTTTGGTCAGTGATGTCATTTTTCTTCTAAAGAAAGTCATTCAGCATCCATTCTGATTAAGCTCTTCTTTTTTTTTTCTGTTGGCCTAGTGCCAACTTGCTTCGAAATCAACCTTAAAGGACCCTTCAACTCGAGGGCAAATTAATGTATTTTGTGTTTAAAAGGCGGGATCTCGCTGTAAATCTTGTCCAGAAAATAGTTGTTATCGATTAAACGTCCAGAAATGTTTAATATATATTCATGGCAACACGTCTTTATACGATAACATAAAGACTTATTCCTTCGGCATAGATCAGCAGATTATTTCTATAAATATCTTTAAAAGATAAGGTAGCTTTGGAACAGGGCCATATGTATGAGACACTGAATTGATATCAAACGTAATACAATAATGACTGTCTTTTGTTAAACATGATTTTTTCATTCATAATTTTGGTTTGGTTTGGTTTCTTTGTTTAATAGCATTTCAACCTTCGTGGGTTATTTAATGCCAAAGCTATCCTAGTCGAAGAACATTCGTGGTAGCATTTAGCCAATAGCTTAGGTGATAATTGGTTCATACCTTTACCAAGGATATTACTCCCAAAATTATTGTAATAAAGCGACTGATATTCGAAATCAATTAATACAATGTTGCAGTACCGCTTATTACCCACAAAACCACATGGACTCGCCCATCATAAATTTCTGTTTATTACCAAATAATATTTTGCATGAGAGTTTCGGTTAAAAAGTTCTTACTTTCAGAATATAGTTCACTGTTTATTCATTGCTTGTAATATTTCTCCCACTGAATGTCTTTTTATTTACGGTATTTCGGCCGATAACTTGAAAGCTTTCCTCTGGTGGTATAGGATTTCTTCATCAGGTTGCAGCTTTATTTTAAACGTCCTAGGTATTCAGACGCAAATACGATTTTTTCTAATATTTTCAAAATGGTTAAACTGGACGTCAGATTGTCGTAATTTACAAACCCTTTTGTTTAGATGTCGAACAAGCCAATAAGACTCAAACTCACTTGTGAAGGTTTGCTAGTGTAGCTTGCTAACCATTACACCACACGAGGCGCCCAACTGTTAGCCTTGTTGTAGTAATTTACAAATAATCACACCACCCGAGGCAGCCTGGAAGTCAGATAGTCTTTATGACAAAGACGCTCCGGAATTATTTTAATATAGAAACATTTTCACGAACGGATTTTTAAGTGAAGGCTCTCAAATACATTGTACAGAAATATCGCTCGGGTTTGGAACATACCTAAAAAGGATAATATATATATATATATATATATATATATATAAAATAAGATTGAGTTTTAAAAGGATCAATGAGTCCTTTCTTATATATATACATATTTACCAACCCCTCCGCTTGGGTAGGATATGACACAAGGTCAATTTTTAAGCGGAGTTTAACGGGTTTGAATTCAGAGTTTTCCTTCTCCTAGACTAGTTGCCTCACCAAGGCTGAAGAACCTCTAAACATAAAGTAACCTTACACGAGTTGGCATACTTTAAAGTCAACCAATTAGTATTCAACGTAGTTTAATACTCATCAGTAAAGTTGGCGACCTTAGTCGACGGTGATCCGAGGGCTTCTTTTTCAATAGTTACTACAACAAGGTAAAAGGGTGGGGCGCTACTCTTGGATTGTTCGACTTTACCCTTGTTCCTTACATTATGATGCTGAGTGTTAAGCAAGGCGGCATCAAATAGCATTTTTTGAGACTTTGGTATGACTCGACCTGGGATTGAACCCCAATCTCCTGGACTCGTAATACTTTATGATTGGATAAAGTTTTGCCAATTATTATTCTTAATCATTTTGACAAATATTATCCTTCATTTTATTATTATTTTGTTTTATTCCACTTCCCTTTTATATCATTTCTACTAAAGAAACAAATACCACTCAAAGCAGTAAAAGGGTTAAATGCTGATAGGAATAATTTAGATTTGCTGTTTTGTCCTATTTACCAACCCTTCTGCTCGGGCAGGATATGATACAAGGTCAATTTTTAAGCGGAGTTTAACAGGTTTGAATTCAGAGTTTTCCTTCTCCTAGACTAGTTCCCTCACCAAGACTGAAGAACCTAGTCTGCCTACTACTTGACCCATAGCTGGAGGGAGAATAATTGGATTCATACCTTTCCCAAGGGTATTAGTGCTATATGAAATGCAATCAGTCTTTTCCAGGATTTGAACTCGTGTCGCCGTGTCCATTTCCTACGACGATAACCATTACACCACGAGCACATGAATCTTTTTCACCAACATCTCTGCTCAGGTAGAATATGACACAAGCTCAATTTTTAAGCGTAGTTTAACAGGTTGAATTCAGAGTTTTCCTTCTCCTAGACTAGTTGCCTCACCAAGGTTGAAAGACCTTATCAGCTCGACTATTTACCCATAGCAGGAGGGAGAATAATTGGATTCATACCTTTCTCAAGGGTATTAGTGCGATGTGAAATGCAATCAGTCTCATCCAGGATTTGAACTCGTGTCGCCGTGTCCATTTCCTACGACGATAACCATTACACCACGAGCACCTCCACCATAAATCAAATTATAAGGCACACTCTTTCACCACTGAAATAAGAATGACCGATGATGGCACTCTCTATTTAGATAACTTCTATATGCATGTAATACTCTTGAAGGTTGGAATGCGTAGTTTAAACTTACTTTAATAATGGAAATAACCAATATTTACTTACGATACAACAAATTAGCAAACGCTTTTTAACCTTATATTATCATAATACATACGGTTGTCCACATCTCTACTTCAAGGCCTAGTAATTTAGGCTGGCTGACCACTACATAGTGAAATCAATTCTCCGTAGACGCCCTTAAAAATTATCCTTAAGCCACAACGAAGCAAAGCTTTGCGAATAACTATAACATCCAGTTCTGACTTGAAAAAATAATCACAATACACAAACTGTCCTTTGTAACACGAATCGTGATTCTTTTTCCTCTTTTTCTTCACGAAAGGAACATTTCTCTGGTCAATAAAGCCTACCACCAAACAATACTGAATTTAAAGCAGTTTCCGCCCACGCCACTGAAGAGACTGTTCTTCGTACTTGGCTTAGTGCCAGATGTCCCCACTTCCTTCAGTGGGATTTCAAACTTCGATTATTTAAAAACGAGATGCACTTCGCAGCACAAAACTTACTGATTCAACTGCGAATGGTAATATTTACTTACTGCTCTATCAATGGGGCTTAGAATTTCTGCAATGAGTTAAGAACCTGTTTCCCAAAAGAGAGGTTTTCTGCTTTTGCAGTGAACTTAATCTTATGGTAAGATTCAAGTTCTAGAAATCTAGGGAGTGTAACAACCCACTCAATGACATTAATTCCAAGTCCACTCTGACCTGGAGCGAAAGTATCTCTTTAGTTCCCAGCAATGGATCAAATAGATCGACTTTTGCGAAAATATCTGTATTCGATAGTAATACTTAATGCCACAAAACTGTAGATTATCTGTTTTAAGATTAGGTACTTGAAGCTGTAACTATTTAAAAAGGATTACTATTTGCTACAGGACTGAATAATTTTAATTGTATGTCAACACGTATAGGAGTATAAAAGATCAAGACAGGAAATTGTGTCTATTGTGCGTCTATATTAATATTTTTGTGCTGTTATTCTTTAAGAGACCTTTTTTTACACACGGTCCTAATCCTATTTAATACAAATAATTTAGGCATTTAGGTTTTAAGTATTCCTATAAAATGATAATAATTCATACTTAATCATATATTTTTTTACAAATGTATATATTTACCAACATCCTCCGCTCGTGCAGGATATGACACAAGATCAATTTTTAAGCGGAGTTTAACAGGTGGGAATACAGAGTTTTCCTTCTCCTAGACTAGTTGCCTTACCAAGGCTGAAGAACCTAGTCTGCCCTACTATTTACTCATAGCTGGAAGGAGAATAATTGGATTCATACCTTTCTCAAGGGTATTAGTGCTATGTGAAATGCAATCAGTCTCGTCCAGGGTTTGAACTCGTGACGTCGTGTCCATTTCCAACGACGATAACCATTACACCACGGGCACCTAAATAATTTTCACCTACCTCTCCGCTTGGGCAGGATATGACACAAGATCGATTTTTAAGCGGAGTTTAACAGGTTGGAATTCAGAGTTTTTCTTCTCCTAGACTAGTTGCCTCACCAAGGCTGAAGATCCTAGTCTGCCCTACTGTTTACTCATAGCTGGAGGGAGAATAATTGGATTTATACCTTTCCCAAGGGTATTAGTGCAACGTGAAAATGCAATCAGTCTAAATTTTTTATTTTTACATATATATTTCTACTTAAAAATAATCATTTGATTTCGAAAACTTTGATGGTGTATTATATTCTTATGAAATAGTAATGATTTATACTTAATTATACAGTTCAAAGTATTTTCTTCTTAATAATAACCATTTATTTGCATCTACAGGACATTGGCATAATGGTTAGAGTGTTCGCCAATGGCCTGGGAGACCTGGGTTCAATCCCCAGTCGAGTCATACCAAAGACCTAAAAAATGGCACTTGATGCCTCCTTGCTTAACATTCAGCATTATAAGGGAGGGATCAAGTGTAAAATGGAGCAATCCAGGGAAAAAAGTAGCACCCTCCCCTACACCTTGGTGTCGTAGCTATCGACAAGGGAGCCTTCGGGTCACCCTTGACAATGGTTGCCAACTTTACTTATATACATAACTTTAGCAGGTGTTATATTTTCCAATCAATTACTCATAATTTGTACTTAATTATATTGTTTCACGTATTTATTTCTCCCAAGTAATAATTTCTTTGTTTGCATAAAGTTAGATGGTATCACATATTATCAAAAAATAATAATCTATTCTTAATTATATAGTGTCACGTATTGTTATATTTTGACCTTCGACCCAGCCCAAAAATGCTATTCCAAGGTGATACACCGGAAGGAAGTGACACATTCCAATTGCCAGTAATCGGAATAGATCGCGTGGGCGGATTAAGGCTTATGATATGGGACAAGGTGAAGGTCCCATTGTGCCACTCACAGTGATGCACCGGAAGGGAGTAACCTCTGAACTGCATGACAGTTATTTCCGCTTGATGACGATTAAACATCCGATTCAAAGATCCAGTAGGCGATCGTGTGGGCGTTGAGTTATTATTTAACTCAGTTGAGTTTGGGTCCCAGAGCAGTTGCCAGCAGACTCCCAGAGACTTAGGGACGAGATGTGGTAGGGAAGGCCACACCAGACCGAGGGAGCCCTCGGAAAGCCCTGATGGAGTAGACCCCAACATCAGGAGAACAAGAAAGACACAACGTGACGGTCATGACAGTGGGGTCAAAATATGAAGTTTATGTTCGGTCTCCAGCACCCTCTCACATGCAACCCTTGAACAACCCTTTCGAACCCTTGCAATAAAGTGAGAGGTAAATATAATTGTAAAGAAGTCTTCTTGCGTCTTCCTTCCTGCGTTATCCTTCCTGCATCTTAATTGTCACTGCGTCGTAATTATTGTGTCGTTATGATACGGCACATGACTATATAACAGTATCTATTTTTCCTTAATAATCATCCTTTGGTTGCATAAAATTAAATGGTGTCCTATATTTTTTTTCAAAAACTAAACATTTTTATACTGATCTATTTGAATCATAGATGTGATCCTAACAGGGACGAATAATCTGGAATAGAATGGGACTGGGAGTAATGGCAACTAAAAGATAATCCACTCCCCGCAGATATCCAGAACATGAGCACCACCATCAGACGCAGTTTGTGTATTGTGATTATTTTTTCAAGTCAGAACTGGATGTTATAGTTATTCACAAAGCTTTGCTTCGTTGTGGCTTAAGGATAATTTTTAAGGGGCTCTAGGGAGAATTGATTTCACTATGTAGTGGTCAGCTAGCCTAAATTACTTGGCCTTGAAGTAGAGATGTGGACAACCGTATGTATTATGATAATATAAGGTTAAAAAGCGTTTACTAATTTGTTGTATCGTAAGTAAATATTGGTTATTTAGTGTTATATTCAAGATAAATTTTTTGCAGGGAGGAGAGTCTTCACTCTCTGCAAGCTACAGAGTCAGCATGTTCTAAACACCTTCCAAAGAGCTTTATACGAAATGTGTAAAATTGTATTAATTTGATTTTTTATAGATTTGTTAAAAAAATTAATGTGTATTTGCCACCAAAAATGTTTCAAGTGATTAATTGGATATCAACACAATTGAAAGCCTTATAACACGATTTCTATATATTGCAAAAAATAAAGATAGAGCTTATATATATATATATGTTCATTTTCAAATATATTTCCGACAACTATGTGTTATGTACTAGCCCGGCTGTCCTAAAAAGATGGATTTGTTTCTAAATAACCTAAGATTGATATGGCTTTAAAAGCAAAGAAAGCAAATGCATTTAAATATATTATAGTAGAAGAAAATGCAAACGGAATACAAAGACCTCCTTATATATATATATATATATATATATACCTTTAAGAAAAAAAATGATTATAGATTTATTTCCATCCTGTTATGGGTATTGATATGAATCAATAACACCCAAATTAACAACACTCCTGCAGATCCAATGTATATAATTATTACCGCCAGAATATGGACACAGGAGGGAAGAGTTGGAGGGGGTTGATGAGGGGTGAAGTGTTTCCTCCCCATATCGTCTACTTCCGGTTCTTCTTTTGTTACCGGTTGGAATCACAATAAAGTAACTAGACGCATGTTCAAACTTACTTTCTACAGTAAATTAAATTTTAATTTTAAAATTTTAAATTCTAAACACATTTTAATGTAATTATACAGAATTAACAATAATTTATGGAATTACAACAATTCTTGCCCGGCCACATGTGGAGGTCAATAGGAGTAGATCACTTATGAGCTCGTCCCTGCTTCTACAGCAGTGTCCTGCATGTCTGGTTCGTCTAGCTTGGATAGTTTTCGCAGGTGGCCGTATAGTTGGTACCTTGTGGGGTGTTGCCGCCAGAACTTGTTCAATATTGCTCGCAGCATTCTTGTGTAATTGCCGTCCAGCTTATTCTCCAGCCTTTTAGTTAGCATCCAGGTAGTGAATCCATACAGCAGTATCGATACGACCCCTGCCTGGAAGAAACTGCGTTTCATTTTATCGGTCAGGTTTGATTTCCATATGATCGATAGCTTATCGATAGCTGTCCATGCCATTGTTAGCCGCGTGTCGACGTGCTTTTCGGTTGATGAGACGCTGCTTCCTAGGTAGGTGAATTTGTCAACTAGTTTCAGAGGGGTTCCGTCTAGTGTGGAGATGTCGCCTGTTTGATTATAGCACATATATTCCGTTTTGTGTGCATTGAAATGGAGGCCTATGCCTGCGGCGACTCGTACCAAGCTATGCAGTAGTGTTTCGGCTTGGTTGGGCGTATTTGCCAGGATCGCTATGTCATCGGCGTAGTCGGCGTCGGTAATTGTTTTTGCGGGGTACCTTCTGCTTCTTTTCTTTCTCAGCTCGAAGCCGTTCTCTCTGATTTTATCAATCGATGTTCTAAGCATGTAATCTAGACAGATGATAAAGAGGTATGGAGCTAGCGTGTCTCCTTTTAGTACTTCTGCTACAATGTCGAAGTATTCTGTGTCTCCATCTGGTGAACGTACTTTCACTTTGGTGTTTCTATAGAGAATCGTTATTGCTGCTATGGTTTCTTTAGGTAGGCCGTATGCTAGTAGGATTTGTTCCATCTTCCCTCTGTGAATGGAATCGAAGGCCTTGGTAAAGTTGACAAATAGTAATGTCGCGTGTAGGTTTTTTGTCCGTATGCCTTCAAGGATTCTACGGATGGTCAATATTTGTGAGGTCGTGGATCTATTTCTTTGGAAGCCATTTTATTTTTTCCTAAGGATGTTGTCGATTTGGGGTTCTATGCGGTTTCGTAGTTGGGCATAGTAAATTTTGGCTGCTATGGATGCAAGTGTTATGCCTCGATAGTTCTTGGCTAATCCTAGGTCACACTTTTTAGGGAAGGGTAGGATGCATCCCTTCATCGAATATACATTCAGTAGCTATGTGAGGATATGGGATGTCGCCCTGAAGACCTGCCAGATGTGATGAACGATGGTGAGAAGTGGCGAGAGTGGGTCAGAGATATCCGTGCTAGTGGCACGACATGATGCTGATGACAACAATTCTTATTAACCTTACGCAAAGATTATATATATATACATATATAAACCTGTAATTGTCGATTCCTTCCTGACCTCTGAATATGCGACCGTATACACCGGATATTTGATCTTCAGGTTACAATTTATTCTGGTTTTACACATAATCGTTCGGATAAAATAAATCCCGTGTCATACTGTAAAAGATACCAAAGGCAATTCTTTGCTTAAAAGTTTCTTTTAAAGTGCTGCGCAGATTGAAATATGAAGTTGTCTGTAAGATAAGCGTACATAATAATAAAACGTTCAATAAAGTCTAGAAAATATACTGTTTTTTTTAATTTAAATAGTTTTTTTTTCTTTGATAAACCCAACGGACTTTTTAGTCAACTCAACATAAAAGAAATGGCATTTCGTTGAAAAGACTTCTTTATAGGCAGAATTTTTTATACTTGAATGAATATCCTGTCTGCTTTCAATTTGAAAAAAAATACACTTCACTAAGACAATAAGATCAATTCGTGACTATAGACAACCGATTATTTTCAATTACTTGTTTTCTTTTTTATGATGATAATTCGTTTTCGCAACAATGATAGAAAATCATTAAAAAAATGAATTTTTCTAAATAATGCCCTCCTGGGTGGATGGACACTAGAAGTCACAAATCGAAAAAAGAAGATAGTTTTGACCCGACTACTCACCGGTCATGGATAGTTGACTCATTCCCATGAATCAAATTAGAAGGAAAGATGCATATGTACAGAATAATAATAGTAAAACATGGGCTTCTGAAATGCAAAAAATTAGCCCCAATCGGAAAGAGAGACATTCAGAAAAAAAAAAAAGACTATATCGAAGAAACGGGATCTATGCAACAAATTATGAAATTATAAAAAATGCTGATTCGGAAAAAATAACTCCAGAAAGCTTTGGTTAGATTTCTTTATTTTATGATACAGGGTGGAACGATAAAATTGTCGCCCTAGAAAAGACGACATGATTCCATGTCCGTTTAATGAAAACCGGTTTTCTTTCTTTGCTGCAGACCATCTACTAGTTGGCCAGTTGTGTACAAATCCCAAGAGCGATAGGAGCTTTCTACAGGGTGGAACGATAAAATTGTCGCCCTAGAAAAGACGACATGATTCCATGTCCGTTTAATGAAAACCGGTTTTCTTTCTCTGCTGCAGACCATCTACTAGTTGGCCAGTTGTGTACAAATCCCAAAAGCGATAGGAGCCTTCTACAGGGTGGAACGATAAAATTCTCACCCTAGAAAAGACATGATTCTATTTCCGTTAAATGAAACCGGTTTCCTTATTTTGTTGCAGACCATCTACTAGTAGGTCAGTTGGGTACAAATCCCAAGAGCGATAGGAGCCTTCTACCATGTCTGAAAGTGACACGATGTTCAACGAGATCGGAGATGCAGCGCTGTACAATACATGCTCTCTACCGATCCAAGTTATGAAAACAGGACCATTGCCAGCACCCTTAAAATGCAAATCCAGACGGTTCAACACTTGAGAGCACAGCTCAACGCATCGGACAACACTTTGGAGGTGGTGGAGCGGAAGGCGACATCATGCCACCTCACATCTTCGAAGTCGGCTTGAAAGTCAACACCAAAGTGTACCTGGATGTGCTGAAGAGTGTGGTGATCCCCTGGTGCAATCAGGTGGCCGGTGACAGATTCTGGGTGTGGCAGCAGGACTCAGAGCCAGCCCACAAGTCCAAAGAGACCCAGGCTTCGCTTCAGAAGGAGTGCAACGACTTTGTACCCTTCTCTCACTGCCCCCCTCCTCCCCTGAACTGAACCCGCTGGACTACTTCGTTTAGTCAAACGTCGAGAACATCACCAACATGACCTCCCATAACACCAAAGCCAGCCTGATCGCCGCCATCCACCGAGTATTCGGCGAGCTCCCACCGGCGCTTGTGAAAAAGGCATGCTCCCTATTCCGGATCCGTATCGAGGCGGTGATTGAGGCTAAAGGCGGCTACATTGCATAGATGTCATAATCAAGTTACCTGAATTGATTTTTTCAATAAAAGTTTTAAAATAAAGCTGTAGTGTTGTTTTCTTTAGGACGACAATTTTATCGTTCCACCCTGTATATCAAACTTCATGGTTTATTTAATGCCAAATTCATCCTTATAGAAGGGCCGTGGTTGAAGTATTTAACCCATAAAAAGATAAATAAGGGTACTCATACTTTTCCAAATATTATTTGTCCGCTAAGGAACATAATATGGTGACTGGAATTCGAACGAGCTTACTATGATGTCGCAGAACAATACGTAACCTACAGCACCACGGAGATCCCCGCTGAGAAATTTTAACATTCTGTAAAACCCAACGGCACTTTAGTTCAAATTCAGTAAAATCTACAAAACCGTCGACCAGAGAATCTATGATTAATTCATTGGTTTGGTTTTGTTTGCTTTTATGGCATATCAACCATTGGTGGTTATTTAATGCCAAATCCTTTTTATACATATATACTGAATATATGATCTCTAAACACATTTTGTAGCAAACATTTTTAAGCGAAACGGAGCTCATTCTTTGCACACAGTTAAATAATTTCACTTATTTCTCTCTAATACAGATAATTCTCTTTACTATTAACATTTATATGTACTTTGTTAAATGTTTTCAATATTATTATTTAACACTAACAATTCAGTTAAACATCAGCCATTTGTTTACACTCAATTAAATGATCAAACAGTTCTATTTCTAACTATTCGATTTAGCATAAGTCAACAGAGTTAAATGGTTCCAACTATTGCTATGTATCACAAGCAATTCAATTAAACATCAATCATTTGTTTACACACAGTTAAATGATCAGTTCTGTTTCTAACAATTAAATTTAGCATAAGTTATTTGTTTGCACTCAGTTAAACTGTCAAAGAACACAGTTTAAACGTCAAACATTTCTCTTTGACCTATAGATAGGACCCTTTCAGGTGCTTCTACTCTGGGCCAGAGTGGACATGAGAGCGATCGCAATGAATGGGCATTCCACATTCAAAAGCTCCAAAATTACTAAAAGCTTACCATCAGATCGTTTAGGGTCACATCAGGATACACGTTGGGGGAGTCTAACATCTCTGCAGAGACCTAGTTGGTATATTCTACTGCTCCAGCCGACTTGGCTATTGATTAATTGGGAAAAAAAAACATCTACAATGAGGGCAGGTCGAGAAAAATTATTTGGGGCAAAATTCTTTGATAGATTTGAAAAAAGGGATTCCGCGCTATCGTATTGACGGAGACAAAGAAAAAATAAAGACCTGAAGACGAGTTCATAGGAAATAAATATCTCAGAGATGTGCTCCCATTGGCCTAGTGGGTAGAGTGTTCGCCAATGGTCCGGAAGACCTGGGTTCAATCCCAGGTCACGTCATACCAAAGACTTTAAAAATGGTACTTGATACCTACTTGCTTAACACTCAGCATTATAAAGTACATATCAAGGGTAAAGTGGAGCAATCCCAGGAAAGGAGTAGCGCCCTCCTCTACACCTTGGTGTATTAGCTATTTAAAAAGGGAGTCTTCTGGTGCCCCACCCTCGACTACGGTTACCAAATTTACTTTACTTATTGGGAGCGGTCTCAAAAGGAAGGAATTCTGAAGGGATATTTTTCATTCGATGAAAAAAGGATCTGTTGATTATTCTTGCTCCAAAATTTAAATCATTTCTTGCAGCCGTGCCGATAGCTAACTAGCTGCTTCATGAATCACTGTTTCTCGCACCTACCGCAAGAGGTCTTGTGATTGATCCTTTGTTGTCGGGCACCAGATTCGCAAGCGGTGTAACGTGGCTACTACGTTACATGTATAAACTGATGTTACTGCGATCTAATTTTAACATGAAAAAAAATGATGATCTCGTTTCAGAAATGCAAGGAAAAGTAAGAAGATGAAGACGGTTTAATGGTGTGCCAAATTCTGGTTTGGCCTTGTTTAATGACACATCAACTTTCGTAAATTATTTATGGCTGAAGCCATCTTTGTAGAAGACCAAAAGTGACACTATTTAACCAATAACTTGGAAAATAAAGAAGTTCATCACTTTCCCCGGGTTATTAGTTCGAATGAGAACCTCATAGGGCGACTGGGGTTAGAACTCGCTAAATATGATGTCGCGGAACCTCATGTGAACCGCTACGCCACGGAGATTTTTCCGCATCTAGTTTTCAGTGATGAGTAGACTATAAATTTCATTTACAAACTTCGAGTGTTTCCATACAAAACTGGTTTGGTTTCTTTGCATATCAACCTTTGTAGGTTATTTAATGCCAAATATATTCTCCAAGAAGAACAGTAGTAGTACTATTTAACCCATAGCTGGGAGGATAAGGGGGTTCATACCTTTCCTAAGGTTATCTGCCCGAAAGTGAACGTAATAGTGCGACTGGAGTACGAACTCGCTTACTACGATTCCACAGTCCATCGCTTTAACCATTACACCACGAGGACACCCCCATACAAAACTGTGCATTGTAAGTGTCATATTTCTTTAAAGGAACTTTTAAAAGAATCTATATTATATATTTTGTAAACACGTTGTATAAAAGCAGTTAAGAGCAATTACTGGTGTTTTACGACTTCTATTTTACCTCACTAGACAACGGTAACATCTCAGGAAATGCTACAAAAGTCATTGTCATAATCCATTAAAATGGTTTCAGCTTTTCTGTATTAAACAATAAATTCGTGGTCAGACAATGAGCTAAATTTATTAAAAATACATCAATATTTATTATAGCCACTAAATATAGATCTGTTGAAAAACTGATTTAAAGACTCGCGTTCAAAGATTCTTCATTGGTCAAGCGGTAATAATGTATAGTTTGATAAGAAGCTATAGATTAACTCCGTTAAAACTACCAACGTATCTTTAATCTCAGAATTTCACGTGTCTCTCTCAGAGCAGGAAAAGGAATAGATTAGATTAGATTTCAGAATTGCCGAAACACAAGATTGAATCGCAATATATATATATATATATATATATATATATATATATATAGTGGTCGACCATAGTCGAGGGCGAGTCGAAGGTTCTCGTTTCAGTAGCTACTACACCCAACGCCTTTTCCTGGATTGCTCCACTTCACTCTTGATACATACCTTATAATGCTATGTGTTAAGCAAGGCAGCATCAAGTACCATTATTTGAGTCTTTACTATTATTCGACCTGGGATCGAATCCCGGTCTACTGAGCTATTGGCGAACACTCAAACCACTAGACGAATGAGCCGATGTGGTGTGTGTGTGTGTGTGTGTGTGTGTGTGTGTGTGTGTGTGTGTGTGTGTGTACTTTGTAAATGTAAATATTACTAAGCAAGACCACACATCATAACATTTTTATAAGAGCGATACACAATACCCTCACATTATTATGTTCAGAGTAAATGAAGAGAGAGAGAGAGAGAGAGAGAGAGAGAGAGTGAGAGAGAAAGAGAGAGTCAAGTAAATTTAATGATTTTACAAGTATACTAAATTGTTTCTCAAAATCTATGTATTACCAATATTCTAATAATTATCACACACATACACACAAACATGTATGTATGCATGTGTGAGTAAATGTGTGTGTGTGTGAATATTTTTGTACTTAAAAATAATCTTGGAAAAGGGCACATTATAGCGTCATTTTGTTAGAGCAATTCAAATACACTTACTTTATCTGAGTAAGATTAATTAAATTAAATGGCGTAACATTTCATGTATACTAAATCATTTCTCAAAATATATATTACTCATATTCTAATAATCCTTTCTTACACACACACGTGTGTGTGTGTGTGTGTGTGTGTGTGTGTGTGTGTTAAACCTACGAAAATATAACCAAAGAAAAGGTACGTAATAGTGTTTTTTTTTCTTTCGAGCAATTCACACTAAAAGTTAACGTAGTTTTTCGCATTATCTAAAACTGAATCCTGACTTCGTGGAGTGTGCGTCTTCATTGAATGTAACTTGGTAATCATTCAAACTCCCGATATAAAAGATATAACTCTAAAATACGATTAAGATTATGTTATTTGTTTCTAAATGGAAAAATCATCATAGACCACTGTTAAATATGGAATCCTTGTTAAATGTCTTCACTTCCTTCCTGAATAGAAGAATCAGTAACATTATGGATCAGTGTTCACAAGGAAATGCCAATAAAATTCCTATACTACTTCGAAAATAGAAGCATCAATATCATCATGGACCTCTGTTAAATAGGAAATACTAATTAGATTTCTTCATTCCTTCCTAAATAGAAGAATCGATATCATTATGGATCGTTGTTACAACCAAAACCCAACGAGTTCACGGGTCGTCGAGTAAGATATTAAAACTGCATAATAAAAAAAAATCAAGAAGAATTGAACTGCGCATGCGTAAAAAAGGGGAAAAATGATTGTCAGACAACTTCTATATTAGATATTCAAATTAAAGCTTGCCATTTAAAAAAGAAAAAAGAGATTTTTATTTCGGCGTATATATACTGCTTTTATTTAATTTTTTTAAAATTTTTGAACAGAAAGAGAGCGTTTGATTTTTCCTTTTTTCTGGGGGAGGGTTTTTTGTCGATTTGTTTGATTTTTTTGTCGATTTAGTTTGATTTTGTATTTTTTGCTTTTAGTTGTTTTGTTGTTGTTTTGATAGTGCTGTGAATAGAAAAATGATTTGAAAAGAAGACGACGTTTGAATTTACAGCTCGTTAATCATTGCCCCGAACCAATTCTTTTCAACCACTTATCACCGACAAGAAAGAAAAGAAAGAAAGAAAGAAAGAAAGAAAAAGGTAGAGGCAAAAAAAGAAAAAAGAAAGAAAGAAAGTAAGAAAGAAAGAAACAAAAAGACAGAGGCAGAGAAAGAAAGAAAGAAAGAAAGAAAGAAAGGCAGACAGAAAGAGGAAGAGAAGGAAAGAGTGAAACAGAGAGAGAGAGAGAGAGAGAGAGAGAGAGAGAGAGAGAATTTAAAAGTAGAATGCTCCCCATTCTACTAGCCAGCATGAAATCAGTTTTCTCTGTTTGAAATGTCATGACGGTCAGCGCAGAAACTGAGTGTACGTCTCACTTTTCGTTAGTGATATTCCCTACTCTCTCTCTCTCTCTCTCTCTCTCTCTCTCTCTCTCTCTCTCTCTCTCTCTCTCTCTTCAATAACCTAATGAGGAATTCTCGAACATAAGGTCTTGGAGAACGTTAAGATCAATAATTCACTCATACACACAGGAATGGTTGTAACGGTTTCATTTATAATTTGAGGAAAAATAATGCTCGTATTTTGGTAGTCTATGGTTTTGTATCTCCCATTTTTACATTTTCATAATTGAAACTAACCATTATAAGAAAAAATCCGTTTTGGTTTGGTTTTATGGTATATCAATTATTGTAGGTTATTTGATGACAAATCCTGTTTATATATATATATATATATATATATATATATATATATATATATAAAATTTATGATTTGTTAACACATTTTGTAGATACACTCAGTTAAATGAGCAAACTGTTATATTTCTAACAATTCAAATTAACATAAATCAACCAAATTAAATGTTTCCAAGTATTGCTATTTGTCATTTCAATACAATTCAATTAAACATCGGTCATTTGATTTCATACAGTTAAATAATCAAACAGTTCTATTTCTAATAATTCAAAATAACATAAATCAACCAAGTTAAATGTTTCCAAGTATTGCTATGTTTCACTTCAATACAATTCAATTATACATCGGTCATTTGATAACATACAGTTAAATGATCAAACAGTTCTATTTCTAACAATTCAATTTAGCATAACTAATTTGTTTGCACTCGGTTTAAATATCCCTTGCCCAGTCGGCTGGGGCTGTAGAATATACTGACTGCCCCTCTGCAGATGGGTAAGACCCCCCCCCACGACGAGTGTCCTGATATGACACTAAACAGTCTGATGGTGAGATTCCAGTAATGCTGGAGCCTTGGGGAATACGGATCACCCCTTCGTTGACATTGCTCACAGGTCCACTCTGGCCCGGAGTGGTAACACCTGATAGGGACCTATCTATGGGTTAAATAGAACTAATGGCATACTTATGCTAAACTGAATATCTTGAAATAGAAATGTTTTTGACACCGTGCTTACATTTGAACTGCGTGCTTGTGCTAAACTGAATTATTTCAAATAGAACTGGGTTTTTTTTACATTGAAACGGTATTTACACTAAACTAAATTGTTTAGCATAGAACTGTTCTGACATGTAACTGTGTGTAAACAAAATCTGTACTTTTACTAAACTGAGTTAGCTGAAGTAGAATTGCTTGACTAAACTGAATAGCTCGAAATAGAAATGTTTTTTTACAATTAAACTGTACTTAAATTTAAACTGCGTACTTTTTCTGAACTGAATTTTTTAAAATTGAACTTTTTTTCACATTGAAACTGTACTTACACTAAACTGAATTGTTATATATAACTGCTTGAATAGTTTGAAATAGAAATGTTTTTGACAATTAAACTGTGTACTCATGCTAAACTGAATTGTTTTAATTAGAACTGATTATTTACTTAAAAATGGATTTGGCGTTAAATAACCTACAAAGTTTGATATGCCATAAAACCCAACAAACCAAACCAAACCAAATGTTAAACATTTCTATATGACCCCTAGGACCCTATAGGTGCTACCACTTGGAGCTAAAGTGGACCTGGGAGCAATAACAATGAAGGAGTAATCCACACTCCTCAAAGTTGCAGCATTACTGGAGCCTCACCATCAGATTGTTTCAAGTCATGTACAAGAAACTCGTTGTTGGGGGGGGGCTCTGCAGAGGCGCAGTCTGTGTATTTTACAGCCCCTGCAGACTGGGCAAGAGAATAAGGGATATGTAAAAATAGAATATATTAAATTGCGTGTTTCTTCAAATTAAAATTTCCATTACTCATTTTTCTGGTTCCCCCGATGAATGTCCTAAATATGACACTAAACTGCATCTGAAGGTGAGGCTCCAGTCCTATGGTTTTGAGTAATATGTACTACCGCTTCACTGATATTACTCCCGGGTCTTCTCTGATCTGGAGTGCTATTAAATGTCAGGGTACTTTCTGTGTGGTCAAGAGAATGATTTAATCATTCACTTGAAATCGTTTAGTATCCTGGCTATGATATTAAAATGCATTTGAGAGCGAGGCTCTAGTTTTAAACTCTTTAGGAAATGTGGATTACATCTTCAATACAAATACTCCCAGCTCGACTTTGACCCGAAGTAGTTGTACTCGTCAGGGTACCATCTATGCGCCAAAGAGAACTATTTAATCATTTACTATACTTAAAACGATTTAACTGCGTGAAAATGAATGAATAATGTTGAATCGAATTATTAATGTTTGATAGGGATAATTGAAATGATATAATTGTGTGAAAATAAAACTATAAATGTGAGATAAGGATACTTGAAACCATTTAACTATATACAGACAAAGGATCTCTTGCTTGTTTAAAACTAGAAAGTATTCTTTTATAAATCATATATATTCAATATACGAGTATAAACAGGATTTGTCATTCAATATATCGTAAAACACAACCAATCAACCAATCAGTTAACTGGCAAGATATAATCGTTTCCGACAGCTCGATCTCGAAATAGCTGATGATTCAAATCTTTAAATGGAAGTTACGAATAGCTGAGTGAATCGACAGGAAATCACCTAGTAATCCTCGAGAAATCACTAGTAAATTGTCATGAAATTGCCATGAAATTGCAAGGGAATCTTTTTGAAATCGCCTTGAAATTGTGTTAAAATTGCCATGAAATTGCAAGAGAATCCTTTTGAAATCGCCTTGAAATTGTCATAAAATTGCCATGAAATCGCAAGGGAATCCTTTTGAAATCGCCTTGAAATTGTCATAAAATTGCCATGAAATCGAAGGGATACCAAAGACCATGATGAGCAAAAAGCTGCAGAGCAGCGTAAGATTTCTGGTGTATAATACCTTGTGATAACAACGTAATTTGGAGGTGCCCGTGGTGTAATGGTTATCGGCGTAGGACACGGCGACACGAGTTCAAATCCTGGACGAGGCTGATTGCATTTCACATAGCACTAATACCCTTGGGAAAGGTATGAATCCAGTTATTCTCCCTCCAGCTATGGGTAAATAGTAGGACAGACAAGGTTCTTCAGCCTTGGTGAGGCAACTAGTCTAGCAGAAGGAAAACTCTGAATTCAAACCAGTTAAACTCCGCTCAAAAACTGACATTATGTCATACCCTACCGGGGCGGAGGGGTTGGGTAAATATGTATAACAACGTAATTTTAAAAAAAGAAGTTATAAGATTTAACAAAACGAAATGTCTAATATTTTTAATTCTTACGGTAGAATCAAATTTTGAATCGGTGTATTTCTTTTTTACATACGTTCCATACCTAACAGATCATTCTACCAGATACATCAGTTATTGCTATCTCTGTCTTTTCATTATCATTTACAGATATGAGGTTGTGTGGCGTTTGTATCATTACGATACCAAATAAACGGTTGCAACATTTCACGGAACAAATAGACATCTGTGCTGGTAAGGTCTCAAGAGATGTTTGAACCACTTCTACAACTCATAAACGCTCGCACCATCACGATTCTCGGCTGACCCTTGTAGGGCTTTGTCTTAAGAATCATATTTACCCAACCCCTCCGCACAGGCAGGATATTACACAAGGTCAATTTTTAAGCGGAGTTTAACAGTTTGGAATTCAGAGTTTTCCTTCTCCTCGACTAGTTGCCTCACCAAAGCTGAAGAACCTAGTCTGTCCAACTATTTACCCATAGCTGGAGGAAGAATAATTGGATTCATACCTTTCCCAAGTGTATTAGTGCTATATGAAAATGAAATCAGTCTTCGTCTTGAGTATTAGTCGGACCTCGTGATAAACCCACTTCGATGAAAAGAAGAACACACAAAAACCCCGTCTTAGTTCGCTAATGAAAACGTTTATTCACATTTACACTTTATCAATCATAGAGATAAGAGAAACAGCGTATGAAAAATGAGTCGAGCGTTTTAACAAGACAAAGAGAAATAAAACGTCGTAAAAAAAGAGAGCAGACAGAATTTTAATTACCTTTCTCGTTTTCTGTAGTACTGCTAACTCGTGCTTGCTCGCTTGTTTTGTCTTCACAGCTTCCCAGGGCGTTTAAGACTGTTTGGCGGGCTCAACCCAAAATGGAGGCCGCAACATATAATTTTGGCTGATGTGCAACTGTCGTCTTTACATTGTCGCGTTTCGTAGCCAACTAATTATTTTCCTGTTTGCTATTGCTATATAGTCGTGATGAAGGAAGAAACGACAACGCTTGATTATAAAATTATAACTTCCTCTATTTTTCCTGGAGCCAAAGCTTATCTAGTGTGAAAGAGACAGGCAGACAGAGGAAGATAAACGGAGGGAGACGAAGACAGACTGCCACGTTGACCCATTATTTCTTCTACTCCTGACCACACCAAGCTGTGTTATCTTCAAGACCCCGCTTAGTACTTCTGCTTCTCGGCCGAGGGTTACTCAACTGGACTACAGCTGTGGGCCACTGCACAAGCGGGGTGCCTGGTCACTCGCTGGTGATCCCGTGACTGACAGAATCTCCTCTGGCCCCAAGTTGAGATTGACTCAAGACTGAGACTTAACTGCCCGTATATCACGTGGACATCTGTACATACTTTCATAACAACAATACATTTCCGTTCAAACACATGAATGTTTCCGCTTATTTTCACAGGTGGGTCCTGTTAATCTCTGATTAACGGCCCAGTCAAGGGTTAATATGCAATACTATCCCTCGCCTACGGCCCTAACGGTGTTTTCGTTTGATTTCCTTCGATTCAATAAGAACTCGTAGTCGATTTTCTGCCGATACATTCCGGGCGTCCGCTGCTATCCCGGTCAAGACTTCCCAATTTAATTCTTCCTGTTTTCATATATGTTACTTTCTTTTTCACCGTCTCGTGGTTGATCAGTAAATCTCACAAGGAAACAGCACACAATCAACTGGAGTGCCTAATTATTTTACAAGATTTCTGCGTTGTCTAGGGATTCATTCTGACCGGGAGTGGCTCCCCCTATAGTTATAGTGATGATGATTAATTGTCAACTTTTTGATGGCAAAAAAACACAAAAACAAATCGTGTCAGGATATCGGCCTCTCCGTTCTTTGCTTTTTCCGGCTGCTGGGGCAGTGAACATTTTTGGAAACTGATGACGGACACTACCTATTTAAGCTGCATTGGGGGCCCCTTTCATATGGCCTCGTGCCACATCTAAGCAAAAAGCTTAGTATATTTCCACTACCTATTTAAGCTGAGATCCAAGCGAGTTTTTTTTTTTAATTCTCTCTATGGCTTCTCTCGCTCGACTGTGCTTGGACACAAAACCCCCAATAGAGTTTATTTCATGAAGGAACTCAAAACTAGGAAATTCATCTGTCAGTTGAGGAATCATCCATTACTGCGGTAAGTGAATGATATCGCCAAGAAACTTTACGTACGTATTTTTGTATTCTCTTGCAATTGTCATAGAATGTGTTATTCTATTGATGTATATATTTACCAACCCCTCCATACGAGCTGGATGCGACACAAGGCCAACTTTTTAGCGGAGTTTAAAGGCTGGAATTCAGAGTTTACCTTCTCCTGAATTGGTTCCCACAACAAGGCTAAAGATCCCAGTCAGTATTTCTATTTTACTTACAGCTGGAAAGAAAATAGTTCCCAAAGTGTATCAGCGCTATGTGAAATGCAAAAAGCCTCGTTCAGGATTTGAACTTGTGTCTCCGTGTCCAATTCCTAAGCCGATTGCCATTACACCATAGGCCTTACAATATATATATATATATATATATATATATATATATATATATATCCCTCTTCATGAGCAGGGTGTGACACAAGATCAATTTTAAGCGGAGTTTAGTTGGTTGAAATTCAGAGTTTTCCTTCTCCTGGACAGGTTGCCATACAAAGATTTGAAGAGCCCAGACGGATCTACTATTTACCTATTGCAAGAGAGAGAATAGTTGGATACATTCTTTTCACAAATGTATTAGCGCAGTTTGAAACAGCCTTGTCCGGGATTTGAACTCGTGTCACCGTGTCCATTTCCGAAGACAATATCCATTACGCAACGAGCTTCTCCATGTTTTCTTGATGCATTGATTTTAATGGCATGCTAACCCGCATAAGATTTTTTATGCCGACTGCTAAAGGATTCGTATACATTGTATATTTACATTTTTTTGTGGTTGTTTCTAAAGACGTATTTTTTTCATTTATACGATATCAAGTATTACTTTCAAATACAGAAAAATGTGTACAGTTGCAATATTCGGAGAATTACTAATCTAAATAATTTTCAACGATATCTATTTAACAAAACAAGTACGACCACTCAGAGTGGACCTGGTAGTAATGGTAATGAAGGTGTACCTCCATAATTGGAACCTGAACATTAGATGCAGGTTAGTGTTACAACTTGAGAACATTATTTTGCAGATGATTTGGTTTTCTACAGGGGATACTGTCAACGTCTTATACACCCCCACCCGACAGTGTTTGGGGGGTCGGGGCTATTTAGGCCATTGCTCAAGAGTATGATACTCTACTTAAAATATCATTACCGACAACTAATGTTATATAGCCGTGATGAATGACTGATGAATTAAGGAATTAAAACACTTTTCTTTATAAAATACATCTCTCTTTATTTCGCTTGTAGGGTATAAAGCTGACTGTAAGTGTATGAGAGAGAGAGAAAGAGCGGAAGAAGAAGACACACATAGACCTTGAATGACTTGGGCACTGCTATATTGACCCATAACTTCTTAGCTGTGCTATGTCATACTCATAGCTTTACTTAGCACTTCTTAACCACGCTGTGCCAGACTCGGATTCAGGACCGTATGTCTTTTCTTCTTTGACGAGATGTCCTCAAATGGTCTTCACCAGGGAGCAACCTTACCCGTTGCAGCCACTCTTGGAATCCAATACTCAAGACCACTGACTAAAGACTGGCCGTTCAAAATGCAGGTTGCTGCCCCCACTCCCTGAGCGGACCTAGCGGCTGCTCTCCCTGGCTGACTGAATCTCTTCTGGCTGCCAGACTGAGACTGACTGTTACTCTGTGGGTACCAGTGTACATACTTTCATAACGCCTACGTATTTCTGGTTCAACCCATCTGAGTTGCGTACACTTACGCATCGCTGCCTTCCTGTTTACACAGGTGCGTCCTGCAATCACTTTGTTTACACAGCTGGAATATCCGACTCTGTCAAGAGTCAATATGTAGCACTAAAGTCAAAGCAATATTGGTAATGTCTTCTTATTGTTATAGTGTTGCGTTTAGGAATGGATTCGAAGGAGTTTGTTAACGCTTGATCATCACTGAAGAATACCTTGGTCGAAACGTCGTGTTATGAACACCAATATCCTTAGAGAAGGTTTCCTTGTCTGAATAATTTCCCGAATATAAATGTCTCTTCTCAGAGGTATTGACCGTAATAAAATTCATTTATTTTTAAAACTTAGTAAACTTTCGGATTCGATCAAAATTTGCCTAGAAGCGTCTTATTCATATATTTATTTCAAAATAGTTTAACCTATACTTTATTCAACTTTACACATTTACGAAGGAATCTTTTGAATATGTCTGTGTTATGCCCTCTACTTTATCCCAATTCTTTACTCGGTGACAGAAAAGTTAATGGTATTGAAGTAATGGAAATCATGTCGCTTTATGTGAGATAGAAGAATCGTGATTCCTTGAAAGCTTCAGAAGAAATAGATAAAATTAATAAGTCATCCTCTTCTCCCTTCTTCTCTAGGATTCTTAGATGGTTTTCTTACTTAACTTCCTCTTTTCTTTATACTTGATTAACCACCATAGATATTTCTTCTTCTTCTTCTTCTTCTTCTTCTTTTTCTTCTTCTTCTTCTTCTTCTTCTTCTTCTTCTCTGGGTTTCTCAGATAGCTTTATTACTTACCTTCCTCTTTTCTTTATACTTGATTAAACACCATAGATATTTCTTCTTCTTCTTCTTCTTCTTCTTCTTCTTCTTCTTCTTCTTTAGGATTCTCTGATATCTTTCTTACTTACATTCTTCTTTTCCGAAACTTGATTAACCACTATAGATATTTCTTCTTCTTCTTCTTCTTCTTCTTCTTCTTCTTCTTCTTCTTCTTCTTCTTCTTCTTCTTCTTCTTCTTCTTCTTCTTCTTCTTCTTCTTCTTCTTCTCTAGGTTTCTCAGATAGCTTTCTTACTTACCTTCCTCTTTTATTTATACTTGATTAAACACCATAGATATTTCTTCTTCTTCTTCCTCTTCTTCTTCTTCTTCTTTAGGATTCTCTGATATCTTTCTTACTTACATTCTTCTTTTCCGAAACTTGATTAACCACTATAGATATTTCTCCTCCTTCTTCTTCCCTAGGTTGCCCAGATTTATTTCTTACTTAGCTTGCCCTTCCACCTATACTTGTTTATTCTCTATGGGTATAGATGAATCAATTAACGTTACAATTTATTCAAAGAAATCGGATGAGATCATCATTTTGACTTTTAGCGAGTACAAAACAATGAATTCAAACATTGTACCACGTCCAACTGACTGCCGATATGTCCGACAGATTGACCACCGAAGTAGTTTCCTACTGTCAAACTAGTACATTTTTAATGAATAGTCCAAAATACTAGGGGCGTGCAAAATGTAGGGCACAACACGGTATAGACCGACCGGAATTAAACTTCGAGAAATCAGTAAACGCAAAACAATGGGGTTTGATATAATCCTTGTCACTACTAGAACAGTCTGAGTATTGAGTACATAAATATACTTACTTTGCTCTTCCTCCACAAAGCAAGGTGGGACATAAGGTAAAATCTGAAGCAGAATATAAACAGTTTTGAATATAATGCCTCTTCTAATAAACTGGTCACCTTTCAAAAGCTAAAAAAGTCTACCTTACTATTTTACTCATAGCCAGCGATTGATACATGGACCCATGTCTTTCTGCCGCATATTGCACCGCTAGACAAACAACAAAGGATTCGTAGATATATAAAAATATAATTTATATTTGTATTCTTCGACGGCGACGATTGTGTGTAGTAGGAATACAATCTAAGAGAGTTCGCACATATCTTCCTTCTGTGGCGGGTACTTTTGTGAAGTAGTGCGACGGCCCGAAAAAACACACGGGGTGCTGACAGGTATGCTTGAGTGACCAGCAAGTCTCTGCCTTCAGTCCAAAATTACAGACCTTATATTCTTTTCAAGTCCCATGCGGATATATGAATATCCTCTTCACCCACGTATTTTTTTGTTTATGGCTGGTTATCGGAACTTACATACTTCTGGGTTTTTTCGGGTATTTTTTGAGCTT
Source organism: Sepioteuthis lessoniana (assembly GCA_963585895.1). Classification (NCBI taxonomy): domain Eukaryota; kingdom Metazoa; phylum Mollusca; class Cephalopoda; order Myopsida; family Loliginidae; genus Sepioteuthis; species Sepioteuthis lessoniana. The sequence goes on from OY757909.1 coordinate 16,482,327, forward strand.
ATCTGCGAACGGAAATATATGTCACTCTATCCATAAGCAATAAATTATATTCTCGCCATCATCTTTTATATTTCTTTTTCCTGTGAAACCACTTTGTTGATGTTATCTTGCGACCGCACTGAATATGCTAAGTTCATCCACGGTACTCTGTCGCTAGCTAAGCTTGTATATTACATTTCTCAAGTGCAATATCGTGAAGTGAAAAGTTACCAGCCACGTCTAATTTGAACGCAGAACACTAGAGCCCTGTCAGCTAGATATAGAATACGTTAACTATGCCTCATGCAGAAGGGATTACTTTACCAAGAAAGTGTTTCCCTGATAATGATACAAGCTGCATCTTCTCAGGGATTTGTGAGAAACCTTTTTATCGTCATTACTCCCAGGCCTCATCAGACCCGGAGTGGTTAACGTTAAAATCTACGTCAACTAGATCTCTTTAATACTAGATAGAAATACTAGATGCCATTGCTGCAAAGTACTCATGTGAAGAGAATCGGAAATAGCCTTGTCATGGATTTGCCCGTGGTGTAATGGTTATCGTCACCGGATATGGGCACGGCGATATGAGTTCAATTCCTGGACAAGACTGATTGCATTTCACATAGCACTAATACCCTTGGGAAAGGTATGAATCCAATTATTCTCCCTCCAGCTATGGGTAAATAGTAGGGCAGACAAGGTTCTTCAGCCTTGGTGAGGCAACTAGTCTACGAGAAGGAAAACTCTGAATTCAAACCTGCTAAACTCCGCTTTAAAAATTGACCTTGTGTCATATCATGCCCGAGTGGAGGGTTTGGGTAAACAGGATCATGGATTTGAACTCTGGTCACCGTTTCTGTTTTCTTCGACGATAACCGTCACTTGACGCTACTGCAAAGATTATTGCCATTATAAAATAGTGGAGGAACGTACATTATCCTCGACTTCGTACAGTGAGACTTCATCTTTAGAGGGGAGTTGCTTCCAGGTTAGCATTATATATATATATATATATATATCTTAGAATTACCATGACAAGAAAATCCGGCAAACTCCTACATGCGACATACGGAGCACTGAACAGCTGTTTCGACCTTATTAAGTCTCATCAGCAGTGTCCACCGTGATCTCCACCAATGGAGATCGAACCAACAACCACGGCATGCAGAAGCTTAAACTCTACCACTGGGCCACCGGTTTAAGCCAAATTAACGAGTCATAGTGAATTGCGCGACCACTTTGACCTAATGTGTCTTGAAGGTACGTATTCTCTACAGACGACACGGCTACCTCCGGGGCTACCATAGTCGGCAGGAAATTGTCCATTTGAAGTGTCAAAGTAGTTGACTTACGAAAACATCAGTGGATGTATTTAAAAGTTTTGGATTGTTTTCCTCATCCAATACCCTTTCCAGGTTTCGGTATATCAACCAACATTAATCCGAAAAACACTTTCCAAATGATGAAACTGTTGTTGGAGTGAACCAAAACTATCTATAGTTGATACCACCACCTTCTTTAAGATGTGCATATATTCACTCGTGTACAGATGCAATAAATACGTTAATTAGTATTGGAACTACTTAAAAAGTGTATTTACCAAAACCCCTGCAACAGTTAGAATGTGTTATAAGGTAAATTTTATAAGCTGACACAGGTGGTTTGATTTCACGGTTTTCCTTCTGCTAGACCGGTTGCCTTACTAACTCTAAAGAAACTAGTTTTCTATAATACTTACACATAGGTGGGTGTAGAGGAGATGGAGTAATGCCTTTCCTTATGGCATTAGCACAAACAGCTTCGTCAAGGATTTTGTCTATTCTCTAAGACGTGGAAAAAGGTATCGTAACATCTGCACAATTTTATTCACATAGTAAGAAACATGTTTATTTAGTTTATGTGAGAGCTTTACTTAATGGATATCCCTTAAACCCTTGAAATCATTTAGATGCCACCGAGTGATATATATATATATATTTATATATATAATTTTCAAATGGAGGAATATGGATATAGATAGAGTGGCAGATATTTCCATTCGCAGATAAGATCCACAAATTAACGAAAAAACTCCGGAAGTATGTAAGTTCCGATAACCATACACAGGAAAATACGTGGGCGAAGAGGATATTAATATATCCGCATGGGCCTTGAAAATATTCTAAGGTCTATAAATGGAGGAATTGCTGTTATCTTAGAAGTACCATGACAAGAAACATCAATTCCTCCATTTCAAAATTATATAATTATATATCCTGCCCATGAGGCTTATGTTATGAGGACTTGGGAAGACGTAGCCCCGGAGGTGGCCGTGTCCTCTGTAGGGAATACGTACCTTAGGTATACGACACATTAGGTCAAAGTAGTTGCGCAATTTACCATGACTTGTTAATTCGGCACCGCTTATATGTGGCATGAAGCGGTGGACCAGTGGTAGAGTTTCGGCTTCTGCATACTGTGGTTGTTGGTTCAATCTCCAGTGGTTGAGATCACGGTGTGCACTGATGAGACCTGATAAGGTCGAATCAGCTGTTCAGTGCTCCGTATGTCGCATGTAGGTGTTTGCCGGATTTTCTTGTCATGGTAATTCTAAGATATATATATATATAATGCTAACCTGGAAGCAACACCCCTCAAAACACCAACTGTAAGGTTACTAATCTCCCATCTCAAAAAGCATCCAAGTAAGATGAACAAGATATGTGAAGCACTGCCGGAGAAGCAAGGGCGAACTCATAAGTGACATTCTTCTATGGACCCATACATGTGGATATGCCAATGTTGGCCCACAAGCGAGAACTTATTTTCATCAGCTCTGTGCAGGCACAGGATATAGTATGAAAGTCCTGTTTGGGGTGATTGATAATGGACACAGATTGAAAGAAAGGGTCAGGAAAATCCATGCTGTCAGAGCGACTTGACGATATATATATATATATATATATACTTGCGACAATATTCGAGGAGCCGCAGTTATTTGAGGTCCAATATTATAGTTGTATAGAAGAGAATAATGAATATGCTGATGGATAAAAGTGTAATCTGCTTCTTTTCTTTTTCTTGTCATTACCAAAAATGTGCAGATGGGCAAGGGTGAAAAAGACGACTGAGCTGTACACATAGAGGCCGAGGTACGAATATTCGGTGAAACCTCTTCTGCTTTTAATCAAAACCTTCCTGCTTATGTTATATCCCGGACGCCTAAGCAAATTCTCTTAGTCACACTTCCAGCCTACCGCCCACGCGTTGCAAGGAAACATGTATTCTTTTAGCATGCCACCCACGAAATTTCAGCAGAATTTCCGCCAAGAACACCTGTGTTCCGTTTATTCTAGGTACCACGCGCATTTCCTGGTATTTTTGTTCCCAGCGTCCAACTTCTGCAGCTGCATCGACATATGTCAAAAGGATCTTCAAGTCAATATCCGAGACTAGCTCACTCGTGGATCGGTTACATAAGACTCACAGCCGTTGTTTTTTTTTTTTCATCCTGTATTTACTGTTAAACTATTTATAGTCAAAATATGGGAATAATGTTCTGCGTTCTTGTACATATAGCTCTGTAAAGATTGAAGGGATTTAAACCCCTTTTAGCGGTAAATTTAAATCATTATATATATATAGTGAATTCAGATGGAAACTCAAACTCGGTTAAGTCGTCATAATAAATTTATTTCGGCGGAGAATATTACTATACTCTCCGTCTCGTAAGATGACTTTTTACATGCTTTTCTCGAAGTTGCAGAACAGCAAATGTGGAATTACAGTTCGTATTTAAAAAATAAAAAAAAATTTAAAATTAAAAATAGAAATAAAAAATATTTAAATTCACAGTCGAGGGCAGAAGAGGTCAAAATATCAGGTGTTATAAGCATCAAGAAACAGGAGTGGGTTTCTCTGTAGGTCAACCCATCCTAATTTACGTACATGTCGTTGGTCCCGTAGCAGGTGTGATTTTCTAAACAATCTCATATATATTTCGTTGAAAGCCGAATAATGATTTATTGATTAGTCTTGCAGTCTCACAAAACTTCTTAAATTTGACTCAATTCAAATCAAAACTTTTATCATATATCTTTTTATGTTTATTAATTTGTTTTCTTTCGTGGAGTCAATATGTCTTATCAATTTTAATTAATATTATCCTAGATAATAAACAGAAACCAAAATTGATATGAAGAAAAATATTAGTCAAAATTAATCATAAAATTGTCTGGTAAGCATTTTCCTGCACCACTGAGATGTCTGAAGGTATAATCAAGATATATTTCTCTTCTTTGAAATCCAGTAAATCATTGGGATATTTTTTTTATTTTGGAGCTAATACAGAAATTTTATTAGACGACAAAAGGAATTAACAACTAAAAAGAGACTTGTCTCTGTTTTTCAAAGAAATAAGTTTTAAAGAATATATATATGCATATATATATATATATGTGTGTGTGTGTGTGTGTGTGTGTGTGGGTGTGGTGTTAAAAATAGTATCATTTGCAATGTACAGAGTGTTTCAGAAAAATATACGATCTTTTCATCCTGTAATTACTTGATCAATTCTAGCTCAGACAATTTTTATTTTATGTAGAAACAACTAAAAATTATGTTTAATATCTACGAGGTGCATACAATAAGTTTCAAGACTTTTTTTATGGGCACTTTTATTGATAATACACACATGAAACTCTAGTCCCCTTCGAAGTAATCTACTCCGGCTGTTGTACCGATCCAACAACTTCTGGAAGGCCCCATGGAAGTCCTCTTGTGTCAGCGTGTCAATGACCTTCGTCACAGTCTCTTTTTTCTCCTCAATTGTTTCATGACGACAGCCTCTGAGCTTAGGGAATAACCAAAGTCGCAGGAAGCAAGTTCTGGACTATAAGGAGGCTGAGGAACTGTCTTGATGCCCATCTTGGTCAAATAGTCTATGACAAGGATGGAGTTGTGGACTGGTGTATTGTCCTAGAGGAAATACCACTGACCCGATTTGAAGAGTGCAGGCCTCTTCCGACGGAATCTCTCCCTGAACTCCCTTAAAACCTCAAAATAGTAACCCCAACCCTAACCCTTTGGCCAATCAACTCTGGTGTATTGACATCCTTACTCCTCCCACACCAGTCATCATCCCTCACAGACTCCTTGCCTTCTTTGGATCTCTTATGCCACTCAAAAACTGATGCAAATTCATGCAAAATGCTCCAAAAGCAGTCTGAAGCATTCCATACGTTTCTGTGGCAATTTTAGCAAGTTTAAAACAGAATTTTATTGCATATCGTTCTTCTAAAGTGTCAGATTGCATTTTTTCAATTCACAAGCTGTGACAATCAGGCTTTAGTAAGGGGGTATTCCAATTGCTGCTGTAGCTGTTTCTTTGAACCTGAAATTATAAAAATTGGTCAGTCATCTCATAAGATGTATAGCAATAACGTACTGAATTTTCAAGAGTCTACGACAATTTTAAATGCCCATACGAAAAAAAGGTCTGGAAACATATCGTATGCACCTCGTAAATGTCTTTTCTTTTCTAATAAAAGTCATTTCCATACTTGCAAAGGCGTGTGGAGCCGTAGAATAAACCGACTGCTTCTCTGCAGAGGGTCAAAACCCCATCCAACGATTGTCTTGGATATGAAACTAACAATCTGATGCTGGAGCTCTGGGGAATGAAAGGTACTCATTCATTGCCATTGCTTCCAGGTCCACTCTGGCCCGGCGTGGTAGCACCTGATAGGGCCCTCTCTACGGGTTTAATAGAACTAAACTGACTACTTATGCTAAACTGAATTGTTTGACTAAGCTGAATTATTCGAAATAAAAATGTTTTTGTCTATTAAATTGTACTTACATTTAAACTGCGTACTTTTGCTAAACTGAATTGTTTGAAATGGAACTGTTTTGACATTGAAACTCTACTTACACTAAACTAAATTTTTTAATGTTTGGATATTTACCTCTGTATAAACAAAATCTGTACTTATACTAAACTGAATTAGAACTGTTTGGATAAACTGAATAGCTTGAAATTGAAATGATTTTGACAATTAAATTGTGTACTTAAGCTAAACTGAATTGTTTAAAATAGAACTTTTATTTGCATAAAAACGGATTTGGCGTTAAATAACCTACATAGGATGATATGTCTAACACCCAACCAACCAACCATTTCCATACGTAAAAAGGAAAAAATATAGAATTTTAGCTTGCTAGATATTAGAATCTAATATCAGTAGAACGAGAATTGTTCAAGTTATAAGATTGTGAAATGATTTGAACTTTTCTGAAACACTTTATATATATATATATATATATATATATATATATATATACCGTAAGCGCGGCGTGCTTTCTTTTTTTCTTTTTTCTTTCTTTCTAATTCCTTTCTATATTTTTTTGCTTCTTCTACCTTTTAGCTTCTTTATTTCTTTTTTTCTTTTCTTTTATTTCTGTTTTCTTTTATTCGTTCTGATATTTTTTTTCTTTCTTTCTTTTCTTTTTCATTTCTTTTTTATTCCTTCTTTTTTTAATAATTTTTTTCTTTTTATGCTCTTTTTTCTTTTTCCTTTCTTTCTTCATGTTTTCTTTCTTTTCTTTTTTCCCATATGCTTTTGCTCTTCCTTCCTCTTTTTCTTACTCTTTTCTTTTTCTTGTCATTAGATGCCTCTCATGTTTCTTCTTTATTACTTATATTCCTCCCTAGATTATTTTTTTCTTTTTTCTTTTCAATCCCTTCTTTCTTTCTTTCTTTCTTTCTTTGGAGGATTAGTTTTTCATGCTACCTTGGTCAATTTTAATTTTCTTTCTTTCTTTCTTTCTTTCTTTCTCTGGTCTCTCGCCATTCTTTCTTTCTTTCTTTCTTTCTTTTTTCTATTGAAAAGGGAGCCTTCAGGTCGCCCTCGACATACTTAATTGTTTTTCACATAGCGATAGATGCATGCTGAGATAAAAGGAACATTATATGCTTTTCATTTGCTCCAGTTATCTCAGCAAGCATCCATCTCTATGTGAACTATTCTAATATTCAAGTCCTGACGATGGTTACTGAAACCGAAACGTTCAACATCGACTTTACATCATAAGAAATTCACTTATTAGGATTATGTTTTTCTGCAATCTTTGTATGTATATATATATATATATATATATATATATATATATATATATATGGGAGGTGCTAAAAATCTGTCGGGTCAACCAAGAAATTTATAACGTTCTACCCAGATGATCGCATAACAAAAGAAGCAAATACTTGAGAAAATGGAATGAATTGAAGAAATGTCTTGTAGCTATTGCACCCAAGACGAAGTCAATTATTTTTAAAACTTTTTAAAAATCAGCCTAATACGAAAGTAACTCGTCTGGAGTATGACATTATTTTATATATGTACGTGAGTGTATTTGTGTGTGTGCGTTTGCGCTGTGTATACATCTGCGTATGCGCTAGTGAATGCGTATGTGTGTGTGTGTATGCGTATACTTATATGTACGTGTGTCTGCACCTGTGCGCCTGTGCATATAAATGTGTTCGCGGGTTCTCGTGCCTATGTGTGTGTGTGTGTGTGTGGGTATACGTGTGTGTGTGCATATGTTGTTGCGTGCACGCGCATGCGTGCTTTTATACGTGTGTAAATATAAAATTATGATAAAAACAAGGTATACAGTAAATGAGTTTATTTATAGCTGAATTATTTGCCATCGTTAAACGTTTTCGCCTCTTATATTAAATCATCATCAGGGCATACTGATAAATCTTATGAATTATATTTAATTCTAAAATGAAACGAAAATGTGAGAAAAGATTTGGTGTTCTATTACCGTTAGTATCATTACGTTTCAAATCTCTGTGACGAAATTATATATATATAGCGATAAAAATCTTGAAATATATATATCGATAAAGATTTTGAAATTTATATATATATATATATATATATATATATAGCGATAAAAATGTTGAAATATATATATATATATATATATATAGCGATAAAAAAACTTTGAAATATATATATATATATATATATATAGCGATAAAAATCTTGAAATATATATATCGATAAAGATTTTGAAATTTATATATATATATATATATATAGCGATAAAAATTTTGAAATATATATATATATATATATATATATATATAGCGATAAAAACTTTGAAATATATATATATATAGTGATAAAAATTTTGAAATATATATATATATACTATCAACATTTGAAATGGATACGGTAACCTGAGTTCAAATGCAGAGGAGGCTGCTTGTATTTCACACAGCATGAATACCCTTTGAAAAGGTATGCATTAAACTATTCCCATTTCATGGATGATTAAATAGTTGTATAGGCAGGGTTCTATAAACTTGATATGGCAAACGAACTCGAAGGAAACAATGAATTAAAACCAGTTAAACTCCTCTTGACAGATGGCCTTGTGTCACATACTGCTCACGTCAAGGTCTTTTGTAAATGATAATAATTATAATACGGACAATGGTTGGCATAGACCTCCATGTCAACGCAGACAAAACGGGATTCACGTGCTTTAATCAAAGTGACGATATCTCCACACTAAATGGTAGGTCTCTGAAACTTGTGGACAAATTCAGCTACTTCTGAAGCAATGATTCATCTACTTAAAATGACATCAATACACGACTTGCAAAGACATGGACTGCGATTGATGGATTATCGGTCATATGCAAGTCAGACTTTTCAGATAAAGTAAAGCGCAGTTTTTTCCAAGCAGCTGTCGTGTCAATAATGCCGTATGGATGCACCATATGGACGCTGACTAAGCGTATGGTGAGAAAGCTTGACAGCAATTGCAGAAGAATTCTGCGAGCTCTATAGAACAGATCTTAGTGGCAGAATCCCACAAAGCAGCAGCTGTATGGACTCCTACCACCCATCCCCAAAACCATCCAAATTAGAAGAGCAAGGCATATGGAGACATTGCAGGGGAAGTAGGGGTCAGCCCATAAGCAGTGTACTTCAGCGACCTCCTTCACACGGACGAGCAAGTGCAGGATGACCAGCTAGAACTGATTTACATCTGATACAGATTATAGCAGGGAATATAGCATGATAGACGATAAGGATGGGTGGTTGGAGAGGGTTAGCGAAATCCGTGCTCGCAGCACACCATGATGATATATATATATATATATATATATATATATATATATATATATATATAAGTATTTTGTAATTTGCTTGAAGCATTTCACAAATTTTCTAATTTTATTAAGTTAGAGGGCAATGCAAAATAGTAAATATTTGAGTCTAATTAATTTCAAAGTAAAAACTTCATCTTCAGAGACTTTTTCTTAAATGAACCCGATGTTGGATGTTCAGTTTTTTGCGATGTTGTAAACATGGTGACATGTTGGATGTTAGAACGCCATGTCGGGTTTTGTAATCATGGAGCCACGTGGGGTGTTTAAACCCCATGCGGAATAGACGTGACTTCAGTTGTCCTAATCAATTTCATTTTATTTTATTTTATCTTTCATTTTTTGTTTTTCAAATTTAAAATGATAAAAGCCAGTACACCATGTGCAGTTCAGAACTCAATTTCATTGTTTTTGTATATAAAATTGTGAACTTTTTTCCGCTTATAATGGTATCCGTCACATACAACTGATATACACTGCCATGTATATTAGCTATGGAAGCCGAAGGTTAGATTTATTGCTTTACTCAGGGATTTTAACGCCATGTCAACCCGTCTAGCATTATTGTAGCATATTGGCCCTCGACCTAGCCGTCAATCAAGAGATGCACCTGTGTAAATAACAGATGCATCCGGTCGAGGATGTTGGAAAATCACCTTGACCTGTGACGTGGTTGATGCGTACAGGAAGTAGCTGGATGTCAAACAATTATATAACCAGGTGCCACAGACGGCTTGAGTCAGTTCGAGGCAGGAGACAGTTTAGTTCGAGTGGCAGTTCCGGGTGGAGACAAGGTGCCAGCGTGAGAACAGCTGGAAGACTGGGGCTTGCGGCCCTCAGTGACCCATGGTTGAGCAACCCCAGCCAAGATGAGGAAGAAGTGCTGCTATGGTTGCGAGAAGAACTTTGGGTCAATATGTTGCAGTCTGTCCCCGTCTCCAACTCACCTCTCACACATAACCAACATCAACCCTTTCGCAAACTTTTCGAGAATAAAGTGTGAGAGGTATATTTTTATAAAGTGTTCATTCGTCATTATTGTTGATTATGTTTCCGCATGTATATGTATTGTGTAGTTGTATCACAGCTATGCAACATTATTTTATGCCAAGGTGATAGAGAATTGTACACATTGCACAGTTCTAAATAGAATGTTTTGTATAATTATAACTTTAGATTTATTTTAGACACTATTATATAACTAGTATTCCTATTTAGTATAATTAATTTGTCTTGTTGCATTGTTTCAAGTATTCTAATCAAATATTAATAATTATAAGAATTCAGTAATAATTTATATTTAATAATTGTCATTTATTTGCACATATCTATATGGTTTCAAATAACTAATGATAATTTTTATAAATCAGTTATATTTTCAATTAACTAGTCTTAATAGTAATAATTCATAGTTATATGGCATCAATAATTCTTGTTGAAAACAAGTTTTAAACATGTTTTACTCACGGATGGGACTCTAACGATAACTGCCCCTTGGAGTTATAGAGGAAATAGGAGTAATGGAAATGAAGGGATCTCCACACACCCCAAATCTCCACACACCCCAAATCTCCACACACCCCAAATCTCCACACACCCCAAAACTGATGCCTCACCATCAGATGCAGTTTTGTGACATCCCCGCCTCCAAAAAATAAAACACTGAAACTTTGGAATAAAACCTATAATAGAGATACGAGTTCAAATCCTGGACGAGGCTGATTGCATTTCACATAGCACTAATACCCTTGTGAACGGTATGAATCCAATTATTCTCCCTCCAGCTATGGGTAAATAGTGGGTCAGACTAGGTTCTTCAGGCTTGGCGAGGCAACTAGTCTAGGAGAAGGAAAACTCTGAATTCAAACCAGTTAAACTCTGCTTAAAAATTGACCTTGTGTCATATCCTGCCCGAGTGGAGGGGTTGGTAAATCTGATAATAGAGATACAAGTACACATTTCGTTCTAGTCAGTTCGGCAGTCTGTGTACAGTAGATGGGGTAAGGGTTTTATTTAAAGGGTTCGAGAAGAAAAGTCGAAAAAATAAATTTATTTCGCTTTGTTTTGTCTCGCAAACTTACCCGAGGTTATTTTCGATATCCACAATTCTTCGGTGGTTATTCATCTAATTACAATATCATCGTAGCCTGAAATCAACGTAGCAATACGCTATTCACAAAAGCAAAAAGAAAGAAAACAGGTTATTAAAAAGTAAGATTGGAAATGAAAAAAATACTTCCATTTTTTTCTTTAATAATGTAACGGCAACTATTGCTTTAAGCCAATAAATTACAATGCATTTCTTAGATTTGGTATAAGGACACAAGTACAGAGCACCTACATAAATGTTCCAACACATTACCCGGTTACTTTCCTAGAAAAGTTAATCATTTTAATCTTGTTGTAATTTACAAAGCTTTTTGCTAAGATGTGTCGCACAAGACCGTACCAATGTCACCTTGTCACCGAATGGTACTGCTGTGCCAATAGTAAGTTGTATATATCAAAAAAAAAACTAGCTGCCGGAAAAAAGAACAGTTGACAAAGTTCGACATTTTGGTGCGTTGGCTAGCAGTTGCAAGATATACTTGACAGAAAACAGTAGTTAACAAGCTCTTTTCGAGGTCAGCAGACTACCAGGCCGGCAATTTAAGTGGTGGTGGGAGCTTGCAAGTAAGGATGTAAGAATGGGTAGTCTGTAAACCCTAATTAAACACGATGTATTTCTCGATTAGCTCTTTTCCTTTTTAGTGACTGGGGTACGTGGAGACAAACTTTTGCGGGTACTACGACCAACGAACTAATCAAAGATACGGGAAGAGTCTGCTTCAACTTGAACGTAAAAATTACCCCACACGTTGTATCTGTTATTTTACTTACACATAGTACAACAACCCCAGAAACTCAACGGAGAGAATAGAGCAAAAGAGGTCGACATGCTTGATTTTTTTCTTTTTCTATTTCTCTTCCTCCATGCGACGATTAACTCTCGTTGACATAGCAGACATCTGTGACTACAGTACATCATTACAAAAGAACATTGTCTTCGGAAAACAAGAAAAACTTGTTTTTTGATAATCTTCTAATGTAACGCTATCAGTGTCATGTCGATAGTTGTAACACCACACAATACAAAAACGACTCAGTTTGTTTCAGGATATAAAAGTTTATTGCTACAACTTCTTTTATAGTAGTCGCGAAACAGAGAGAGATAAAGGGAAGTAATCACTTCAGTCCATTTGATATGCAGATAAAATAATGTGTAGGAACCGAAAATATAGACAGATATATAGTAATTATAATTTCGCACTTGGACGCTTCCTGTGCAAGCGAGCCGTCGGCTGCAGCCGAACCTAACCTCTCTGCTCCGTCTGATTCTCGTCCTTCTGACTGCAGACTGACTGACAGTGTTTTTGAAATCTTATACATTTTCTTCTAATTATTCGCCTAATGCTTCAATCTCTAATAATCACAAAAAAAATTTAGTGACAGGTCATTACTAAATATTGCTGATATCTATCTAAATATTTATCTTCAATATTGGGTGGCACCTACCTTTCCAGCATAATGAGCTAGGTCATCTACCATATATGGCAGTAGCTCATTATGCTGGAAAGATAGGTGATACCCAACAAATATTTTTCTTACAGCTGATGCTAAAACAATCTTGTCGCGCTAATTTTGACATGTTTGAAATGTTTACACAAAGCTAGGTTCTGACCTTTGCAAAACGAAAACCAGCAACCACGAACCCAAAGTTAGGCTAGAAAAAAAATTACCACTATAGTAATTAACTAAAATTTCTAATAATCTTACACTTATGTTTATCCTAAACGGTGACTTCTTCCCATTGAAGCCTGATCTATCACTCTCTACTAAGGGGTTTTTGATCACCCGACATTCAAGTTGAACTTTCCCTTAGTCTGAGTGAACGATTTACCACTTGACTAAATCAGCAACTACTGCGCCCCGCCATAAAACGCATGCATATATCTCTAACATTTCTGTGGCACTACTACGAGACTATTTCAACATGTTTTAAGCCTCACCTAGTTGGAGTTGGAGATTGAGAAGTTTCCTGGAAATGTCAACCCTTTTCAGTTTGTATTCTGGCTTCAGTATTTTTGGAATTCCTCTCAAAGACGGATTGTGCCTCCCTAAAATCTCTTAGAATTATCTCTAGCTCCTCTTTCTTGGTGAAACTTAGGACTTTTTTAAAACTTCCCTCTTAGACAGATATTTTTCTTTCCATCTACTCGACCTCTTTCTCAACTGACTGGTTATTTTTGTAATTAAAATATCAAGATATTTTAGCATGATTTATATACTGTCAACAGGTGAACGTACCTGCTATTTCTAATAAACAATGTTGTTAAAATTGGCTACATAATGACATTAAAAGTTCAGTTTGATCATATCCGGAAATATAATCTATATTAAAAATAAAGATCCAATGATTGTTCCAAATCATTCTTACTAGAAAATATATATGTAAATAAAGTAATTTCCAAAAACAGAAATAGTTTATTTTGGGAAAGGAAACTTCTCTGATTCCTTTGTGATATCAGGCCAAACTGACTCCACATTTGAAATGGAACATTAGATTTCTCGCGTCACTCCTTCACCAGCTGAGCTAAAACTACAACATTGCAACGTTATTGATTTGTTCTCTGAAAAACTGGCGTAAAATTATAGTCGAATACAATGCTGCTGTTTTATCGAACTGAGTTTAACGTTGAAACGGGTAATTGTCAGTTGAGTGAAAAATTACAATAAATCATCACGATAATTGTGTGAAATATTTGGTGGACTTTCTTTCGCTTGACTCGATCTTGTTCCATTACGATAAGTCAACGTGATGAGACAACATATGCATCAGTTGTATTCTATTTATTTCATTTCGTTTTTTTTTTCTTTCTTTCTCTTGGTTCATACTCCACGCTATTTTTATCACCTGTAATACGAAGGTTTATTGATTATCGTTTCAGAAATAGTTTTCAAGCATTTATTAGCTTTTATAACGGACGTAGCATTGTTATGACGGCTGTATGCATCGTTTTCTTGTGAAATCCTTAACGGTTCGTATCTTTTTAAAAAATGAGATGCTATATTTTTGAAGTGAAAAACGCACTCAGATTCACAAGCTTATAAAATTATATCGTCATATGATAAATGATTGATAGATTTATTGATTTATCGGCATATTTAGTAAGCGACTGTAGTCGAGAGCGACCCGAAAGCTCCCTTTTCAGTAGCTACTACAGCGAGGTGTAAGAGAGGGCGCTACTCCTTTCCCTGGATTGCTCCACTTTACCCTTGAGACGTACCTTATAATGCTGAGTGTTAAGCAAGGAGGTATCAAGTACCATTTTTAAGTCTTCGGTATGACTCGACCTGGGACTGAACCCCGGTCTCCCGGACCATTGGCAAACACTCGACCCATTGAAGGGGTTGATAAGCACACACACACACACACACACACACATACACACATATATATATATATATATAAGTCTGTTCATATCTATCTGTCTGTCTATTTATCAATCTATTTGCGGCTATGCTTCCGAGAAGAAACTAACATTATGCTTCCATGGAAACTTATGAACTTTGCACCCGGAAAAAACCTACAACTTCACAACTGTTCTCAATGCAATCCTTGAGATTCACACACTTTTCAATCTAAAACAATAAACTAGTCTGAGCGGAAATAATCATTATAATTATAGGTGTAAATGATTTAATTAAACAACAATCTATAAATTAATAATTTTGTATTTCTTTAAATTGAGTGAAAAGTTACGAAGTGACTTCTTGAAAAATATATTATTCAGATCATAAATATTTGCCAATATTTATGTTATAAAAGAAATGATACATTCAAAGTAGTAGTTCATGTTGTCTAAATCTGAGTGGGTATATATAAGTATGATATCTGTATATATGTGTAGTGTTAAAACAACGTTATGATGCTAATATCAGTTTATATGCAAAATAAAACAATCAGCAGGTGAAGATAATTTTGCTGTAGCAATAAACGATTGCATATTTGCTTAATTTAAGATGATTAAGCGATGTTGAAATTAAATGCATTCTTAAAGGAAAAGAATATTAGGACTTTCACTCAAAAGAAATTATCGTTTTGGGTAGTTGAGTGAACAAATCTGTAAGATCTACAACATAGATATCTATTTGCTCCCTATTTATAATATTGAGGTAGGATTGAAATTCGATAAAAAAAAAATAAAGTTGATGATTTGTCTATCAATGTTAAAGAATGTATCTTTAACATTCTTGAAGGGAAAAAATTTAATAAGATCCTTTTGACTTTTGATTCCCTGAAATTTTCACGGCAAGTCAAATACTGTCACCTGAAAGTCCCTAGGAAATATTAACACTAGTGCATAAACACAGATTGATTAATAAATGCCAAAAATATAGGTAGAAGAATTACAGCTTCGGGGGTCTATTTTTTACACAAAAATTAACCCATATTTTTGTATGGAAATCGGTTGATTTCTCATATGTCTATTCATATTTCTATCTATCTATCTATCTATCTATCTATGTTAGTCTGTTCATATCTATCTATCTATCTATCTTAGTCTGTTCATATCTATCTATCTATCTATCTATCTATCTATCTATCTCTGTTAGTCTGTTCTTATCTATCTATCTATCTATCTATCTATCTATCTTAGTCTGTTTATATCTATCTATCTATCTATCTTAGTATGTTCATATCTATCTATCTATCTATCTATCTATCTATCTTAGTCTGTTCATATCTATCTATCTATCTATCTATCTATCTATCTATCTATCTATCTATCTTAGTCTGTTCATATCTATCTATCTATCTATCTATCTATCTATCTATCTATCTATCTATGTTAGTCTGTTCATATCTATCTATCTATCTATCTTAGTCTGTTCTTATCTATCTATCTATCTATGTTAGTCTGTTTTTATCTATCTATCTATCTATCTATCTATCTATTTCCGTATCAATCATATTTGCGCCTATGAAAACATTAACCTTCCATGTAAACTCAAGGAATTTACGCTCGGAAAGAACTAGCAAATTTACGACTGTAGACAATACAATCCTCGAAATCCACGTGCTTGTCCATCTAAAACAATAAACTAGTCCAAGCGGATATAATGATTTTTTTTCTCCATGATTTGACCTTTATCCTAAGCCTTTGGCTAATCCAGAACATAATCGCTTTGATATGAATAATAACAGAGAATGCACTGGATAAAATGTTGGATGAAATGGCCAAGACATAGTTGCAAAAGAAGAAGCTAAAACATTAAGAGATATCAGTACATAAAACAGTTGAATAGGAGGATGTTAGACGATTTTTGATCCAGGCTATCATAGAAAGGACCCTAGAAATGATTAAGAGAAGGAAGAAATAGTAGCTCTCATTATTTGTTAATAGGGAAACCTAGTGTGGAGAGAAAATAAACGATACGCTTGACAAGAAATTGTTATTCCTCGTGATCTGTGCAAGTGAGTAGGATTCGAACACGAAAAGAAAACATAGCATAAGTACAATGAAACTATTGTCCTTGAATTTAAAAAAGTAAGATAAAAGGAGTGATCAAAAATTAGAGCTTTAATTGATTTTAAAATGTTTATATTTTAAACACAAATAAAGAGACTTATTTTAAAGCGTAAAATAAATACTGAAAAACTTGTGGTATAATGAATAATGTTGTAAGAAATGGACTCGTCGACCCAGGTTCAAACCATGGACAGGTCCATTTTCATTTAGCATAGTGCTTATACTCTCGGAGAAAGACATATGAATATTTATACATCCAATTTTTTTCGCGCCAGCTAACATTAAAACATTCACATTTCTGTCAGTTTTTATTAGAAATGGTTTGTGAGGTTTTAATATAGGTTAATGTTAATTATTTTTATGCCATTTATGCTTCAAACTTTTGATTTACTTAAATTCTATAAGGCATCTAAAAATGGAAAGAAAATACATATTCAAAATGTCTTCCATATAGATTTAGATAATGCTAAAAGCTTTTTTTTAGTAGGGACGTGGGTTCAATTTACAATGTACATTCACACTTGAAAATAACCTCTGCCAATGTACCTGATGTCAAACTTTAGTTTTCCCTCTTAAATACCACACCTACCACCACACACCCAAAATTTTACTTGATATTTTCGGCTAATTTATTCTTCTAGCGCTATTTTTTTTTTTTTTTTTTTTTAAGGTAAAGGAAACATCTGACCTGCTGAATATGAAAGAAAAAGGTGAAAATTAGAGATGGACCCTAAAAGAAAAAAAAGTAATTCTAGTGAAAATTTTCTCTACGATATATAGATCCATATGTTTGGTTGGGTTTTAATGGCATATCAACCATTGTAGGTTATTTAATGCCAAATCCTCTTTATAGATATATATTAAATGAATATGATTTGGTTTGGTTGAATTTTATACCATATCAACCATTGTAGGTTATTTTATGAGAAATCCTGCTCATACATATATATATCGAATATCTATGATTTAGTTTGGTTGAATTTTATGGCATATCAGCCATTATAGCCTATATAATGACATATCCAGATTCTTTTAAAAAGTCCGTCTCGATATTTATGAACGCAATTCCTTTGAGAAACACAGGATTGTGTAAGTGTAACTCCTTCCAAAGGAGCCAAACCTAGCTACACGAAACTCTTATTCTCTAATAAAAAGTTGATAAGGGAGAGGTCATTAAAAGAAATAAGATGGCGTTGATTCACACCATATCCTAACAGATATTTACACTCAGGATCAGTGTGGACCTAGGAGTAAATACAATGAAGAGGTACTTGACATTTGTCTGACCTTCTGGACTTAGGCCTCACCATCCGATAGTTTGGTGTCATACCCGAACACTCGTTGGACGGAGGAGTCTTACAGAGATATGTCGGCATATTCTTCAGTCCCACTCGACTAAGCTAACTATTTTTGGATGAAAATTTATCAATCTTCATTATTTATTATATTGCAATTCGCAATGTCCCACGCTGAATTGATTGAGTCGGGATAAAATATTTAAAAACACAATGATAATTAAGTATCAGTTAAAATCCACAACAACAATTTGGAAATCTTCATCTAAGAATAAATAAATATCTTATATGTTTATGAAATATTATGTGTTAGTACGCTTTTCGTAGTTACCTTTTTTGTATTAAGTCCGTGTAAAAAATAATGAATTATTCATCTGGTTGACAATTCTAATTGAAAATTAGCTGATAAATACTCGTGAGAAAGTTTAGTTGACTTTGCTTCTTATAATTCATGTTCGGTCTGTTGATCTTGGATAAGGTTTGGTTCCACTCATATGGTTTGGTTGAGTTTTAAGGCATATCAACCATTGAAGGTTATTTGTTATGGTAATTTACCCGCACACGCATGAACTCTCCCAGCTATAAATAGCAGCATGTACTGCTCTTAAGAAGACGGCAATATTCCAGCGGACAACCCTGGCAATCGGACCGAAACAGTCTCGCTGGTAACCCTCTCATTTGTTTATGCTGTATTACTGTTCTTTGTTAATATATTTTTTTAACTCAACTCCTTTCATGTGTCTTTATTTCTGGTCCCTAACAAGGCCACATCATTATATAATTCTAAATCCTCTTTATACATATATATTAAATATTTATGTTTTCGTTTGGTTGTGTTTTATGGCATATCAGCCCTTGTAGGCAATTTAAGGCTAAGTCCTGTTTGTACATACATATTGAATATATTTGATTTGGTTTGGCCGGAATTTGTGGCATATCAACAATTGTAGGTTATTTAAAGACAAATCCTGTTTATACATACATCATCATCATCATCATCATGACGTGACGCTATCACGGATATCCCTGAACCTCTCTCGTCACTTCTCCCTATCCTTCATCGCCTCTGGCAGGTCTTCAGGGATATCATCATCATCATATCGCGCTGGTAGCACGGATATCCCTGACCCACTCTCGCCACTCCTCCCTATCGTTCATCGCCCTAGGTAGGTCTTCAGGACAACATCCTGTATCCTCACATAGCTGCTGAATGTACGTTCGAGCTGGTCGTCCTGCTTTTGCGCGGCCATGTGTGGGGATCCATAAGAGTACATCTCTTATGAGTTCATCTCTGCTTCTCCAGCAGTGTCCTGCATGTCTGGTTCGTCTAACTTGAATAGTTTTCGTGATAGGGGGCAGGTGGCCGTACAGTTGGTGTCTTGTGGGGTGTTGCTGCCAGGACTTGTTCAGGATTGCACGCAGCATTCTTGTGTAATTGCCGTCTAGCTTCTTCTCCAGCCGTTTTGTTAGCGTCCATGTAGTGCATCCATATAGCAGTATCGATGTGACCGCTGCCTGGAAGAAACTGCATTTCATTTTATCGGTTAGGTCTGATTTCCATATAATCGATAGCCTATTGATAGCTGTCCATGCTTTCGTTAACCTCGTTTCGATGTCCTTTTCGGTTGATTCGACGCTGCTTCCTAGGTACGTGAATTTGTCTACTAGTATAAGTGGGGTTCCTTCTAGAGTGAAGATGTCCCCCGTTTGGTTATAGCACATATATTCCGTTTTGTGTGCATTAACATAGAGGCCTATGCTTGCTGCTGCTCGTTCCAAACTATGCAGAAGTGTTTCGGCTTGGTCAGGTGTATTTGCCAGTATCGCTATGTCATCGGCGTAGTCGGCATCGGTAATTGTTGTTGCGGGGTATCTTCTGCTTCTTTTCTTCGTCAGTTCGAAGCCATTCTCTTTGATTTTGTCAATCGATGTTCTAAGTACGTAGTCTAGACAAATGATAAAGAGGTACGGGGCCAGCGTGTCCCCTTGTAGTACTCCTGCTACAATGTCAAAGTATTCTGTGTCTCCATCCGGTGATCGTACTTTTACTTTAGTGTTTCTATGGAGAGTCGTTATTGCCGCTACGGTTTCTTTAAGTATGCCCTACTCTAGTAGGATTTGTTCCATCTTTCCTCTGTGAATGGAGTCGAAAGCCTTGGTAAAGTCGACAAATATTAATGTCGCTTGTAGGTTCTTTGCCCGTACACCTTCAAGGATTCTGCGGATGGTTAATATTTGTGAGGTCGTGGATCTATTTCTTCGGAAGCCATTTTGGTTGGCTTCAGGGATATATATATATATATATATATATATATATATATATATATATATATATAAAGTATTGCTATATAAAAGTCATAATTTAACATTACTCAGTTGTTTGCACACAGTTAGTTAGAAATTAAATCATAGATAGGAGCCTATCAGGTTATACCACTCCGGTCAGAGTCGACCTGGGCGCATCGATAATGAAGGGGTACTCTACATACCCAAAATCTCCAAGGTTGACGACTCGCCATCAAAAGATTTAATATCATATCCAGAACACTCGTTGGGGAGGAGGTCTGACCTCCCCACACCGGCAAAGATGCTGTCATTGTATTCCTTAGCTCCTGCTTAATGTGCTTAATCTTGGATTAATACAAGCATAATTGGTTAAGCGTGTGACAAGAACAGAACACACAAGCAAATTACGTGAGAAACTCCACGCAATGCTACTCTAACCTTCAAAAAATTGGCACAAGTTATAACCTGGACACAAGACTTTTGCGGGCATTTTTGGAGGTTCGAGCAACAGGAAGTACTTCATACTGGTCGACGGAAAAGACTGTACCAAATTGAAGATTCTCATCAGAGCTGAATCATTAGGAAAGAATCTCCACAGATCAGCTGATTTTCAATCAGAGTTGTCTAATTGAAAAAAAATACCATACTCAGCCTCTCGAGACGACAAATATCAGTCTCCTCATTTTCCAGTCACAATCTTTGCGAACAAAATGAATACAGCAAATAGATCGTCTCTTTAATGAAAAGAATGTTATTTTTAATTCACTTCCCACACTCTAGGAAAATTTTAAATAAAAGAAGAAGAAAGAAGAATCGGAAAATAAACTATAGACACAGAAGGAGAGTGAACGGAAAGATACTGGAAAAGGAGATGGATTTTATTGATTTATTTTTCAGGAGTATTATTAGATAAAGAAGAATAGAAGTGATTAAATAGTGTGGAAAGCTGATTAAAAACATATCTATCTATCTATCTATCTATCTATCTATCTAGATAGATAGATAGATAGATAGATAGATAAGGGGTCAAAAATGTGTGCAAAATCAAGAATCAGTAAACAGAAATACAAAGGTAGGGCGTATCAAGGCTTCAATCAAAAGAAGTTAGTGAAAGAGATTTCAAGTATTCGTCTCAAATACTAATAATTTTATGGTTGCAATTATTCCTGCCTAATTCTAAGAGTTTTATGGTTTCAAGTATTCCTGTTTACGATTAATAGTTTTATGATTCGAAGAAAGTGTTTCTATTGAATAACTGCCATATTTTGCTCACAGTTATACAGTTTCAAGTTACTAATAATAGTCCTTTGTAAACAATTATAGCTTCTAGTTACGATTCTTAATACAAACGATTTTCAGTAACATTGCATCAAGTATTCCTATCTAATACAAATGATTTTTAGACATCTATTTGACTCAGAGTGGACCGGGAAGTAATTGCCATAAAGCAGTACTCCACATAAACTCTACACTCTTGAAATTTTAAAAAAGTGTGTTGCCCACTCGGCTGGGGCTGTAGAATATATCGACAGCTTCTCTGTAAAGGGGTAAGATCCCCCAAAGAGTGTCCTGATGTGACTCTAAAAGATCTGATGCTGACATTCTAATAATGCTGGAGCTTTGAAGAATGCAGAGTTTCAGGTTATTATCATTGCTCTAAGGTCCACTTGGCCCGGAAAGGTAGCACTTAATATGGTCCTATCTATGGGTCAAATAGAACTAAACTGTGTACTTATGCAAAACATAATTGCTTGAAATAGGACTCTTTTCACATTTACACTTCGTACTCATGCTAAACTGAATTGTTTGAAATGGAACTGTTTTTGTGTGCTAAACTAAATTTTTTGAAATAGAACTCTTTAGACATTGAAACTGTACTTACGCTAAACTGAATTGTTTGAAATAGAAGTGTTTTGATATTTAAGTGTCTGTAAACAAAAAAGATAGTTACACTCTACTGAATTGTTTGAATTAGAACTGTTTGACTAAACAGAATAGTTTAAAATAGAAATATTTTTGACAATTAAACTTATGCTAATCTACTATGATTCTACAGTCCAGTTCTTTAATCAGTACACCACGAGGACACAGGAACGAGTACAGGTTAGACCAACAGCTGGAACCTATCTAAAACAGCTCTGTGCCGATACAGAATGTCACATTAAGGACCTGCCGGGAGCGATGGATGATAGAGATGGGTAGCGAGAGAGGGTCAGCGAAATCCGTGCTATCAGCACAACATGATGATGATGATGATAATGACTAATGTTACATAGCCAGATATACGCTATGTGTGGAATAGACATAGGGAATCTAAAAACGCGAAACTTTACGAATTTGGTTCAGGTACGAAACTTTTTATTACTTTTGAGTTTAAAGGTTTTTTTCGACATGAGGAGAGAGACACAATCTTTCTATGTTGCCTGCTTTTACATCGTCAGCTCTCAACCCAACCAACACGCGGCGCTCGTAGCGCACAAAGTCGTCTGGCCTCGCCCAGCTCTGAAGGTCAACCTTCTTCTTCCGAGGCGGGAACTCAACTAACTGCTTTTTCTCAAATCTCATCCCACGCTTTCGATGCGTGACGTCACCCAAATACCCTTGTCCAATTCCTATCTGGGATTTTTTATTATGACATCTCTGAATGAGACATCCTCTCTGTGCGCGCGTGAACACCTGCGTTAATGTTGCACCTAACCCATGCTCTAAGCGAAAGGTTCTCAGCCTAACTAAACCGAAAGGCAAGATATATAAAACGAAATCCATCGGCAATTATATTACACTAATGCTAAACTGAATTGTTTGGAATAGAAATGTTTATATGTATAAAAATAGATTTGGCATTAAATCTCCTTATAATGGTTGATATGCCATAAAACAAACAGACAAAAATTGAGCCTCTCTATCAAATGCTGTTTAGTGTCATATCAATTTTTTATGGTGAGGCCTTACCCTTTTGCAGTAGATACAGTCAGGGTATTCTAAGTCCTACTTTCATGGCAGGAGAGGAAATAAGAATTACAGAGATTGAGATCGGAAAACAAATCAAATAAAAATACAAGAAACCATTTAACATATTCATCTAGACCTGTCAGCAGGGGCTGCAGAATACACCGACTGCATCTCTACAGAGGGGTAAAACCCTTTCTAATGAGTGTCCTGGATACAAAACAATCCCATGCTGAGGTTCCTTTAATGCTGGAGCTTTTGATAATGCGAATAACCCCCTCCCCACTTGCACTCTAGCATGGAGTGGTAGCACCTAATAGAGTCCTAACTCTGGGTTAAATAGAACTAAGCTGTGTATTTATGCTAAAGTTAATTGTTTAGAATAGAACTGTGTTTACATTAAACTGTGTCCGAACAAAAAACTGCATACTTATGCTAAATTGAATAGTTTGAAATAAAACTATTTTGACATTTAAACTGCGCGGTTATGCTAAACTGAATTGTTTAAAATAGAACTGTTTATATGTATAAAATGGATTTTGTATTAAATAACCTAACAATGGTTGATAAAACATAACCAAATTATACTAAATCAACATCTTCATGGCATTTATTTATAACGTTTGTACATGAAAAACCGATTCAGTCAATAAAATAGCATAATAGTGCGGAATAAGATAAACCACGCATTGCCAGGTTGAGTAAATGATATGATTTTGCAAGATGAAATGATATGATACAGTTTCCTATTAAAAAAAAAAGAAATTATGTTAATCAATTAAACATCGTTTTTTTATGTTTTTGAAATCATAATATTCGCCAATGGCCCGGGAGACCTGGGTTCAATCCCAGTTCGAGTCATACCAAAGACTTTAAAAATGGAACTTGATACCACCTTGCTTAACACTCAGCATTATAAGGTACGGTTCAAGGGTAAAGTGGAGCAATCCAGGGAATAGAGTAGCGCCCTCCCCTACACCTTGGTGTAGTAGCTATCGAAAAGGGAGCCTTCGGGTCACCCTCGACTATGGTCGCAAACTTTACTTTTACTTTTACTTATATATATATATATATATATATACATGATTTGTAAAAACATTTTTTGATAACATTCTTAAACGATCCTGCGCTGTTCTATTTTTATACATATAAACATTTCTATTTCAAACAATTCAGTTTAGCATTAGTGTAATATAATTGCCGATGGATTTCGTTTTATATATCTTGCCTTTCAGTTTAGTTAGGCTGAGAACCTTTCGCTTAGAGCATGGGTTAGGTGCAACATTAACGCAGGTGTTCACGCGCGCGCAGAGAGGATGTCTCGTCTCATTCAGAGATGTCATAATAAAAATCCCAGATAGGAATTGGACAAGGGTATTTGGGTGACGTCACGCATCGAAAGCGTGGGATGAGATTTGAGAAAAAGCAGTAAGTTGAGTTCCCGCCTCAGAAGAAGAAGGTTGACCTTCAGAGCTGGGCGAGGCCAGACGACTTTGTGCGCTACGAGCGCCGCGTGTTGGTTGGGTTGAGAGCTGACGATGTAAAAGCAGGCAACATAGAAAGATTGTGTCTCTCTCCTCATGTCGAAAAAAACCTTTAAACTCAAAAGTAATAAAAAGTTTCGTACCTGAACCAAATTCGTAAAGTTTCGCGTTTTTTTGGGTTTTTTTGGCTCACAGTTAAATGGTTTCAAGTATTGCTATATGACAGTCATAATTTGCACACAGTTGAAATTGACTTATAGTTAGGACCCTATCAGGTGCTACCACTCCGGGTCAGAGTGGACATGAGAGCATTGGTAATAAATTGGTATTCCACATTCCCAAGATCTCCAAGAGAAAATTACGTTCGAGAAGAATATTCAGTGATATAGTAATGAAAGTATGGCGCAACTATTTACAAGTTGAATTAATATTCCTTTTGGAATCCGACATCTTTCTTATATCAAATTTATTTTCCAACATTTTATAGTTTTATATTTCATCTTCGATTTTTTTCACGATACACTTAGTTAAATTGGTATGAAAATCTAAAAAAATTTAACCTGTGTTCAATGCAAAACATATCTAATGTCCTGGTCACTATTATTGGCAACCTTACAATTTTTCTTTTTACTAAATCTTTAGAAATAAACTTAAGATAACCAAATTTATATAAATTTGTTTTACATTTACTGTTATTTATTGAAGAATGAGTTGTCAATAGACCAAAGCTATTTTATCAGGTTGGATTTTGTTCTTTTTTATTCAGTAGATATCCTATATTATGTGTTCGACTTTCAGGAGTACCAATAATTGTGACCTGGACTCCAGAATCGGCTACGGCCAAATATAGACATTTTTTTGAGGATTTGCTTTTTTTTACCGAACAGGTGCATATTCTTAATTAAGAATTTTAGAACAAACGCAATTTTTTTTTTTCTATTTTATTTTCTTTCTACTATTTTCTGTAGCAAAGTAATGGTGTTTTGACGTTGTCAGTTTTATTGATAAAAACTGAATGTAAAATTTGTGCATGCAAATTTATTATCTAAATTGTGGCGCAATCTTCAAAATGGCTTTTTCTAACTCAGGCATATGCTAATTCAAGAGAAAATAAATCTATAGCTTCCAGAATTGTTAAGATTCTTTTTTTTATTTGAAATGTTTAGAAATATAAAAGTCTACTTTTTATAACCAGATTTTATCGTAACACACCTAAAAATGCCTCTTTTTGAAGAAATAGTTTCTGTATACTAGGAAAGTAAATGAAAAAGCTTAGGTAGAGCATACTACTTTCACAGATGTGGACATCTCGAGTGGTATAATATTTAGCAAACTCGGCTACAAAACCTTCACGAGTGAGTTCGATTCCCATTAGGTCACCTATTCATATGGCATTGCGCTACACCTGAGCCAACAGCATAGAAATTTACAACTTTTACACACACTTATATATATATATATATATATATATTCTAAACCTAGGCTGTACATGATACATGTAATTATTAGAAGGTTATGTCCGCATATCTGTTGCATTAAAATAGTGAGTTCGATTCTCATTGGCTATTTTATACTTGTACACATTGTTAATGATATATTCAAAGTCTTCAGATGTAAACAAGAAATACGAGGATCATTAAATAAGTTTCCTGACTTTTTTCGTATCGCCACTTTTATTGATAATACACACATGAAACTCTAATCCCCTTCGAAGTAATCTCCTCCGGCTGCAATGCACTTGTACTATTCCAACAACTTCTGGAATGCCCAATGGAAGTCCTCTTGTATCAGCGTGTAAATGACTTTCGTCACAGCCTCTTTCATCTCCTCAATTGTCTCGTAACGACAGCCTCTGAGCTTAGGGACTAATCAAAAGTCACAAGGAACAAGGTCTGGACTGTAGGGAGGGTGACGAACTGTGTTGATGCCCATCTTGGTCAAATAGTCTGTGACAAGGATGGAGTTGGGGACTGGTGTATTGTCCCGGTGGAAATGCCACAGACCCGATTTGAAGAGTGCTGGCCTCTTCCGACGGAATCTCTTCCTGAACCCCCTTAAAACATCAACATAGTAACCCTAACCCTAATTTTTTAGCCAATCAACTCTGGTGTATTGACTTCCTTACTCCTCCCACACCTCTCATTATCCCACACAGATTCCCTGCCTTCCTTAAATCTCTTATGCCACTCAAAATCTGATGCTCGATTCATGCAAGATAATCTAAAAGCAGTCTGAAGCATTTCATACGTTTCTGTGGCATTTTTTCTAAGTTGAAAACAGAATTTTATTGCATGTCGTTCTTCTAAAGTGTCCTCACGTCCAGAATGCAGTTTTGAAATTGAGCAGCTGTGACAATCAGGGTTTAGTAGCGTGGATTCTAATTGCTGCTGTAGCTGTTCATTTAAATCTGAAATCATAAAAAATTGTAAGTCATCTCATTAGATCGATAGCAATAACATACTGAATTTTCAAAAGTCTACAACAATTTTAAATGCCTATACAAAAAAAAAAGGCTGGGAACTTATTGAAGGCACCACGTAATTTTTGAACTGGTTCCTTGATTTCTTTAATTTATGGTATATCAACTTTCCTGAGTTCTTTTATTCCAAAACCATCCTTGTAGAAGAATAGCAGTAATATTATTTTAACTATAGGTGAGAGGATAAAGGTATTCATATCTTTCCCAAAGGGTATTTTTTCGAAAAGGAATGTAACAGCGCGATTCGAGTTCAAACCCGCTTGTTTTGAGGCTTTAGTAAAGCACTTTAGACATTACGCCATGGGGACTTCCCCTAAGCTTTGGAATAATGGTCTCTGAAAGTATACATCGGAATATTACAGACATTTGGATGTGCTTTGATGTATCAGTCGATAGTCTGTGGTAACAAGAATGACGAATTGTACAAACAACTTTCAAAAAAATGTTATCAAAACTTTTTAAATATTTTTCTTAATTTTTTGGATTATAAGTCGAACTTTTAATGTTGAGAAATCTCTACAAAACAAAGACTGACTTATACGCAACTAAAGTCTAAATCTTTTCTTCAGGGTGGTCAATCAATTGTAAGGGTAAGGATTTTAACCCAGCCGTATTACTCAAGCCCTGGTTTAGTCGAGATTTTTCAAGCTTAAAAAGTTTACCTCTACGCCGCAATTTAACGGTAGTAATATTTTTTTTTATCATTAAGGGTTCTCGAACTATTGTCTTCATCTTTGCTGTTATTTCCACAACGGTTCGGCCGATATGTCCTCCGGCCTTCTTCGTGGATTCAGTAAAGGACGTAGTTCGAAGTCCCGTGTAGGTTCCCGAGTTCGACAAACACCTGAAGGCCGGAGGACATATCGGCCGAAACTTTGTGGAAATAACAATAAAAATGAAGATAATAGTCCAAAAACCCTTAATGATGAAAATCATCAAACTTCGTCTCAGAATTTTAGACCACTGGTACTAATTTTGTTCAGCTAGTGTTCTATTTTTTTTTTCTTTTTGTTTGCCTTTTTCTGTCTTTTGTTTTGGGTTTTTGTTTTTTGTCTGTTTGCTTTCGTTTTTTTTTGGGGGGGGGGTTCTTCTTCTTCTTCTTCTTCTTTCCTTTTTTTTACCTTTTCTTTTTCAAACTTATGAAACAGCTCAAGACAACCCTGGCAAATTGTTTATCCTTGTTTATGGAATATGGCCAGGTTAATATTGAGATTATTTTTGCAAACTACGCGTGTTTGTAAATATAAATCAAGTGTTATGTGCCAACTGCAAAATCATGAAGAACCTTCAATACCAATTCTTGATAGGTCTGTCAAGATATCTGACAATAACAATGCTGGTAAAATACCAAATTTAAGTAAGCACTGTCAATATTAGACCAAGGAAGTTAATTCAAATCTGATTTACACATAGAATATTGAGTATAAATATATTTTGATTTTTGCGTTTTTTTCTAATATTTTATGCAGTTTTATACGACATCGGACGAGAAAGTAATAAGACTGGATTTTATCTTTCAAGTTTGCAACGCTGACTGAAAACCCAATTTGTAAAACAAAGATTATTTTTAGCTATTTTTATGACAGAACTACTGTTGAATATTTGATTACTAGGTTTTAATGACATATCGGCCTTCGAAGTTTATTCAATCCCAAAGTTATCCTTGGAGAACAACATCAGTGGAAATATTTAATCTATACATGGCAGAATAAAGATGTTCATATCTTTCCCAATGGACATTAGTCCCAAAGTGAACGTCATAGCATGACTGGAGTGCGAAAACACTAACTCCGAGGCTGCAGTCTAGTACATTAGCCATCACACAACAAGGAGCCCTCCCCTACTTTCTTGAAAGAAAAGATAATATTAGTCAGTGAGGAAATATGGGCCAATGTTTACGTTATAAGAAAAAAAGAGTTCATACATTCAATATAGTGTTTTGCTTTGTCTAAATCTCAGTTGACATATTTTTGAGTGAGTATAAAATCTATGTGTGAGTGTGTCACTACGTGGTAGGGAAACAATGTTATTAAGCTAATGTTAGTTTGCATGCAAAATGAAAAAAATCCACGAGTGAAAATAGTTTTGAAATGGCAGTATTAAGAAATCTACGTAAACAATAGCATATTCGTTTAATTTAAAATAATTAAGGGATGTTGAGATTAAATGCATTCTTGAAAGAATAAATGAAGATTTTCACTCTAAATAGATCAGCCGAAATCTATGGAGTAGATAAAGAATATGTGTGTGCTTGCTGAAAATATTTTCTTAGTTGTTTATAAGACTGAGTTGGGCTCGATTCGATTAAAAAAAGTTGATAATTTCAGTATCATTCTAATTGGTTAAAAAATGTATTTTGAACATTCTATGAGGAATAATATTTCTTAAATCATTTTGGTTTGTTGGTTTTTTGTGGTTTTATGTCATATTAACCTTTCTATGTTATTTAATGCCAAATCCATTTTATACGATAATCAATTCTATTTCAAACAATTCAGTTTAGCATGAGCACAGAGTTTAATTTTCAAAAACATTTCTATTTCAAACTATTCAGTTTAGTCGAACAGTTCTAATTCAAATATTTCAGTTTAGCGCTCAGTACAGTTTCAATGTCAAAAAAAGTTCTATATAAAACAATTCAGTTTAGCATAAGTACACAGTTTAAATATTAAAACAGTCCTATTTCAAGTAATTTAGTTTAACATAAGTACGCAGATTAGTTCTGTTTAAACCACAGTTTGAACCCTATCAGGAGCTACCACCCTGGGCCACAAGAAGTGATGGTAATAAAGGAGTGCTCCACATTCCTCAAGTCTCCAACATTACTTGAAACTCACAATCAGATTGTTTAGTGTCATATCCAGGACACCCATTGAGGGATCTTACCCTTCTACAGATAAGGATAAATCATGGAAAAGATATTTGGATGATCGCTTCATATTCTGGAAATGCCCATAGGGAGACATCAACCTACTATAAAACCTACACCCCAAAATAAAATTTACTATGGAACACGGCTCAAAAGAATTACCATTTTAGACATCCTTATAAAAAACGTAAATGGTCAAATCATCACAGATATCTACCACACACCAATAGAAACCAAAAAATACCTCCATTTCAAAAACCTCCGGGGTATCCTCGTGGTGTAATGGTTAAAGCGATGGACTGCGGAATAGTATTAAGTGAGTTCGAACTCCAGTCGCACTATTACGTTCACTTTCGGATAAATACCCTCGGGAAAGGTATGAACCCTCTTATCCTCCTAGCTATGGGTTAAATAGCATCACTGCTGTTCTTCTTGATGAATGGCTTTGGCATTAAATAACCCACGAAGGTTGATATGCTATTAAACTGAGAAACTAAATCAAATCAAAAGCCTCCACCACAAAAACTGCATAAAATCCATCCCTTACACTCTTGCACGTAGAATACACACAAAACCTAAAAAATACTCGCCTTAAAGGACTACATCCAACCCTACACCAGAGAGTAAACCCAACAACACTAATGAATTAAGGGTTAGAAATAGCAGAAAAATACCACAAAGAGAATTAAGGAACCCGAAAAAACACAACAACGAGAAATCCCTACCATATGTCACAACCAACAACAAAAATAAACCAGAACTATTCACTGAAATAATGAAAAATCGTGAAGAACTTTAAAATAAAGCACAAAATCAAAGAAATACTAGACACAATAAAAATCATTAAAACCAGAGACAACCCAAAATCTTAAAAGAATACTCACCCCTTCTACATTCGGAGAAAACACAACACAAGGAGTTAGCATATGCAATAATAAATAACGCAAAATATGTAATATAATTATAGAAGGTAAATCCTATACCTTTAAAAAAACCCGGAAACCAAATTCAAAAAAAAATTTAAAAAAACTTAAGAGGTTACTCAAAAAACATAGATGAAGGCTGCGAATGCAAAGAAATATGCATAGAGTCAACACAAGCACTTAATACAAGGACATCACTACACAGGAGTAATATCAAAATAGAAGAAAATAGAAAATTAAATGTTTCGAAACACTTATACTGATGTAGTCGAGGTAAATTTAAAATAATGCCAATATATCAAACTACACGCTACTTTAAATAAAGGAAAAAATGTTATTGAGGAATTTAAACCAAAGTTAAATAAAATATGAATTGCACACACACACACACACACACACACACACAAATGGAAATAAACATATATATATATATATATATATATATATATATATATAAACAAAAAAATCTCAAGACACAAGTTCACACACACAGAGAAAAATTAACTGAAATCGGAAACCAGTCTATCACACACACAAACACACACACAACGTATCAAATATCAAAAGTAAATGAAAAGAAAAAGGAAGGACCAGAGAAAAAAACATAAATTAAGAAATACAAATCTCTTCGTGGACCTACGTATTTTAATATATCTTTATTCTCTCTTTGGACACAGAACAAAAATTTATATATATATATATATATGTGTGTGTGTGTCTGTGTAAGTGTGTGAACTTCTGCTGCAATGGTCATAGTTGAAGTAAATGAACACGATGAAGGATAAGATCCGTTTACAAAAAGAAACAAAATAAAATCACCTGGATGGCACACTGATGGTGAGGCTCCATTTCTGGATATTTAAAGAGTGTAGATTATATGTGGAGTGTAGCTTTATTGGCGATACTCTGTGTTCCAGTCTGAACCAATATGTATCATCATCATCTTGTCGTGCCAACAGCATGATATCCCTGGCCCTCTCTCGCCACCTCTCCCTATCGTTCATCGCTTCTGGCAGGTCCTTAAGGCGACATCCTGTATCCTCACAGAGCTGCTGTATGTAGGTTCGATCTTGTCGACCTGCTTTTTCTCGGCCATGTGAGGGAGTCCATAGCAGTACATTACTTAAAAAATCAGCGGTGTATACTATTATGTGTCTTAAATGGAAGAACAATGAACTGTAAGACTAAAATTAAAATTCTTGAACATAGCCAAAAAATCTAACACTGTTGGAATTATTAGACCCCCTCAAAAATATCCAAGTAAACGTAAAATAAAACATAAAGAAGGAAAAAAATAGTCTTGGACTTTAACTAAGTTAAAACTTAACGGAAAAGGAAAGAAAAGTATTTTTTTACGAACGCCATGAGAAGCAGGATGGTGGACGTAAACGCAAGCGGATAAACCCTCTGACGTCCGAACGCTATACCTACCTGGTCCTGGACGTATGAATCTCACACTTCAACAGCCAGTTCGATCGGGGAACTACTGCTGCTCATCTATAAGGGTGGCTTCTTTGGATGAAAATAAAAACAGCCATCGAAAGATAACCATGGACCAATATATAATTAGATGTCAAAAATTCATTAGTGTTGGATAGGAATATTTCAGGCCATAACCCTGGGCAAGATTATTTGCATTTCACTTAGTGTTAATACACATAAGAAAAGTGTTCATCTTACTATTTTCCTACAACCAGGGGTAAATAATTGGGCAGACTAAATTTGATGTACTTGAGCGTTTGTATACGGCAGTCAGGAAATATATCGACTCCTAAATATGTAAGCATACACCTTTTGATTGATAATTTTTTTACAAATGCAGCTCATTTTTATCTGAAGAGAGCACAAACATCAAGCTCTTTTATCCTAGGGTGCATCTACTGAGTTGCAATAATTCATGAGCGTGCCAGTGCATGCGGGCTTTTATGAGTACCTTAGCATGGTGCTTTTTGAACGTATACGTATACGGTTATCGTTTGTTGTATAATGGTTATTGACGTGGGAATTGTATACGACGAACGGTGTTCGAATCCGGGACAAGACTATTTGCATTTTGTATGGAAAAATGAATTTGAAAATTTAAGAACCCAGGGATTATTTCTGCAGCAATACGTCAAAAGTCGAGCAGACTGGACCCTTGAACTTTTGCATGGCAACAGGGCTTAGCTAAGGAAAACTCTCGATTCAAATCTGTTAAACTCAGCTTAAAAGCTGGCCTTGTGTCACAATCTGCGCATGGCAGGTGGGTTGGATAAATGCACACACACACACACACACACACACACACACACACGCACATATATATATATATATATATATATACACGTAAGTAAAGTTGGCGAACGTAGTCGAGATTGACACGAAGGTTCCTTTTTCGATAACTACAACGCCAAGGTGTAGGGGATGGTGCTACTTCTTTTCCTGGATTGCTCCACTTTACCCTTGATCCGTACCTTATAATGCTGAGTGTTAGGCAAGGAGGCATCAAGTATCATTTTTTGAGTCTTTGGTATGACGTGACCTGGAATTGAACCCAAGTCACTCAGGATACGTTACAGGGCAAAAGCCTGTTCATTATAGCGAACGTTGAGTAAGATTTGGATTGAAATATGACAATATGAAAAAGGGAGCAATTAGAAAAATCAGATTATCGTGTTTTCTATAGGTCTGTGGTCTTCAGAAAATAAATAAATCGACTGATTTCTTAAAACGAATTTACACTGTAAGGTAGAGAAGCATGACAATATTTCTAAGGTTCATGCACTCTTGTAAAAATTAAATACCGGAACATAACTCTTAAAATGTGTCAATCAAGCAATTTCTAGTCCCAAGACCCAAGTAGAAAAGTGAGAAAACATTCATTTATGTTCGCCTATGAAAATTCTTATCACTCAAATATTTAAGAAATGATTCCCTTATCAACTAACGTCTCAACGCAAGAGAGATATAGATTTAAGGGCTATCTTTCTTGTTAGTTGGTTTACAGCCATTAAAAACTAATCTTTTCATCCCCTTGGATGACTCCTTCTCTTTCTGTTTCATCATTTATTTAAACTTACTTACTAATCGTTATGATAGTACAACACACGTGCATCCAACATATAGTCCATCTTTTGTCCATACACACCCATAAAGATACACTTTTCAGCCATATGCATGTTATATTTATCCAACACCACTGCACAAGCAGTTTGCGACACAAGATCATTTTAAGCAGAGTTTAGAAGGTTTTAATTTTTTCCTTCTCCTAGGCTGGTTGCCAAAACAGTGTCCAGTCTGTACTATCAACTATTTATATTTGGAGGGATAATAGTTATTCATCTCGCAAGGTTATTATCGCTATGTGAAATGAAAACAGCCTCGTCGAGGATTTGAACACGATCCGCCGTGTATATTTCCTACGAAATAACCATCTCAGAACAAACGCCACACATATGCATAAACATTCATATATTATACGTCTATACGCGAAATCACCTATGCCGCGAGCACGAATTTCCTTAACCTTCTCCTACCACTCGTCTTTATCGTCCATCTTTCCAGGCAGGTCTTTTATGCTACATCCTGTATCAGTATAGAGCTGTTGTAGATAGCTAGTCGCCTTGCCCTTGCTCCTTCGTGTGAAGTGGTGTAGCACTATGGGGGTAGGCTGCCAAAGCAGACGATTCAATTGTCTGTTTTGGCGCGAAACCAGACAAAGGATTCTTGGACATGAAATCTCGCCGTACCCGGAAGTGGTACGGGGAGGCGAATGAGAGTTGACGACGCGACCCAGAGAGAGGCAGTTGGTAGTTGGACAGGAGAGAGGAGAGTTGGTGGCAGGCGAGCAGAAGTTGGTGGCTGGACCCGAGAGAGGAGTTGCGGCTGGACAGGAGAGAGGCGAACAGCAGAAGTTGGCGTGGAAGAACGGAGGGGCAGTCAACACCAGACACCGAGCAGAAAGGCGAGGAGACAAGATAGGGTCCAGTGAAGAAGAGTCTCAAGATGTCTGATTCCAGTAGCATTGTGGAATTTTCGCTAGTAACCACGCGAGCGATAGTCCGCACATGCATATAGTGTTGCATACCTTCCTCTGCTCTTGGTAACCCCAAGCTTTGTTTGTTCGTTTGTCTTTCTATTTTCTCCTGTCTCCCTCGATCGTATTCTTGTGTAGGTAAAGAAATGTGCGTTATCCCCTCAGCCACTAGTTGATCACCGGCCGGCTAAGAAGTGAAATGGTTAGAAGACTGAGAGAGATAATGTGGTGGGGGTGAGGGGGTAACGTTTCACAGTGGTTCACTGGAGTACATCGCTGATGAGCTCGTCCATACTTCTCCAGCAGTGCCCTGCATGTCTTTCTCGTCTAATTTGAATGGTTTTCGAAATGGGTGGTTGGAGGCCGTACAGTTGCTGCTTTGTGGGATTTTGCCACCAGAACTTGTTCCATACAGCTCGTAGCATTCTTGTGCAATTGCCGTCTAGCTTTCTCTCCATACGCTTAGTCAGCGTCCATGTGGTAAATCCATACAGCAATATTGACACGACCGCTGTTGGGGAAAAAACTGCGCAAGTCACTGAATAGCATCGAGAAAATACAACCAAGGATGATGCTAGCCCCTTTTAATGGCAACCCCAGCACAACGATCACCTCCTGCTACAATCCTACCAATGCTAGAGATGAAATGGACCTCGACGCACCTACATATACATGCATTATTATACCTAAATAGATGCACCCGGGGAGAGAAAAGATTTTTAAGGTTAAATTTGAGGTTTTTGCACTCCTCTGATAAAAGGGGACATCCTTTTTGGAGAAATAAAAAGGCTGAAATTTCCCTTCCGAAATCCATGGAGAATATAAATCAAATGTGTATGAATACATATTTAGGAGTTGATCAATCTCCTGAAAGCACTTTACAGTCCTAGCTGAACCCCTTTTACATAGCCTGGAGCAAAAAGCAGAAGGCTTAGACCACTATGTGAACTTAAATAAAACCATTCATTTCTTTTAAACAAGAAGGGACCTTCTCTACTTTAAATAACAAGTCTCTGAAATTAGTTGACTGGTTCACATATCGAGGCAGCAATATCTCATTTATTGAAAGTGTTGTTAACATACACCTAACGAAGGTGTGGGGTGCAATTGACATGTTATCGATCATAAAGAAGTCTCTTTTCTCTGGTTAAATAAAACGGAACTTATTCCAATCTATGGTCGTGTCAGTACTACTGTATGCATGCTCCATCTGAACGCTAACGAAGCGCAAAGAGAAAGGCTCGATGGGAACTGAAAAAGAATACTACGCGCTGTTTGGAAAAAAATCTGGAAGCAACATTATACAAAACGATGGTTGTACGGCCACTTACATCCAATCTTACAAACCTTTAAAGTAAGATATGCAAAGAAATGTAGGAAAAGGTAGGACGAACTCATAATGACTGTTCTTTCATGGACTCGTACACATAGATTCGCCAATGTTGCACGACCAACAAAGACGTATATATATAAAATCTGTATGGGCACTGGATGCAGTTTTGAGGAATTAACTGGCTCGATCGATGATATATATGGATGGTGAGAGAGAGTCTGAAGACTGTGGCTAACGCAACTTGGTGATACATATAGACATATATATATATATATAAGTAAAGTAAAGTTGGCGACCGTAGTCAAGGGCGACCAGAAGGTTCCCTTTTCAATAGCTACTACACCGAGATGTTGGGGAGGGCGCTACTCCTTTCCTTGGATTGCTCCACTTTACCCTTAATACGTACCTTATATTGTTGAGTGTTAAGGATGTATCAAGTACCATTTTTAGAGTCTTTGGTAAGACGCGACCTGGGATTGAACCCATGTCTCCCGGACCATTGGTGAACACTCTACTCACAAGGCCAATATAAAGAAGAAGAAGAAGAAGAAGAAGAAAGATTCCAAGTTTTCTTTCCCAGCCCGGTCTAATCTTTGTGAATACTGAAGTGTAATCTCCCGTTCGATTGCTAGCCAATCCTATTGTTAACACATTGCTAATGTCTCGCCGGAGGTTACACTGCGCTATTGTATTGGCATACGTCATAGTTTGAAATTACGAGCCTGAATACATCACTACCTCTTTCCACACTTGATTAACACGTGAGTGTCGATTACTAAGGTTCCTACAATTTAAACTTGATGACGCCAACAATTTTTTCTTGGCTTTCTTTGTCCAGCCTTTGTCTAATATTTTCATGTTCAATTTTTTCTTCTATTGTACGTATTATTGTTTACAACATTTTGGTATTGTCTTGCGTATTTAATTCCTGAAGAATAAAAGAAAATATTTCAAATCTGAAATTGATATTACAGAGAAGATCATTGGTTTCTATATAAGATCATATTCGTTAATCCTTGCTTAGTTATAAAATGTTGTTATTTCGTCCGCTTAATTTAATTCAACGCATAAGGGGGGGCGTAATTAGCAAAGTCCTGGATTGCAACCTCGGCGTAAATAAGTTTGAATTCCAGTAACGCTATCACATACACTTTCAGACTAATACCCATACGAAAGGTATGAACCAACTTATCCCACACCCTAGGGGTTATATAGAATCACTGTTGTTCTGAAAGTTTTGCTTAGGCATTAAATAACCCAGAAAGGTTGACATACCATAAACAAAACAAAAACAGTTACTTTAGTACAAAAATAAACGCATGATATATGTATTCACCCAACACTTCCCCCATAGAGAAGATGTGAGTGACACAAGGTCAATTATTGGCCCAGTGGGTAGAGTGTTCACCGATGATCCGGGAAACCTGGGTTCAATCCCAGGTCGCGTCATACCAAAGACTTTTAAAATGGTACTTGAAAACTCAGCAATATAAGGTGCGACTCGAGGGTAAACTGGAGCAATCTAGGGAACGGAGTAGCGCCCTCCCCTACACCTCAGTTCAGTAGCTATTGAAAAGGGAGCCTTCTGGTGGCCCTCGACTACGGTTGACAACTTTACTGATTTTACTATAACTGGTTTAAAGATAGATTTCTTCCACTTTAACTATTTACTCATAGCTGAGGAGAGAAAAGATGGAGTAATACCTTTATCAAGTGCATAAACGCAAAGTAAAACGCAATTTGAATTTGAACCCGGGTCCCCGATTCTATTTTCTACGATGATACTATTTACCAACCCCTCCGCTCGGGCAGGATATGACACAAGGTCAATTTTTAAGCGGAGTTTAACAGGTTTGAATTCAGAGTTTTCCTTCTCCTAGACTAGTTGCCTCAACAAGGCTGAAGAACCTAGTCCGTCCTACTATTTACCCATAGCTGGAGGGAGAATAAGGGGGTTCATACCTTTCCCAAGGGTATTTG
The DNA here is from genome assembly GCA_963585895.1 of Sepioteuthis lessoniana. Taxonomy (NCBI): domain Eukaryota; kingdom Metazoa; phylum Mollusca; class Cephalopoda; order Myopsida; family Loliginidae; genus Sepioteuthis; species Sepioteuthis lessoniana. The sequence continues at coordinate 16,520,662 of OY757909.1, forward strand.
CCCGAAAATGAACATAATAGCGCGACTGGAGTACGAACTCGCGTACTACGATTCCGCAGTTCATCGCTTTAACCATTACACCACGAGGACACCTTTTCTACGATGATATTCGTTTTACTAAGAGCCTCCTGATGGATGGTGTACACAGAGAGAACCGAACTCGAAAATAATGACCTTTTAAAATAAATTTCTAGCCTTCACACTAGGACTAACCAGTGGTTGCTGACAGTGCCTGCTTAGCGTAAGGGCTGTCATCGTATGAAATGGACTCGATGATTTGAGTTCAAATCCTCGTTGAAGCTGTTGGCGTTTCATTTGTTAGTGTTGTGGCCCCGGAAAGGGTCACTAATGAAAACGCAAACACGGATATTAGATAACAAATTATATTACACTAGAAAGATAGAGTTACATAGAAAAGGTAAGAAGTCTTGTACTGTTCGGATAACACTAATAATGATCTGCCTCTCTGGCAGCAAAATCTCTCGGTACTAATAACGGTGAGAGGAGTCCATTATGGTGAGATGGGTAAAGCTCCCACAACATTTAGGCAACCTGTCAGGGAGAACGAAATCTATTAATTCAAAACAGCTGTATTCCATTTAAAGATTAATCTCTTGGCGGTGGGTTTGGCAAAATATTTACGTAACTATATACGAGTTTATAAAATACTTATACATACTTATATATTTTGTTTGTTTTTTTGTTTTTTTGTTTTTGTCTTTTTTACTTTTGGCTGTTACTACATTTTTTTACTATTACTATTCACGATAAACAATCACAATGGTTTGTTTTGCTGTTGCCTTTTTGTCATTGGTGTGGGGTTTTTTTTTGTTTTTTGTTTGTTTTTTTTTGCTCACAGCGTTCATTGATTAACTCTCAGTCTCAGCGGTCAAAATATTATAGCGGACATCGATACAATATTATATTTTACCAAATCAGAATGCCTCTTCTAACTTAATTTGCGACATTTTATTTAGCGTTCATTTCTCGGCATATCAAAAGTAATTTTTTTCAAACGCATAATTGTTTACTTTTTTGCCTTTTTTTATTTTTTTTAGTTTTTCTAATATCATAAATTTGTCTATCATCAAACACAAACGCAGCCCAGTCGGCAGGGGCTGAAAAATACACGGTCTGCATCTCTGCAGATTCGTAAGATCCCACCACCCAACAAATATCCTGGATATGATACCAAACATTCTGATTATGAGGCTTCAATAATGCTTGAGCTTTGGGGAATGCGGAGTGCCCTTTTATTGCCATCGCTCCCAAGCCCACTGCGACCCGGAGTTGTAGCACCTGATAGGATCCTATTTATCAGTCAAATAGTACAGTTTGACATCTTAACTGAGAACAAACAAATGACTTATGCTAAACTGAGTTTTTTGAAATAGGACTGTTCGATCATTTAATTGTGTGTAATCAAATGACAGATGTTTAATTAAATTGTTGGTTATACATAGCAATACTTGGAACCATTTATCTTTGACTCATTCTAAATTGAATTGTTCATAATAGAAATGTTTGATCATTTAACTGTGTCTACAAAATGTTTACAAATGCTACATTTAATATATGTGTAAAAACAGGATTTGGCATCAAATAACCAACAATGATGTCATAAAACCAAACAAAACAAAACCAAGAAGAAAGTTTATTTCCAAAAGTCATAATATATATATATATATATATATATATATATATATATATATGTGTGTGTGTGTGTGTGTGTGTGTGTGTGTGTGTGTGTGTGTGTGTTTAATCAATTGATCCAAGTCATCAATGTTTTGGTTTCACGGATGATTTTGCTGGTTGTTGACGACTGTTCATCCTGGGCTAGTGGGGTTCATATATGGTTCGGCTGCATAGTCTGATTATATATATATATAAAATTATTAAATAACTTATTGAATAATAGCACTTACGGTAAGCGAAATAAAACAAACGCAAGAAATTCGAAGTTAAAAATATACAACGAATCACTGTCTCGGGGAAAATATATATATTGGAAAAAAAAAAGAAAAGGCCAACCTTGTCACACCAATTGAAAAAATCAACAGATACTCAATCGATTGGCCAAAAGAAAAAAAACACCGTAAATTGCTGCTAAGCTACAAGTGCAAAAAGTGCTCAATACTAAGTAGAGCAAAATAGAGACAAAAATAATTTTTGTCACTATATATATATTTTTTTTCAGCAACATGCAAAAGCACGTTGTATGATTTATATTGATTGATTTTAAAGGCATCTCAACACGTCTAAAGTTATTCTAATCCAAGATGTAAGAGAATTCCGTTGGTTGAACGTTTATACTTGTCTGTTTTGGTAAGTTATTTCTGAAGATATTTTGCACACCCTATTAAATTCATTGTTCTATTTGTACACAGTTAAATGGTTTCAAGAATTTCTATTTAACACGAATAATTCTATTTTAACATTATTCATTCATGTTTACCCAGTTAAATGGTTCCAAGTATTACTATATCATAGTATATTCAATTTAACAGTCATTTTTTTCCTCATAGTTAAATGGTTTGAAGTTTTGTAAATGTTTAAATATTTCTATTTGACCAAATAGGGGGACCTTAACAGATACTACCGCTCCAGGTCAGAGTGAACTCAAGTTTCTCCAAAGCTCCAGGACTGGAAGTCCATTATCAGATAATTTAGTGTCATAACTTGTACATTCATTGGGCGTGGGATTGTATCTCTCAGCGAAGAAGCAGGTGACCTATTCCATTGCCCCGTCCAACTGGACTAATAGCACTAGTCGAGAAAAAATACTTTGAAATAGGGTTGAGGAACCATATATCAATCTTATGTTAATTTGATGACGCTGGATCTGAAAATTACCTTAGTTCTTTGTTAGCTACCGTTTTTACTGTAGAGAAATGCCTAATCTTTTAAAAGAGAATTTTTTCATTTGTTTTCTGTACGTATGTTATTGACTGATGGCAATATTTCTGAAAGTAAAATCATAGAAGCATCTCAGTTCGTATTTAAACCAACAAGTATTGGTTTGCACATTGATAAATACTATTTTAGCTATAAGTCTTTAAAAAGCTTATAAACAGACCAAATTTATTCATGTTAAATGATAAAATTGAGCAACTAACCGGTTTCGGTCCGACCTGTTCACATTTAAACTAGGACAACGATCAAGAAAAACTGAGGAAATAGACTCTGTAATATAGAAAAATGTATATATGACAGAGGAGTGGGAATGTTAAATTCTAATTACATAAAGACCCAATAAACATAAACGGTTTCTGAGTCAAAATGTATATAGTTTCTAACACTTTCAGGTGGAAGTCTGAGTGGGACCTGCTTAAAACAGTAAACAGATCCGCACTGTAAGTTGAGGCACATTCACGGTTATTTATAAGGTCTTCCGCTATAGCAGTCCCATATGTGTTTTTGATATGGTCAGCAAAGTAGTTTCCTAGCCGTATCTTAGTAGGAACATGCTGCTTGACTGACGCGTCCAATCGTTGACCAGTTCTCCCAATGTACTGCAAACCGCAAGTACATTTAAAGCACTGCTATGATGGAGGGTGAGGGAGAACATCTTCACGACCAGATGGCAAAACAGCACGCACGTGACACACAACACGCAAACCAGAGGCAAAGCAACATTTCCGTACATATGCAGAAATCCGACCGGTAAATCGACCACCGATCTCACCCAGCCTGGGCAGTCCGAAGCACAAAGGACAAGCCCGTGCCGTCGCGACCCCCGTCCTACGAAAGTGAGCAATCCTCACTCTCATATATATATATATATTTTTTCCCCCTACATTACGGAGTCTATTTCCCCAGTTTTTTCTTAATCGTTGTCCAAGTTTAACTGTGAACAGGTTGGAACGAAACCAGTTAGTTGCTTAATTTTATCTTTTTAACATGAATAAATTTGGTCTGTTTATAAACTTTATAAAATTTTGTACCCCCAATAAAATATTTAAGTCTTTAAAAATACCACGATTGAAAATATTCAGACTATCGAGTATTTCTATAAAATCATTTAATAAATAAGCAGTCGAAATAAAACCATCGTAAACATAAGAACTATGATAAATATGTCTCGATTGTCATGTTCAGAGTTATGTAAATCCCTTTTGATACTCCAGAAGTAGTCAGCCATTATTTGTTTGTCCCTTCGTCCCCGGTAGCGCTCTTCCATTGTTTTAATATCCTGATGGAATCGTTCACTTTGCTCATCACTCACATCGCCGCAATCATCTGAAAATATATTTTGGTGGCTATGTAAAAAATAAACTTTAATACTCATCTTAGCGCCTACGTCCAATAGACTTTTCCACAGCATTTCCACTAATTCTTTATAGTTTTGGGCCCGACAATTGGCTAAAAATGTTTTCATCGTGTCAATAAACGATATCTAAGTCATTCATTGAATTAACAAATTCATCATCCTTAATGAGTTTCCTGATGTTATAATGAAACAATTTTCAGGATGGACAGCTATCGATCCTATTTACCCAAACCCTCCGCTCGGGCAGGATATGACACAAGGTCAATTTTTAAGCGGAGTTTAACAGGTTTGAAGTCAGAGTTTTCCTTCTCCTAGACTAGTTGCCTCACCAAGGCTGAAGAACCTAGTCTGTCCTACTATTTACCCATAGCTGGAGGGAGAGTCATTGGATTCATACCTTTCCCAAGGGTATTAGTGCTATGTGAAATAAAATCATTCTCGACCAAGATTTGAACTCGTGTCGCCATGTCCATTTCCTTCGACGATAACAATTACACCACGGACAGCTATCGATAGGCTATCGATCATATGGAAATCAGACCAGACCGATAAAATTAAACGCTGTTTCTTTCAGGCAGTGGTTGTATCGATACTGCTGTATGGATGCACTACCTGGACGCTAACTAAACGGCTGGGGAAGAAGCTAGACGGTAATTACACAAGACTGCTGTGAGCAATTTTGAACAAGACCTGGCGGCAACACTCCACACGGCACCAACTATACAGCCACCTGCCTCCCATCACGAAGACTATCCAAGTTAGACGAACCAGACCTGCAGGACACTGCTGAAGAAGCAGAGACGAGCTCATAAGTGATGTAATCCTATGGACCCCCTCATATGGCCAAGCAAACGCAGGACGACCAGCTCGAACATTCATACAGCAGCTATGAGATGATACGGGATGTAGGCCTGAAGACCTGCCAGAGGCGATGAACGATAGGGAGAAGTGGCGAGAGAGCGTCAGGGATATCCGTGCTGGCGGCACGACATGATGATCATGATGATGATAAAATAGGTGCATTCAGTTGGGATGTCTTTTGTGGGAGTTTCTTTCCAACTGTGAAAACTTAGTTTCCTTTCGTAATGAAGAGACTAATTTTATGGGATAAACTTATAAATATTAAACTGAAGATTTTAGGGTTTCGTTTTTTGATGTCATCGTAACTGATAAAGTTTATCAGTTATTTTGAATTTCGGCAATTAATGGGAAAAATTCGCTATCTGTATTTTGAATTTTTGGACTAAAAAAAATTCAGGGTTTTCTTTCCCCTAGATACGTCGTCGAACAAAGGCTTGTTATGGAAACATATCCTACCATACCCCAAAGATGGACTCGTCCAACCTAAACATATTCCCCGAGCTTAGCTCGCTCGAGTGAGACAACTTCCCGTTCCTTACGAGACATTTGACAGACGGACTGCGAGCCGAGCACAGCTCGTACTTCCTTTGTATGACTTCCTTTTTCTGCTAATACAATAACGTTTACCTATCACCCGTTGTCTGAGTTGTTCTTCCATCGGTCTTATCTGAAGACCACAACAAGGCTAAAGAACACAATCAGGCATTTTATTTACCCATAGATGGGGGATGGAAATGAAATATTTATGCCTTTCTCAAGAGCATTAGTATGAAGTAAAACGCAAACATCTTCCTCCAGGAATCGAACTCAGTTTGCGGATTTCAATTCGAACGACCAAATCCGTTACAGTAAGCGTCCTTCCACAGCCACCTTGTATCTGTTTGAGTATCAAGTTTATCTCGTCATATAGTGATAGCTAACGAGTGTCCTGGATATGACACTAAACAATCTGTTGGTAAGTCTCCAGTAATGCCAGAGCTTTAAGGAATGTGAAGTGCTCTTTCATTGCCATCACTCCCAGATCCACTCTGGTATGGAGTGGTAGCACCTGATAGCGTCCAATCTATGGGTTAAATAGAGCTAAATAGTATACTTAGGCTAAACTGAATTGTTTGAAACAAAACTGTTTTTACATTTAACTGTGTGTTTAAACTGCATACTTGTCAAAACTCTATTGTTTGAAATAGAACTGTTTTGATATTCAACTGTACGTAAGCAAAAAATTAACTCATGCTAAACTGGATTGTTTAAAATTGAACTGTTTTTGACATTTAAACTGAGTAGTTATGCTAAAATAAATTGTTTGAAATAGAATTGTGTTTATATGTATAAAAAAAGATTAATTATTGCAGAATGGTGAGTTCACTTCTCACTAAATCCCTTATACTTATAACCTTGTGCCGAATCTAAGTTTATTCGTTTGGACGGCAAGGACGATAACCGTAACACTTATCGCTCTGTCCAGTGATATCTTTTTTATGTATCTATTTGAGTGAACAACTTATGACATTCCAAATCATCAAAGCTTCAAGGACTTTAGTCTCGAAATGTAAATACAAAACAAAAACATTTAATGAGGATCTTTTCTTTTAAAACTTATCACAGACCACAGGGTTTGGCATACTATATGGACAAAGGTCAAGAGAGAGAGAGAGAGAGAGAGAGAGAGAGAGAGATGGTGATAATAACAAACGAGCGTATGTCATGTGCATTTTTCCGCGCTGCTGATGCATAAACCGTCCACGATATTGATACGTAGCGTGGGAAAATACAAAAATAAACATGTTAGCTGAACAAACGCGAGACGTATCAGAAATTGCCCCCAGAGGGTAACGTCGTCTTCTCTCATGCAGAAATGTGTCGCTTTGAAGAATTACGTGACCAGGAAAAGTTTTAATATCTTAAGATGCGTGAAAACGACGTGTCGAGATCAAATCTGCGCAGACCTTTATGTCCATATTAGTGATCTCGGTCTTATGAAAAACAGTGTTGAGCAAATCGTTTGCATCTGTCTTGCAGTTGAAAGGATATCCTGAGTCGATCATAAAATAAGAAGTAGATAAAATAAGAGACACTGTGAGAATATATTAATCCCCTCGATATTTACCAGCTTCCCTTAATCTGCTGCATAACGAAAATGGGATTAGATGGATTATTCTACTCCGATAATCCAAATAAGAAAGCTCTGCCTGGTCCCTCCAATAAAAATAAGAAAGTATTCTAAGTCCTAAGTAATTTTCCCTGGGATCGAACGTGGACTGCTGGCTTTAATTTTATGAATATTTTAGCCAGGTGGCATACTGAGTAAATGAATATATATATATTAATATTCTTGACAGGAAAGTTATTTGAAGAAATTCTATTTTATCTCGATATCAAGTAGCTTTGGAAGAACAGACAGTTACTACTGAGTTTGACTCTCACTAAGTGCCTCATACTTCTGACCTTTGCCATACTAGTGCTATGTATGCCCTTACCTAACTTCTCCGACAGAGGCAAGATGAGGAACAAAGTAAATTTTTCAGTTTTCCTTTTCCTAGATTAGTAGCCTAACGATTCAACCCAACTATTCACCAATCACTGACTGAAGAACACATAATTCCATGCCTGTCTTCAGGGTATTAGAACTAAGTTAAACGCAAACAGCCTCTTTCAGGTTTTGAAGTCGGGTCGTTGATTGTATTTCCTTCAATGCTAACCGTTTTACCAAGTGGCCCTTCCCACAACTATTTTGTAATAGCCTCCCCACTCCCACTCCCACACCTTAAGAAAAAGAGTAAAATCATTTAATTGATAGGTGAAATTAAAGTTTATTTTACAGTGAAACAGGCGATGAGAAAGTTTGCGTTTGGGAGGTACATTTCTCGAGTACAACACAATAAATGTATATTTGTAATTGAATGTGGAAAAAAAGGAAATTTATATCTTCTTTAGAAAAAGAACCCTATTTCATCCTTACAATGTGTGACGGTTTAGAAACTCATGTAGACGAACGGCTAGAATTATTGAATCTGTTAAAATGAGTAGAACTAAACAATAACACAAAGCTTAGCTCAGTCAGTCACAACCAAGATTTGGTAGTTTTACACAAGGACAAATTGAAGATAGCCCAGTTGGTTTGGGCTGTAGAATGCACTGACTGCATCTCTGCAGAAAAGGTTAGACACCCCCCAACGAGTGTCCTGAATAAAACTAAATTATCACATGGAGAGGTTTGTGTCCAGGAGTTTTGGGGAATATGGTGTACACTTTCATTGATATTGCTCCCGGGTCCAGTTTGACTCAAAGTGGTAATAAATGATAGGGTTCGATTTATGAATCAAATATAACTGTTTGATCATTTAACTGTATTTGTGCAAACAAATGACTGTTGTTAAATTTAGTTTTTAGTTAACACTAAAAACTAAATGTAACAACATGGCAATATTTGGAATCATTTAATCGTGAGCCTAAACTGAATTAATGTATTACATAGCAATGCTTTGGACTGTTTAATAGTGTGCAAATAAATCTATTAGTGTGGAATACATGAAACAGTTTAACTGTATGCAAATTCCGATTTATTGATGTTATATAGCAATAGTTAAACCAATACACAGTGTGTAAATGAATGGAGAGTCTTGAACAGAATTATTGGCCAGTTAGCTGCAGCCGTAAAATACACCGACTGCACTTCTGTAGAGGGTTAAGACACCCCCCATCAACGAGCGTTCTGGATATGGCACTGAACAATCTGACGGTGAGGCTCCAGAGATGCTAGAGTTTTAGAGAATGTCGAGTACCGCGTTATTGCCATTGCTCCCAGGTCGACTCTAAACCGGAATGGTAGCACCTAATACGATCCAATGGGTTAAATAGAATTAACTTATGTATTTATACTAATCTGAATTAGTAAAAATCGAACTGTTTTTGATATTTAAACTGTGTACTTATGTTAAACCAAATTATTTGAAACAAAACTGTTTTGACACTTAAACTGCGTACTTATGCTAAACTGAAGTGTTTCAAATAGAACTGTTTATACGTATGAACCAAATTTGGCATTAAATGATCGACAATCGTTGATATGCCATAAAACCAAACCAAACAAAACAAAACTTTGAATAGAATTCAAAATTAAATACAAATACACGTTACTATTTCACTGTATGCAAATAAATGATAAAGTTCAAATAGAATCATTAGTGTTGGCAATACTTGAAACCATTTAATTGTGTGTAAACAATTAGCTCTATGTTTTTAGAAACACAATTACAAACAATCCGCATACAAATCCAATGTAAATACATTTAACTGTGTGCTAACAAAATGACTGATGTTGAATTAAATTGTTAGTGTTCAATAGAAATACTTTCAACTTTTTAACTGTGTGCAAGAAAATGATTAATATTAGACGGAATTATCAGGGTTAGATAGAAATTCTTAAAACCATTTAACTGTGTGCAAATAAATGTGCTCTGGCTCTTTTAAAAATGTTATCCACGAACTATGCATTTACAAATCATATATATTTATAAACAGTATTTGGCATTAAAAAACCTACAAGGGTTGATACGATATAAACCCTAACCAAACCAAATCATATATATTTAGTATATATGTATAAAGAGGATTTGGCATTAAGTTACGTACAATGGTTGATATGTCATTAAACCCAACCCAAGCAAATCACACATATGTAATATATATGAATAAAGAGGATTTGACATTAAAGAATCTGCAAGGGTTGATACGCCATAAAATCCAACCTAACCAAATCCTATATATCTAATATATATATCTAAAGAGGATTTGGCAGTAAATAACCTACAATGGAGGATATGCCATAAAACCAAACAAAACTAAATCATATATATTTAATATATATGATATGTGGCATTCAATAACCGGCAAGGGTTGATATGCCATAAATTTTAACAAACTAGAAATAGTAAAACAGTTAGGAGAGTGATTCCTTGTTGTCCATTGTCTAAGCTGCATAAACTTGGCCAGTTAAAAAAAAAAATTCAATATCCTTCTTTCAACTTCTTCTCGAACCGTAAACACTGTCACTTTTGGGAAATATTTATATAAAAATCATGTCACTCTAGTAAATATTTATGAATTATACCACAAGTAAATATACATGTACAGTTTTTGTCCCACAAGTATCGGTTTGTTCTAGATTGGCGAATGAATATTAATCATGGTTTTCTACGACTGAGACAGGCTCGCTGGTAGCTGATGAGACCAATTGAACCAGCTGCAACACATACTGAGGAAAGTCTAAAAAGTTATTGCGGCGCTGCCTTTTTTTTTTCTTCCACTCTGATTCTAAGACTATTCATGATGATCGCTTGCTTTGGTTAATTTTTGTTTAATGGCCAATCAACCTTCGTGGGTTATTTAATGCCGAAGCCATCCTTGTGGAAGAAAAGCATTGATGATATTTAACCCATAGTTGGGGGAATAAGAGGGTTCATGCATTTTCCACTGAAATCAGTATGTAAGTGATTGTGATAGCACGACTGGAGTTCGAACTCGCTTACTTCAAGACTGCAGTCAAGCACATTTCAACTACCCACGGCACTGAAAGATTAACGTAGCTCGGTAATATATATATATATATATATATATATATATATATATATAATATATATTTATATATATATATATATATATATATATATATATATATATATATATATATATATATATATATATATATATATATATATATATATAATATATATATATATATATATATATATATATATATATATATATATATATATATATATATATATATATATATATATATATATATATATATATATATATATATATGGGGGGGAGTATGCCTTTTGAGCGGGATATATTGAAATATATCTATTAATAATGTTTGCCTTCACATCTCATCCGATAAAAGTCTTTAAATATGATTTCATGACTTTGGATCAATGAAGGGTTATGGTAATCATGGCGGAAAAGTGTTTTTGAAGGTGTTATCAAAACACATTAATAACACTAGACAGATTATAGAGCAGCAATAAAGCTATAATCACAATATTCCAATGCTACTTACAATCTAAAACAAAGTTTGCAAATACGTGGCGTTGCTACCTATGAAAATGTAAGATTATAAAACGCTCTCGACAGGCGGTGGTATACGTTCATGTCCGATTAAGAAGCATAAACGTAACTCAATTTCTGACGTTATGCCTCACCATTAAACCCTATTAGTAATAAGAACTCATAAATAATTTGCCCTGTGTAAAACTAAGGGTCGTATATGTTATCACTAATGGATAAGCACCGCCTTAACAATATATATATATATATATATATATATATATATATATATATATATATGTATGGGTTCGATTTGGTTTGTTTGTTTGGGTTTCATGGTATATCAACCTTTGTAGGTTATATAATGCCAAATCCATTTTTATACAAATAATCTGTTCCATAGCAAGCAGTTCAGTTTACCATGAGTATACAGTTTAATTGTCGAAAACATTTCTATTTCAATCTATTCAGTTTATTCGAACTGTTCTAATTCAGCTAATTCAGTTTAGTATGAGAATAGATTTTCATTACACGCAGTTAAATGTCAAAACAGTTCTACATTAAACAATTCAGTTTAGCGTAAGTACAGTTTCAATATCAAAAGCAGTTCCGTTTCAAACTATTCAGTTTAGCATAAGTACACAATTTAAATGTAAGTACACAGTCTGATTGTCAAAAACTTTTCTATTTCAACCTATTCAGTTTAGTCAAACATTTCTTATTCAAGCAATTCAGTTTAGCATAAATATGCAGTTTAATTCTATTCAATTATAGAGAGGGCCCAATCAGGTGCTACCATACCAGGCCAAATGGACCTGGGAGCAATGACAATGAAGGGATGCTCTGCATTCCCCAAAGCCCCAACATCACTGGAACCTCAACATCAGATTATTTAGTGTCATATACCAGGAATCTCATTGGTGGGGGTCTTACCACTCTGCAGAGGTGTAGTCGGTATATTGTAAAGACCCAACCAACTGGACAAATCCGAATTCATAACATTGATGAGGTTGTTTATATTTCAATAAGCACTGATACCTATGAGAAAGCTATGTACACCACAAGTCTCTCTCCAGCAATCGGTAAATAGCAGAACAGATTGGGCTCTTTAACCTTGGTGAGGAAATCGGTCAACCAGTGGGAAGAATCTCAATTTCAAAACTGTTAAACTCTGCTAAAAATTTGACATTGTGTCACATCCCGTAAATAGTGGAGAGCTTGCTTAATACATATCTAGCTAAATTTTTTTCACATATATATAAGAGGGGCATTAAATAAGTTTCCAGACCTTTTTCGTATGGGCACTTTTATTGATAGTACACACATGAAACTCTAGTCCTCTTCGAAGTAATCTCCTCCGGCTGCAATACACTTTTACCGTTCCAACAAGTTCTGGAAGGCCCCATGGAAGTTCTGTTGTATGAGCGTGTCAATGACCTTCGTCACAGCCTCTTTCATCTCCTCAGTGGTCTCATAACTACAGCCTCTGAGCTTAGGGAATAAGCAAAAGTCACAGTGAGCAAGGTGTGCACTATAGGGAGGCTGAGGAACTGTCTTGATGCCCATCTTGGTCAAATAGTCTGGAACAAGAATGAAGTTGTGGACTGGTGTATTGTCCTTGTGGAAATGCCACTGACCCGATTTGAAGAGTGCAGGCCTCTTCCGACGGAATCTGTTGCTGGACTCCTTTTAAACGACAACATAGTAGCCCTAATCCTAACCCTTTGGCCAATCAACTCTGGTGTATTGACTTCCTTACTCCTCCCACACCTCTCATCATCCCTCACAGACTCCCTGCCTTCCTTGAATCTCTTATGCCGCTCAAAAACTGATGCTCGATTCATGCAAGATGCTCCAAAAGCAGTCTGAAGCATTCCATACGTTTCCTAGGCATTTTTTTTTTTTTGAGTTTAAAACAGAATTTTATTGCATATCGTTCTTTTAAAGTATCCTTACATCAAGATTGCATTTTTGAAATTCAGCAGCTATGACAATCAGGTTTTAGTAGGGTGTATTCCAATTGATGCTGTAGCTGTTCATTTGAACCTGAAATCATAATAATTAGTCATTCATCTCATAAGATGTATAGCAATAACATAGTGACTTTTCAAGAGTCTACGACAATTTTAAATGCCTGTACAAAAAAGTCTGGAAACTTATTGAAGGCACCACGCATCTTAGTTTGTATCTATCTATCTATCTATCTATCTATCTATCTATCACTTCATGTACACATATCACTGTTTTTTCTTACCAATTTATGCATCTTAGTCTATTCATATCAATCTAAATTCGTTCCTCTCTCTCTTTCTCTCTCTCTCTCTCTCCTCCAGTCTGTTCTGTTTTTATTTACTTCTAATTTCCTATTCATTAATCTATCTAAACTCTCTCTTCAATCTCTCTCTCTCTATATATATATATATATATATTTGTTGGCAACTGTAGTCAAGGGCGACCAGAAGGCTCCCTTTTCAGTAGATACTAAACCGAGGTGTAGGGGAGGGCGTTACTCCTTTCCCTGGATTTCTCCACTTTACCCTTAATACGTACCTAATATTGCTGAGTGTTAAGCAAGGATGTATCAAGTACCATTTTAAAGTCTTCGGTATGACGTGACCAGAGATTGAACCCCAGTCTCACAGACCATTGGCGAAACTATATATATATATATATATATATATATATATATATATATATATATATCCCTTCCTATTCTTTTCCTGGACTCTTATTCTCTGTTTCTATCTATCTTCTTTTTACACTATCACCAATTAATATCTGCAACCTGGCATGTTTTAATTTAAAAAGTTAAATTTCTCCGTCAACAAAGACCTTATAATATCATCATTTATCATCAAACAATCCTAGCAGATACCATAATGTCTTATTTGTTTCTAAATTGCACAGTATTCCAAAAGTTAACTGGATTTTTCAAAAAGATGCAACTTGTATTTTACGACATTTGACACTAGACGTCGCCTTTTTAGTTTTGTAAAAACTTTTTTTCAAGTTTGAAGATTCAACTTAATGCCAGATTTAACGGTACAAATTTTATCAAAGCAATAAATGCTAAAAGTAATTTCCTCCATAAGCCGCTCTTTTGTTTGGCATAGATATTTTTCAATCTTACAAGTTCGACTTATAAGCTGAAATTCACTGTACAAATTTTATTTTAACAATAGAAGCTAAAAGTAATTTCCTCCATAAGCCGCCCTTTTGTTTGGCATAGATATTTTTCAATCTTAAAAATTCGACTTATAAGCCGAAATTCACTGTACAAATTTTATTTTCACAATAGAAGCTAAAAGTAATTTCCTCCATAAGCCGCCATTTTGTTTGGCATAGATATTTTTCAATCTTACAAGTTCGACTTATGAGCCGAAATTCACTGTACAAATTTTATTTTCACAATAGAAGCTAAAAGTAATTTCCTCCATAAGCTGCCCTTTTGTTTGGCATAGATATTTTTCAATCTTACAAGTTCGACTTATAAGCTGAAATTCACTGTACAAATTTTATTTTAACAATAGAAGCTAAAAGTAATTTCCTCCATAAGCCGCCCTTTTGTTTGGCATAGATATTTTTCAATCTTAAAAATTCGACTTATAAGCCGAAATTCACTGTACAAATTTTATTTTCACAATAGAAGCTAAAAGTAATTTCCTCCATAAGCCGCCATTTTGTTTGGCATAGATATTTTTCAATCTTAAAAATTCGACTTATAAGCCGAAATTCACTGTACAAATTTTATTTTCACAATAGAAGCTAAAAGTAATTTCCTCCATAAACCGCCATTTTGTTTGGCATAAATATTTTTCAATCTTACAAGTTCGACTTATGAGCCGAAATTCACTGTACAAATTTTATTTTCACAATAGAAGCTAAAAGTAATTTCCTCCATAAGCTGCCCTTTTGTTTGGCATAGATATTTTTCAATCTTACAAGTTCGACTTATAAGCTGAAATTCACTGTACAAATTTTATTTTAACAATAGAAGCTAAAAGTAATTTCCTCCATAAGCCGCCCTTTTGTTTGGCATAGATATTTTTCAATCTTAAAAATTCGACCTATAAGCCGAAATTCACTGTACAAATTTTATTTTCACAATAGAAGCTAAAAGTAATTTCCTCCATAAGCCGCCATTTTGTTTGGCATAGATATTTTTCAATCTTACAAGTTCGACTTATAAGCCGAAATTCACAGTACAAATTTTATTTTAACAATAGAAGCTAAAAGTAATTTCCTCCATAAGCCGCCCTTTTGTTTGGCATAGATATTTTTCAATCTTAAAAATTCGACTTATAAGCCGAAATTCACTGTACAAATTTTATTTTCACAATAGAAGCTAAAAGTAATTTCCTCCATAAGCCGCCCTTTTGTTTGGCATAGATATTCTTCAATCTTACAAGTTCGACTTATAAGCCGAAATTCACAGTACAAATTTTATCTAAACAATAGAAGCTAAAAGTAATTTCCTCGAATAATTTATGCAGTTTAATATCCATTTCAGCAGTTTCCATTATGTTTCTTCGCTTATGTTTAAAATTTCTGTTGCTATGTTAGCCACTCATTCTCCAAATAAGAATAGTTTTGAAACAATATACTCTTCCCAAATATCTTAAGAAAATAATTTATAAGATTTTTGGAAAATAAATCTTAATAATACTTAACGTGTTCGACCAACTTTAATATTCCAAATATACAAAATTTTAGATATTTGACGAATTTCGGCAAAACATATCAAATATACACAGATAGATAGTATTATGCTACCCAACCTGCAGACGGTATTGAACTCTTCCATGACTTTTAATACCGGTAGAACATTCATCTTGGGAGCTGCAAGTTCTTCCCAGCCTGACATTTTGGCAGTCAGACTGACGTTTGAAACTCTGCTGTACTTTTGTTAATATACTTTGTTCACATAAACCTGTTATTCTTCAGGAACCTTTACTGGTCCACAACAGATAGATAGATAGATAGATAGATAGATAGATCATCATCATGTCGCTCCGACAGCACGGAGCTCCCTGACCCTCTGCTCCCACCTGTCTCTATCATACGTCGCCCAAGGTAGGTCTTCAAGGCAACATCCTGTATCGGCACAGAGCTTTTTTATATAAGTTCTAGCGGGTCGTCCTGTCTTTGCTCGCCCATGTGAAGGGGTCTAAGAGTTTAATATCATTAATGTGATCACTGATGAATATGAGGAGAGAGAGAGAGAGAGAGAGAGAGAGAGAGAGAGAGAGATGAACAAATTTCTGTCATCGTTGTTTCTGGGAAGATAAAGAATTTTTGGAGAGCTTTTTTCTCAAGTCACATAACCTCTTCTTCTCACCTACTCGTTGGGTCTTAGAATATTCTGTGTCCGCTGCAGAGGAGTAAAGCCCCCACCAAAAAAAGTTTAGTTCTCGGGTATGGCACTAAATTACATTAGATAATGATGCTCGACTTCAAGAAATCTCGGGAGAGTCAAGTACTCTTCATTGCCATTATTTTCCGGTCCACTCTGACTCAGAATCATCATCCTCATCATCATGTCGTGCCAGAGGCACGGATATCCCTGACCCTCTCTCACCACGACTCCAAATCGTTCATCGCCTCTGGCAGGTCTTCAGGGCTACATCCCGTATCCTCACATAGCTGCTGTATGTATGTTCGAGCTGGTCGTCCTGCTTTTGCTCGGCCATATGTGGGGGTCCATAGGAGTACATCACTTATGAGCTCGTCCCTGCTTCTCCAGCAGTGTACTGCGTGTCTGGTTCATCTAACTTGGATAGTTTTCGTGATAGGAGGCAGGTGGCCGTATAGTTGGTGCCTTGTGGGGTGTTGCCGCCAGGACTTGTTCAGCAATCTATGGGTTTATTGTATCTGTTAAAAAATTATTTGCACTTGATTAAAGTATTTTATAAGCATATAACTGTAATTATTAATATTAGATAAGAATACTTGAAACCATATGACTGTGCGCTAATTAGCCGTATATAGGAATATAACTGTATGCAATTATAATTTATAGACGAGTTTTATTTATATACAATAATACGGTTTCAAGTCACGTTTTCAATCTAATAATAATTATTTGTTTGCACATTGTTATATGGTAACAAGTATTTCTATCCAGCATGAATTATACTTTCTCTGAATAGTTTCGTTATAATATCTAATCTAAATATTTTCTAAAGTCTATTTTTATAGCACACCACAACAAATTCGTAATTTGGTTTGATATTTTTTTTATATAATAATAAAGAATTATAATTTTTATTTCAAACTGAATTTTTTTAAATTCTAAACTACATACACCGCAGTCATTTTTGATATTTTTTTAATTTCTCAGCTTTTAATTCTTTTAGGAAAGTGTTTAGATCAATAACAAATATGTTATGCTTTTTAAGGTCTTTAAAAAAGTAAAAACGTCACTGCGTTTTTAAAATATTCTATTAATGATAACAGAACACTAAGAATGTTCACAGTTTTTTTGGCTTTTTAAAAATTTTAATTCAAAAAACTTTTTGCAGGTGATTCATCACGTTCCAACATCGCGCTGACAATGGTTTTACAAAAAAAAAAACAACCGTAAAACATTGACATGTTATCTTTTATACAAAAATGCCTCCTCTGAATATATATATATATATATATATATATACTCGACGAAAAAAACCTCCACGTGTTAGTTCGAGTTTCATTGTTGGAAACATACACATACGTAAGAACAAAATATTTTTTTCAAAAATATTTCAGTTTACCTATATATATATATATATATATATATATATATATATATATATATATATATATATATATATATATATATATTTCATACAAAAAAGATGTCAATTTCGCGACTCTTTAGAGCTGAAAAATATTTCTTCAGCCTTTAACGTAAGACAATTGGAATAAGGAAAGAGACGCTGACTTCAGAATATATTTGAGAATATATATATATATATATATATATATATATATATATATATATATATATATATATATATGTGTGTGTGTGTGTGTGTGTGTGTGTGTGTGTGCGTTAGTATAGCCGTTCGATGATTGCGTGAGTGAGACTCTTGTAGTCATAAATCGTCGTTGCCTCGGTGTCTATCCTATATAAATCCCTCTCTCTCTCTCTCTCTCTCTCTCTCTCTCTCTCTCTCTCTCTCAGACACACACTTATGTGTGTGTATGTGTGTGCTTAATTAAAGATCGAGGATTAATAGGCTTTTTTGTCATTATTCTTATATATATTGAAGAACTGTATATTTAGCCAGCAAGTTATTATTTAAACTAGTTTTAATAAAGATGATGGAACAGTTTATAATTTTTAATTCTAATTTTTCGTGTGGCCTAAAGCAGTTACACAGAAGATATGGGACAATTCCTTTACCACCTGGATTCCGACTCAAGAAAAATAACTAGAAGATTTGAAAATTTTCAATTAGAAATAATAAACAGTGTTCTATCGTCTTTAAGAGAACTTAATACATACATACATACATACATATATATATATATATGTATGTGTGTGTGTGTGGGTGGGTGAGTGTGTGTGTGTGTGTTTGGGTGTGTCTGTTTTGGGTGTGTGTGTGTGTGTGTGTGTGTGTGTGTGTGTGTGTGTGTGTGTGTGTGTGTGTGTGCGCGCGCTCGTGCATGTATTTGTGCATTTATACCCATCTATTGGTAAAATGGTCGGGTAGATGGGTTTCCTAGCTTTGGTAGGACAACTAGTCAAGGAGAAGGAAAAACTTTAGATTAAGTACGTGAAGAATGTTGATGAGGAGAATCTCTGACACATTCTTTGGTTATCAGCTTATCCAAGAAGTGCGACAGATCCTGCCCAATCCTTCACCACTACAAAGAAATTGCTTGTATAGGTAGTTCAATGGTTCGTATCTTTAACCGAACTGTTTTGCCCTCATACATCGAGATTGATAAGCGAATCCATTATATATATATATATATATATATATATATATATATATATATATATATATATATACATGTTCATGTGTTTATGAGTATAATTTTATAATTTATATAATAATGAATAATTTATAATATATATACACATTTATCTAAACACATTTGGTTGAATATCGTGAATTGTTTCTTTTTTAAAATCTTCAGGTGAAGACGTTCAGGTCTTATCACTAGTCTTTTTACTTCTGGGTCAAGTTGGTAAAGAACTTCTCAACTTCACCCAGGAGTAAGAAGACTTGTGAAAAGACTTGAACGTCTTCACTTGTAGATTTTTAAAATAAGCAATCCGCGGTATTGAACCAATCCTGTTTAAATAATGATTTGCTGCCTAAGTATACAATACTTATATATATATATATATATATATATATATATAATGTATGTATATATATATATATATATATATATATATATATAATGTGATGTAATAATCAATAATAATATTGATATAATGTAATAATCTTTTAGGTATATATGTTCATTGGCAAGACTATTGTATGAAGAATGAATTAACCAAAACATGATGTTTCTAAATGCTCCAAACAAAGAATAATAGTCATCTGATAAAAAAAAAAGTAATTCTTTACCACGCACGCTCTCTCTCTCTCTCTCTCTCTCTCTCTCTCTCTCTCTCTCTCTCTCTCTCCGGGCCAATATCTTATCAGTTACTTAATCGCAAACCACAATCGTTGACTGGTCACTTCATAGTTTTTATTGCCAACGCAATGTAATTTTGATATCTACTTAAGTCACATTTTGCGTGCTTTGTCCTCTTTCGACCACGTGTCATATTGACCTCTCTTTCTGAACGTAACACTAAGTTATTCGCTTGTCTACGTTATTGAATACATCAATACTTGTGACTCGCTTTGCTTTCTTCTTTGTTGTTTCTGGCTTTTGTCGCTAACAAATAAGTTTACAGTGGATAAACATGGTTTATCTTTGGTTGATGGAGTCTACATCGAATTTCCAGAAAATTCGAATCGAATCACGAGCCAGCGTTGTGACGCATCAGGAGATTTGATAATGAATTTAAAATTTGCATCTACGTCTTACTGTTTATCACCTGAATTGGTTATTATTGAATAAGTAGCAACGACATTGTCAAAATTGCAGGATTATTGATAAAAAATGAAACAAGCAAGAGCGGTATCCACCATAGTCACAGTCACTAGACATAGCTGAGTGCGTTTTCTGTTTCTTTTTTTTCTCACAAAAAACAACGGCGCAACTTTATACCCTACCTAAAAGAGGCATTTCAAAGGTGCCTCGACAAAATGAAAACTTATTGGAATAGGCATTTTTAATGCCAAGGTTTCTATTTGAAGAAAATTAGTGTTTCCTTTTTTATTATTTATTTCTTACTTTGCAAATACATCTTTAGTCTGGATAATTTTCAAAAAACAACTCAAGATTTTTACAATTTTTATTTTTATTTTTTATATCTGTGTGTTTTTTTTGTTTTTTTTTCAATACAGTTTTAGATTTAACACTTTTTGAACACAACTCGTATTTTGAAGAAAATTAACGTTCTATTTATTGTTCATTTCTGTTTTGATAAATACAGCTTAAGTCTCGATAGTTTTAGAATACAGCGCGTATTTTTAAGAAAATTAAAGTTTCTTTCTTTGTTGATTTCTTTCTTGGAAAATACTGCAACAGTCTGGATACGTTTTCAACACAGCTCCTATTTTGATGAAAATTATCGTTTCGTTAATTGTTAATTTCTATTTTTACGTATACAATTTCAGTCACGATACATTTTCTTTTTAAAGCAGCTCGTATTCTGAAGTTAATGAACGATTATTTTATTCTTCATTTCCGTTTTGGTAAATGTAACTCAACCTCAATACTTTTTCATACACAACTCGTACTTTGTGGAAGCTCGATGTTTCTCTTATTTTTCATTTCTCTCCAGTTAATATGCCAATAGTCTCAATATTTTTGCAATGCATCTCGTAATTTGAAAAAAAAGTGAAAGTTCATTTACAGTTTATTTCTCCATTGGTAAATGCTGCTTCAGCACCTCTCCTTTTTTGAGCAACACTCGTATTGTCAATTATTATTATTGTATAGTTTTTCTTTGATCTTATTTCTACCAGTTCTACTGCAAATTTCTAAATAGTCATTTCTGTACTTTGTTGCGATCATATAGAGAATAGAAATAAAAGTAAAGAAATGTGATCAAAGTTTATAATACTAACTTAGCAATTGCCCATTCTTTGTTTCAGCCGAAAGATTCTCGCTGATAAAACGAATAATATCAGCTTTAAGGAAAAACAAAGTTGACTGAGTAAACAGTGATTTTGATGTAAAAACCGAAGGCAACAAAGACAGACAAATGTATCTTCAAAAATATTTCTTGACAAAGATTAAGTAGTTGACGAAATTTCTGAGACGAAGCTTGATGATTTTTATCATTAAGGGTTTTCGGACTATTGTCTTCATCTTTATTATTATTTCCAAAACGTTTCGGCCGATATGTCCTCCGGCATTCTTCAGGTGCCCAGCAGGACACATATACCGTGACGGTTATAGGCGTTGGTTCCCTAATCTTTTAAGGAGACAATCATCTGGAGGTTGCAGGTTCAATCCTCACTGCAGGCGAGTAACAATACAGGAATACTTAACACTTGTAGCCGGTTATGGCTAAGGGAATCAGAACAGGCGACCCCCCTGGTTTCAATAAATGACGTAGTACGAAGTTCTGGGAAGGTTCCCAAGTTCGACAAACACCTGAAGAAGGCCGGAGGACATATCGGCGGAAACGTTGTGGAAATAACAATAAAGATGAAGACAATCGTCCCTTAATGAAAAGGATTAATTAAAGAAGAAAATTAAGATCAGCAAACGTTTGGTGCTATGATTTTAGGCTAAACCTGTTTAAGATTCGGTGACAAAAATGAACTCTGATTTAAAACTAACATGAAATATATTCAATTAGGAAAGATTAGTGAAAAATGTCTAGAGATGACAGACTTAAGAGGAAAAAATATTTAGTAAGTAAAATTTAATTTAATTTTGTATAAATTTCGTCCAATAAAAATATTCTCGGAAGAAATTTGGAGGTATTTTTTTGTAATGCAGAGAAATTCAGAGTTTATTTTGGTGTTCTTTTTGGGGTAGTGGTTGGGTAATATATAAACACTGATATACTTCAATTTGAAAAAAAAAATATTTACACTAGTTTTGAAATGTAATTAGATAAAGCCCTGTCAATCAATATTAACTTATATTACGGGTGCCGGCAAAATGAAGCTGATATATCATTTATATATATATATATATATATATATATATATATATATATATATATATATATATATATATACAATTCAATGAAAAAACATTAACAGCCACAAAACTAACATTATTAATTCATATTACTGGAATCAAATGCACGAAAATCATGATTTAGAAGAACACGCGTCCATAACCATTATACGTAGACACACTTAAATTACCGACAACTGAAATAAATTGAACTCATCATTCAAGGAAACCACATTCAAAATATCTATTCTCATTGCTTAGAACATTACAGACTCCCTTCCACCCTTCGTCAACCAAAGAAATATAGTTTATGAATTTACATGTCTATTTAGCGAAAGTGTCCTAAACAATACATTGCGAAACCCTTACATTTACGTTGGCTATACAACCACCACCTTCTCTCAGCGTCTAACATACCACCTCTGTGATATCAGGTCCATAATATATATATATATATATATATATATATATATATATATATATATATATATATATATTTATATATATATATATTGTAATAACGCCAAATTCACATTTGCTTAATATGATAAATTAGCACTAATAACACCAAAATCACACATAAGAATAACGACAAAAACGTCAACAAATCCTCGATTTTAAACTTCACATATATAGATGTGTGTGAGAGTGTGTGTATGTGTGTGTGTGCTTGTGAGAGAGAGAGAGAGAGGGGGGGAGAGAGAGAAAGAGAGATTTCGATATAAGTTAGACACAGAGTCTAGAGTGTTTTGTGAATACCAGTTTCACGCTTATGCAATCATCGAACGTCTATACTAACTAATATATATATATATATATATATATATATATACATATATATATATATATCGGGACATTGGCCCAGCGGTTAGAGTGTTCGCCAATGGCCCGAGTCATACCAAAGACTTTAAAAATGGAACTTGATACCACCTTGCTTAACACTCAGCATTATAAGGTACGGTTCAAGGGTAAAGTGGAGCAATCCTGGGAATGGAGTAGCGCCCTCCCCTACACCTTGGTGTAGTAGCTATCGAAAAGGGAGCCTTCGGGTCACCCTCGACTATGGTCGCTAACTTTACTTACTATATATATATATATAGGGAAATCTGAAGGAATTTCAAACCTGGTCAAGATGTCATTATAAATTTATTTCACCGGAGAATATTATTATAATCACCGTCTCGTCAGATGACTTTTTACATGTTGCAAATGTGGAATTACAGTTCATATGTATACGAGAGAAAAAAAAAAAAAAGATTATAAAAAGAAAATTAAAAGATTTCGGACGCTGACCGGATATTACTAATGTATATATATATATATATATATATATATATATATAAATGAATTGGTCTATAAAGAGATTTATATACTTTTAGAATTTATTTATTTAGTTCTTACATATGTTTCCACCTGGTTGCTTTCTTCAGAGAATCTTAAATGTATTTACAGGCGTGGTATTAGGTTTATATTGAGGTCATTAATTCAATGGGTTGTTTTTTTGTTTTTTTTTCGTGATAAATTCTTTACTCTTCTCTTTCTTTTTTCTTCTCTTTTTCTTTCTCAATGTGTGTTTCCTGTTCTCCCTTGTGGTTTCCTTTTTTACTTATTTCCCAAATTAGTATTTGATATTTGATATGTTATAAAGCCTTTTTCTTGTTTTACTCTGGGTCGTTGAGTATGTTTGTGTGTATGTGTGTGTGTGTCTCCGTGTGTATACATTTGATATGTTATAGAGTTTATGGGTCTTTTTTTGTTAATGTGATTTAGAATTCAACAAACAGTTACTTTTTTTTTTTTACTGTTTCCTCTCTCTTTCTTTGTGTGTGTATGTGTGCGTGTGCATTTACTTTTGTCTCTCTCCCTCTGTTTTTTATTCTATACGTGGGCTAGAATTTCTATGAAGCTTTTTTATGAAGTAATGTGGTTTAAAATTTAAATAGCCACTACTATTTTACATTTTACATTTTTTTCCGTATATATATATATATATATATATATATATAAATTTTTGTTGTAGGTCCAAAGGGAGAATAAAAATATTTTAAAATAGGTAGGTCTATGAAGAGATTTGTATTTTTTTAAATTTATTTATGTATTTCATTCTTACATACGTATATGTTTCCAGCGTTTTGCTTTCGTCAGGGAACATATATGACAGAAGGCCTTCATAATGGGGTACTCATTGAGACTTGTTTGAATGATTTTCAGTTGGTTATGGGCTTATATAGAGAACTTGCTCCTTTTTTTTTCCTAGAGTGTGTTTACCTTCAAAAGCCATCGCCACCAAAACTGTATAAAATCCACCCCTTACACTCTAGCGCGTAGAATACACACAATAATCACGGATAAAAATCAAAAAAAAAAAACTTGCCTTAAAGAACTTCAAACAACCCTACACCAGAGAGGATATCCAACAACACTAATAAATAAAGGGTTGGAATTAGCAGAAAAAAATACCACAAAGAGAATTAAGGAACCCTAAAAAACACAACAACAAGAAACCCCTAGTATACGTCGACACTATTCACAGTAATAATAAATAAATCGAGAAGAACTTAAAAACAAGGACAAAATCAAAGAAATTCTTGACACAACAAAAATTATTAAAAACCGGATACAACCCCAAAATCTAAAAAGAATGTTAATCTCTTCTGCATTCGCAGAAAACACAACTGAAGGAGTTCCCAAATCCAATAATAAACGATTCAAAATATGTGATATAATCATAGGTTTGGTTTGGTTTGGTTTGTTGGGTTTTATGGCATATCAACCTTTATAGGTTATTTAACACCAAATCCATTTTTATGTAAATAATCTGTTCTATTTAAAACATTTTTAACCGGACATTGGCGTAGCGGTTAGAGTGTTCGCCAATGGCCCGGGAGACCGGGGTTCAATCTCAGGTCGAGTCATACCAAAGACTCAAAAAATGGTACTTGATGCCTCCTTGCTTAACACTCAGCATTATAAGGTACGGATCAAGGGTAAAGTGGAGCAATCCTGGGAAAGGAGTAGCGCCCTTCCCTACACCTTGGTGTAGTAGCTATCGAAAAGGGAGCCTTCGGCTCACCCTCGACTATGGTCGCCAACTTTACTTTACTTACTTATTTAAAACAATTCAGATTAGCATAAGTACACAGTTTAATTGTCAAAGGCATTTCAATTTCAAACTATTTAAGCAATTATATGTAACAATTCAGCTAAGTGTAGACACAGTTTTAATGTCGAAAAATAGTTCTATTTCAATTAATTCAGTTAAGCATAAGCACACAGTTTAAATGTAAGTACGGTTTAAACATTTCTATTTTAAGCTATTCAGTTTACTCAAACAATTCAGTTTAGCATAAGTATGCTGTTAGTTCTATTTAACCCATAGATAGGGCCCTATCAGGTGCTACCACTCCGGGGCAGAGCAGACCTGGGAGCAATGGCAATGAAGGGGTACTCCGCATTCCCCAAAGGTCCAACACTGCTGGAACCTCACCATCGGATTTTTTGGTGTTATATACAGGACACTCATTAGGGAGGGTCTTACCCCTTTGCAAAGGTGCAGTCAGTGTATTCTATAGTCCCAGCTGACTGGGCCTTTTATGATTATAAAAGGTGAATCTTATACCTTTAAAAACCCGGAAATCAAATTCAAAATAGATTAAAACTTAAGCTGCAATTCAAAAAACGTAGTCTACATAATTGAATGTAGCGAATGCAAAGAAATATACAAAGGATCAACACAGGCCCTTAATATAAGGACATTACTGCATTAGATTAATAGCAAAATAGAAAAAAACAAAAAGATTGATATTCGAAACACCTATACTAATGTAGTCAAGATAAATTTAAAATAATGCCACTACATCAAACCAATGACTACACGCTATTTCAAATAAAGGAAAAGAATTTTATAGTTAAATTCAAATCAAAGTTGAATAAAACATGAGTTGTACTCACACACAAGTGGAAACACACACACACACACACACACACACACACACACATATATATATATATATACACACAAAATCTCAAGAAACACATTTACACACACACAGATAATAACTATAAGTGAAATTGGAAACCACTCCAGAACATACACACAACGTATCAAAGAAAATTAGGGATAAAATTGAGTAAGTCAGACACACTCTAAGAAAAATGACCAGTTTTCGTATTTTGACGGTTACTGTGTCTTTGTTCCGAGGTTACATTATCCTGGAAAGACTGGGAGAATCTCAGACGACAGTACCGTACCACCCAAGCTCTAAATATTCTCCGTAACTAGTTATATTTTATTGATAGCTTTGAAAGCCCATATAACTAGCTAAGTATAAAGCTTGCGTATAGGTTTAATTTTTCGAGATACGGACGAATGAGGATGTGTCAAGGATCGAGAGGGCGACGTGATATAAAAGAACACGTGAAGAGTTCCGAACCGGATAAACAATATGACGCGTGGTTGTTTTTCTTCTTTTCTTACATATTTTATTTTAAAGAGAGCATAATTATAACAACAGAAAAACAAAAGGCAAAACAAATACAAAAAAAAAGAAATACAGAAATGTGGGGGGCAAGTCGCTTCCAATAGTGTTTGACTCATGTCCTTCCAATGAGACAAAGTTCTACTTTTTGTCTTTAATTTTTTTCCTTTTTTTTTTTTCAATTCGTCTTAAAATTTTCACCCGTATCTTATTGTCCCCTTTACAATTAAAGGGAGGGAACCTACTCGTACTTTCTCATATTTGTTTACTTATTTTTTCTTCTTCTTTCTTTCCCTTCTTTTAGCGAAGAACAAAAGTCTCCCCTCTTCGTCTTTAAAGTGGATATACAAATTTAAACAAATATGTTTGCCGCCGAAACTAGCTGCTAATGAACAACCTCAAAAAAATGTTTCTTTGGCTATTCTTGATACGGTCGTTTATTTGGGTTATTATTTGTAATAAAATTTTTGACTAACCTTTTTTCTTTCCTTTCTTTTGTTATTTTTTTTCTTACATTCGTTAATTTCTTATTAACAAGTCGCAAGGCACAATTTTTTTTGTTTGTTTTTTTTTTTTTTTTTACGTTGAGCCTCAGTTTCTTAGCCAACGGAGTTGAGGGCTTCTATTCGGCCATTCTGTTACTAGAATTTAACCTTCCGCCGGACCACGTGAAAAGGCGACCTTTCTCTTCCTTGGCGAAACTCGGAACTGACTTTTTGGCTTTCGTTCTTTTTGGCGGTAAAACGTCCTCCCTGCCTCGACCAATCGCATGTCTTTTCCCTATCTGGGTCAAGACCTTTGGGTTGGTCCTTCACTGTTGCTAGGGCTCGAAAACCCGCCAATCGCCTGCCTTACTTCCGGTCCTCATAGTAGTCCTTGGTTTCCTACATTTTAACCCTACCGTGGCCACTGGCCGTCAAAATATTAAAAAAAACATAAGGAAGTAAAAACCATTCCAACAACAAACACAAAGTAAGTTCAAGTCTCATTAAATAGACTTTGTGCCAGACATGTTCTCTGACGAAAATCTCAAGCTGGAAACATATATGTATATACGCACAAACATACATAGATATATATATAACAATTCAGTTTAGCGTAAATATGCTGTTAGTTCTATTTAACCGATAGTTATGGCCCTATCAAGTGCTTCCACTCCGGGCCAGAGCGGACCTGGGAGCAATGGCAATGGTAAAATTCAAACCATGCTACCACACATAGACGCACAAAAAATCCCCAACACACATACGCACAACGACAAAAATATATCAAATATCAATGAGGGGTAAAGCAGACTAAGGTAAACACACTCTAAAAAAAGAGAGGAAGACCTCTATATAAACATATAACGAACTGAAAATCATTCAAACAAGTCTCACTGAGTACCCCATTAACAAATGTCTTTTACCCTACATGTTCTTTGACGAAAGCAACAAGCTGGAAAAATACACGAATGTAAGAACAAAATGAATAAGTAAATAAATTAAAAAAATACAAATCTGTTCGTGGACCGACCCATTTTAATATATATATATATATATATATATATATGTATGTATGTGTGTGTGTGTGTGTGTGTGTGTGTGTGTGTGTATAGTTTGTTTTATTTAGTGTAGGCTTGAATTTTTCTCTTAAGTTTTTTCTCTTATTTGAAGTAATGTGTATGTTATGAAATTTGGGTAGGGGTTTAGAAGCGCAAACCATGTAAAATTTACTGAATAATCTATTATGTGTGCAGAAAAGCAAGTTTTATCTGTGTAGATTTTTTTTTTTTTTTTTTTTTTTGCAAATGGGTTAAACATTCTTTTTCAACGAGGAACCCACTTTCAAAAGATTGGAGCATGGAAGGGAAATATTTTCGATAAAGAAAAAGTTCCGGGTGCAGTAGTTAATAAAGAAGTTCATGCTGGCATTCTTCTTAGACATGAAAGGAGGTGACTTTCAGGAAAAAGGTGGTACAGCAAATACTGTTTCCTATTGTTATCGGGTTAAATAAAAATGACCTTATTTATTGAATGACCCTTGAACGTGCGGTCACACACACATACACAAACTCAGACAGACAGACAGACAGACACAAGCACACACACACACACACACACGCACACACACATACATGCATACATACATACATACATATATATATATATATATATATAAAATAAACGATATATATATATATATATATATATATATGGAAAAATTTCACCAAATAGTTATTTGGCTACGATAAAGTTATTTCAGCAAGCCACTCTATAAAAGAATACTTATATATATATATATATATATATATATATATATATATAAAATACGATTGTTCATCAAAAATCCGGAAAACCGGTGTTCAATCCCAGATCGAGTCATGTCAAGAACTAAAAAAATGGTACTTGATGCCTCTTTGCTTAACACTTAGCATTAAAGTTATGGATCAAGGATCAGTGGAGTTGCGCCCTTTCCATCACCTCGGTGTCGTAGCTATTGAAAAAGGTGCCTTTGGGTCGCTCTCGACTACTGTTAGCCAGCATATTTATATATATATATATATGTATACGATTAACTGCAGGAACAAAATGTGGAAGATCAAGCAAAAGTGCTAAATGCTCTTGATTAGAGCGCTATAAAAACCTAATTGAATTACAAGCAATTCTATATAACAAGTTTATTATGTATGTGAAGACCCTTGTTCATTTTTTTCTTGTTACTACGGCCTCAAAGACTGAACGAAGAGAGAAAAAAAATAGCTTCTGTCTAAACGGCAAAACAAATTGCGTTTTTGTCTTATTCTTTTTCCAGCGGACGATTAGCCATCCGCGACCAAGCAGTTACCGATTATAACGCTACAGTTTCTCAAGTAATAGAAAATTGTATTTAATATCAAGAGGATTAATATAAATCAAATGAAAGTTTAACTGATTATCCATTTCTATTTTGATAAATTCATCTACAGTCTCTACTTCTTTTTATAGAAATCGTTGTAGATCGTATGGATGAATTTAGTTTGGGGTTTAACCATATCAACCTTCATGGGTTATACCAAAGCCATCCTTGTAGAATTTTGTTTGTTTGTTTATTTGGGTTTTATGGCAGATCAACCTTTCTAGGTTATTTAATGCCAAATATATTTTTATACTAATAAATAGTTCTATTTCAAACAAAAACGTTTAGTATATGTACACAGTTTAATTATCAAAAACATTTCCATTTAAAGATATTCTATTTTGTCAAACAGTTCTCATTCAAACAATTCAGTTTAGTATAAGTATAATTTTTGTTTACACACAATTAACTGTTAAAATAGTTCTATTTCAAACAATTCAGTTTAGTGCGATTACATTTTCAAAGTCAAAAACAATTCTATTTTAGATAATTCGGTTTAACATACAAAAGCAGTTCCATTTCAAACAATTCAGTTAAGCATAAGTACGTAAGTTAAAAGTCAAAACAGTCCTGTTTCAGACATTTCAGTTTAGTATAAGTACACAGTTTAGTTCTATTTGACCCATAGATAAGTCTCTATCGGGTGCTATGACTCCAGGCCAAAGTGGGCCTGGGAGTGATAGCAATAAAGGGTTATTGTGCGTTCTTGAAGGCTCCAGCATTACTTGACCCAGACCATAAGATTGTTTATTGTCATATCCAGGACACTCGTTGGGGAATTCTCACACCTCTGCAGAGATGCAGCCGGTGTATTTTGCAGCCTCAGCCGACTGGGCCATCATCCTTGTAGAAAACAGCAGTAACACTATTTAACCGTGATCTTGAGGGATAAGACGGTTCATACCTTTCCCCAAAGGTATAAGTACGAAAGCGAACGAAATAATGTTATTGGAGTTTGAACTCGCATGGTACGATTTAGCAGTCCGGCACTTTAGCAATTACGCCACGGGATACTCCCCTCCAGATTAAGCTGATGGGGGGCCAATCTCTGTGGCGTAATGAGAATATAATTACAGTGACTTCATTGTAAGCAAGGTCGAACTCTAATCACACTATTACTTTCATTTCAGGACAAATACCCTTAGAAAAGGTATAAAACCCCTTATTACCTCCGGCTATGGGTTAAATACCGCTACTTTTTTTTAAACACGGAAGGCTTTGTCATTAAATAACCAACGAACGTTGATTTGTGATTGAATAAAGAAACCAGACCCGTTAAATCACCCAGGAAGTGATAATCAATATATTATTTTAGATTATGATTTATTGATAAATATTGTTAGATTAGTTGTCAAAAAGCAACTCTAATTCTAACCAAACTGGGAATTTATTCAATAACGTAAGGTCGATGAAAAATGGCGAATAAATGGCAGCCTTTAGGAAAAAAAATCCTATTTAGTGTGAACAATCTAATTTGGTTTTCATAAACTTCAACTAGTAGAAAAAAAAAGAACTTTATCGAAAGAAATTCCAAGGTAATAATTTTTCTAATAGATTGAATCGGATATACGAATTATACTTATATTGACGTTTTATTATATAAAAAACACTGTCAGTTGTTGATGAACAGTTTACGCGTGCCGCCAAAACTAGCAACATTGATATATTTACATAATCTTGAAAATGTCCAGTAAAAGAATCTACTAAAATAAATGTTACTCTACCTTCAGTGAGTTACATTCATTTGTAATTGTAGATGAAACTAGAATAAAGGCTAATCCAATGAATAATCGAGATCAATTAGGACATATGTTAAAAATAAAAGGTTTTAAAAAAAATGGGAATATCTGAATACTGACGAAATTTTAAAAAATTAATGTACCGGACAGAGGTGTATCAAAAAATGCTCAAGTTCCTCTTTAGAGTTATTGAATAAAGGAAGGATTTCAGCATATATATATATATATATATATATATATATATATATATATATATAT